>CANSZD010003418.1:0-244821 GCA_947648045.1 Beta corolliflora | reverse complement strand
GTGAATATTACAACTTACGGCTACGCAAAATAATTCCGGTTTTACAAAACCGAAAATTACAAAACGTTAATTAAACTAACTTCGCTTAATTAACTTCCTTTCCTATGTTGCTCAACATGATTAAACTAGTACTAATCCTTAAACCGTGAATTTCTCCCTTGTTGTGATTGAGATTAGTACTTAGTAGAATTCCGGAACTAGCAACTAGTTTCGGATCATCCTCTCCTTCTTCAAAAGGAATTGTCCTCAATTCTTGCACATCGTTATCTTCGAAATAGGGGGATAAGTCCCCTATGTTGAATGTGGCTGCCACGCCATAGTCTCCGGGAAGGTCTATTTTGTAAGCATTATTGCCGTAGCGTTCAAGAACCTTGAAAGGTCCTTCAGCTCGGGGCATGAGTTTATGCTTTCTTTTACTTGAAACCTTTCCTTCCTCAAGTGTATCCACACCAAATCTCCCGAGCAAACAACCTCGGCCCTTGTTTGCTTTTTTTCTTGTACATTTCATTGGCCTTTTCGATGTTGGCGCGGATTTCTTTGTGAACCTCTCACCATTGTTTTCAGCTTGTTGCCTAGCATCCCCGTGGACATAAGAGTCCTTGAGGCAACGAAATGAGATCAATAGGTACATACGGGTTTACCCCATATACCACTTCGAACGGTGAATGTCTTGTTGCAAAAGTGGGAGTCCTATTGTAAGCAAATTCCACGTGGCATAGCTTGACATCCCAATCTTTCCTGGTCTTGCTCACTAAGCCCCTTAACAAGGTGCCTAGAGTTCGATTTGTCACTTGTTTGACCGTCAGTTTGGGGGTGATGTGAAGTACTAAACAAGAACTTAGTACCCATCATCCTCCACAGGGACCTCCAAAAATGACTCAAAAACTTGCTATCTCGATCCGAGACAATAGTTTTTGGTATTCCATGTAGACGGACAATTTCCCCGAAATATAAACAAGAAACGTTATAATAGCATCTTGTTTTTATGGCAAGGCACAAAGTGTGCCATTTTTGAAAACGGTCCACCACCACCATGACCGAATCTTTTCCTCTTTGCGTTCTCGGAAGTGCAACGATGAAATCCATACTAACATCCTCCCAAGGCCTCTCCCGGACCGGCAAAGGAGTATACAACCCCTTATGAAAGCGTGCTTTTGGCTCTTTGACAAACTCCAAACGAGCCAACAACAATAAGGCACTTCCTTGATCATATGAGGCCAAGAAAATGTTCTTGTAATAATTCCATGGTTTTGGCAACACCAAAATGGCCGCCAAACCGCCACCATGAGCCTCTCTTATGAGCAAATCACGAACGAGGACATTTGGGGGAACGCAAAGTTTGTTCCCTTTGAACAAGAAACCCCTCCATTTGATGATAATGGTCTTTTGGACCATCTTTGGTAGCCTTCGAACGGATCTCGTGTCCCCTCATCAAGAACATAAAATTCTTTAATTAGTTCAAACCTAAGTACCTTGGAATCCACCATATTAAGCAATACGTGTCTCCGAGATAAAGCATCGGCTACCACGTTAGCTTTCCCGGCCTTGTACTTGGCAACAAAGTTGAACGATTGTAGCCAGAACTCTACCCATTTAGCATGCCGAGCACTAAGCTTATGTTGTCCATGAATATATTTCGATGATTCATGATCGGAGTGAAGAACAAAAGCTTGTGGTCGTAAATAGTGACTCCAATGATTAAGAGATCTAACCATGGCGTAAAACTCTTTATCATAAGTGGAATAATTCAACTTAGCACGATTTAATTTTTCGCTAAAATACGCAATAGGCTTGCCACATTGAATCAAAACGGCCCCAATACCCGTTCCACTTGCATCACACTCAACTTCAAATGGTTTTGCAAAATCCGTAAAGCTAGGATAGGCGTTTTTACATTCTCTCCTTTACAAGCTCAAACGCCTTTTGAGCTGCGTCACTCCATTCAAATTTTCCATGTTTAGTGCATTCCGTTATAGGAGCTAATAAGGTGCTGAAATTGTTTATAAACCTCCTATAAAACGAAGCTAAACCATGAAAAGACCTCACCTCATGATAGTTGTAGGAACCGGCCAAGAAGAAATTGCTTCAACTTTGGATGGATCCACTTTCACCCCTTCATCCGAAATGATGAACCCAAGGAAGCCAATCTCTCGTTGCATGAACGTGCACTTTTCAAGCTTCCCATACGGTTTTTGTTCTCTCAAAACTTCGAACACTTGTTGCAAATGATTTAAATGATCATCCTTTGTTAAGACTGAAAACAAGAATATCATCCAAATATACAACTACGAACTTTCCCAAAAATGGCCTAAGTACTTCATTCATTAATCTCGTAGAAAGTACTAGGGGCATTCGTGAGACCAAATGGCATAACCAGCCATTCATTACAACCCATACTTCGTCTTGAAAGCCGTCTTCCACTCATCTCCCTCCTTCATGCATATTTGGTGGTATCCACTTCTCAAATCAATTTTCGAAAACAACTTGGATCCACTCAACTCATCTAGCATGTCATCTAATCTAGGGATGGGAAATCTGTACTTTATGGTGATGTTGTTCACAAGCCCGGCTATCAATACACATCCTCCATGAACCGTCTTTTTTTGGCACAAGCAAAGCCTGGAACAGCACACGGACTCTTGCTCTCCCTCACGTAACCCCTTGCCCATCAACTCACTGATTTGGCTTTGTAACTCCTCACTCTCTTTGGGATTACATCTATAGGAAGGCTTATTTGGAATTGGTGCTCCGGGAATGAGATCAATTTGATGTTCAATTCCACGTTTTGGGGGTAGGCCATTTGGTAGGTCATTAGGGAACACATCTCCAAACTCCTCCAACAACTCCCTCAAATGCGGATCCTCAACGTTCACTCCCTCATTCACCTCCTTGGCAACCGAATATACACCAACCGATTTTTCCTCCAACTCCCTCTCAAATCGTTTTCTCCCTAAGAACACGCCACTACACATCGAGGTTTTCTTTTGGTGTTGGTTTTGTGTTTCGGATTTTTGAAGGAGGTAATTGTAGTAAGGTTTTGATTTTGCCATTCTTGTTCACCTTATACACATTCTTAAAACCATCATGCATCACCTTGCGATCAAATTGCCACGGTCTACCAAGTAGTATATGGCACGCAAATACATAGGGATTACATCACATAGAATTTCATCTTCATAATTTCCAATTGAGAATGTGATTAAAACTCTATTTTTTACCCTTACTTCACTATCATCATCTAGCCATTTCAGTTTATAAGGAATTGGATGTTTAGTCATAGGTAATGCTAACTTCTCTACAAGTTCGATTGAAGCTACATTAGTACAACTTCCACCATCTATGATCAAATTGCATAGTTTTTTTTCACTAGGCATTTCGAATGAAAAATGGTCTCCCTTTGTTCCTCATTTTCGGCCACCACATTTGAGTATAAGGACCTCCTAATCACTAAGGTTTCACCCTCCATTTCGGGATTGCACACGTCCTCCTCATCCTCACTTCCATTTTTATCATGTTCCATCTCTAAAAGAGATTGTCTTTCCAACTCGTCTATTCCCGTTATGTCTCTTATGGTCATGATTCTTTTAGTCGGACAATTAGCTTGGTAATGGCCATAGCCTTGACACTTAAAACATTTTACTTTTAAGGTTTTGTCATCTCCGACTTTCTCCTTGTCTTTCCTAGTGAAATCAGGTTTTTGTTCTTATCAAGATTACTAGTACTAGGATTAACTTTGAAAGTACTAAATGGCTTGGAATAAGACTTACTTGCTATTGGTTTCTTCTTTTGGCTATCCATTTTGAGAGCCACTTTGCAAGCTTCGTCGAATGTGAGGTATGGGAACACCTCTACTTTCTCACGCACCTCTTCATTTAGGCCTCCTAAGAACCGGCCTAACTTTTGCTCCTCCATTTCTTCGATTTCACAAACAATGGAAAGTTTCTCAAATTCCTTGATGTACTCCTCCATAGGCATGGCACCTTGCTTGAGTGTGGACCATCTAACATACTGATTTTGTTTGTAGTTAGTTGGAACAAAACGTTTCCCTCAATTGCTTCTTCAATTTTTCCCAAGTAGCAATCTTGGATTTGTTCTCCCTTCACCCTTTGCCTCTTCAATCCTTCTAACCAAATGGATGCATATTTGGTTAGCTTCAATACAGCCACCTTGTATTTCTTGTCATTCGGAGTGTCTTTGTAATCAAAAAAACGCTCCAAAGAACGTTCCCATTCAATGTATAATTCCGGATCACTAGCTCCGTCAAAATCTGGAACTTCGATTTTCAAACCCCTATCATCAGCCCTAGAACTCCTTTCTTCCTCATTGGGTTTTTTTCTTAAACAATTCTAAGGTTATCTTTGCCATCATGTCGTGTAATGCTTCGTTTTGCTTAGCTAGAGCTTCAGCATCGCATCTCTTCTAGCATTATCATCTATTTCCTCGTCCATTTCGGAACTTAGCTCTTGATACCACTTGATACGAACACACATCAAAAATAGGAATTGCGTTTACGATAGTTGAACAATAAACTAAAAGCCTCCACTTCAAGTTTATAATTCGGTTTTATAACTAAGGAAATGAATCTCCACTCTCTTCCTCAATCACGGTTTTAATTAACAAAGAACGAGAATCTCCACTCTCGAATATGTTAATTAGGTTGACTTTCTCGTAGTTTGACCTCCCAAGAAAATCGGTTCAAAGATAGAATAAAAACCTCGGTTTTTAATCTCTAACACAACGTGTTTTAATTTGAAGCACAAAGCTTAAATTTCATTTATCCAAATCTGATTTTTATTTATGATCACCATTTGATATATATTACAAGCTAATCACTCCCAAAAGATCTAAGTACTTAAAAGATTAAACAAAGCAATAAACAACAAATATCTCTAATCTTCCAACAAAGGTGTGAGAGGAATAGTGTTGTTGTGTGTTTTGTTGACTAAAAGGGAAGGAGGGCCGGTTTTCCACACCAAGTGGATGGCCTCCCTTAGCTTGCAACACAAGCTCCATAAATATCTTCAAGGACCTCCTTTCACACGCCCCCAAGTGTAGATCGCATCCCCAAGCATATTTCGTGGATATTACAACTTACGCTACGCAAAAATAATTCCGGTTTTACAAAAACCGAAAATTACAAAAAACGTTAATTAAACTAACTCGCTTAATTAACTTCCTTTCCTATGTTGCTCAACATGATTAAACTAGTACTAATCCTTAAACCGTGAATTTCTCCCTTGTTGTGATTGAGATTAGTACTTAGTAGAATTTCGGAACTAGCAACTAGTTTCGGATCAAAATGAAAGTCAAATGAAGTCAAACAAACCTAATTGAATCAAATGAAAGTCAAACAAAGTCAAACATAGCTAATATCATCAAATGAAGCTCAAATGCTTTCAACAAAGCTAATTGAATCAAATGATACTCAAATGCATTCAACAAAGCTAATTGAATCAAATTAAAGTCAAAATGAAGTCAAACAAAACTTATTGAATCAAATGAAACTCAAATGCATTCAGTAAAGCTAATTGAATCAAATGAAAGTCAAATGCATTCAACAAAGCTAATTGAATCAAATTAAAGTAAAATGAAGTCAAACAAAGCTAATTAAATCAAATGAAGTCAAACAAAGCTAATCGTATCAAGCGAAAGTCAAATGAAGTCCAATAAAGCTTGAATCAAATGAAACTCAAATGCATTCAACAAAGCTAATTGAATCAAATATACTCAAATGCATTCAACAAAGCTAATTGAATCAAATATACTCAAATGCATTCAACAAAGCTAATTGAATCAAATTTAAGTTAAATGAAGTCAAACAAAGCTAATTGAATCAAATGAAAGTCAAACAAAGTAAAACACAGCTAATAGAAGCAAATGAAACTCAAATGCATTCAACAAAGCTAATTGAATCAAATGAAAGTCAAATGAAGTCAAACAAAACTTATTGAATCAAATGAATCTCAAATGCATTCAATTAAAGCTCATTGAATCAAATTAAACTCAAATATATTCAACAAAGCTAATTGAATCAAATTAAAGTAAAATGAAGTCAAGCAAAGCTAATTAAATCAAATGAAAGTCAAATGAAGTCAAACAAACCTAATTGAATCAAATGAAAGTCAAACAAAGTCAAACATAGCTAATATCATCAAATGAAACTCAAATGCATTCAACAAAGCTAATTGAATCAAATGATACTTAAATGCATTCAACAAAGCTAATTGATTCAAATTAAAGTTAAGCGAAGTCAAACAAAACTTATTGAATCAAATGAAACTCAAATGCATTCAATTAAGCAAATTGAATCAAATGAAACTCGAATGCATTCAAAAAAGCAAATTGAATCAAATTAAAATAAAAACGAAGTCAAAGAAAGCTAATTGAATCAAATGAAGTCAAACAAAGCTAATCGTATCAAACGAAAGTCAAATGAAGTCCAATAAAGCTAATTGAAACAAATGAAACTCAAATGCATTCAACAAAGCTAATTGAATCAAATAAACTCAAATGCACTCAACAAAGCTAATTAAATCAAATGAAACTCAAAAGCATTCAACAAAGCTAATTGAATCAAATTAAAGTAAAATGAAGTCAAACAAAGCTAATTGAATCAAATTAATGTCAAACAAAGTGAAACATAGCTAATTGAATCAAATGAAACTCAAATGCATTCAACAAGGCTAATTGAATCAAATGAAAGTCAAATGAAGTCAAACAAAACTGATTGAATCAAATGAATCTCAAATGCATTCAATTAAAGCTAATAAAATCAAACTAAACTCAAATGCATTCAACAAAACTAATTGAATCAAATTAATGTAAAAATGAAGTCAAACAAAGCTAATTGAATCAAATGAAAGTGAAATGAAGTAAAACATAGCTCATACAATCAAATGAAACTCAAATGCATTCAACAAAGGTAATTGAATCAAATGAAACTCAAATGCATTCAACAAAGCTAATTGAATCGAATTAAAGTAAAATGAAGTCAAACAAAGCTAATTGAATCAAATAAAAGTCAAATGAAGTAAAACAAAGCTAATTGAATCAAATGAAAGTCAAACAAAGTCAAACATAGCTAATATAATCAAATGAAACTCAAATGCATTGAACAAAGCTAATTGAATCAAATGATACTCAAATGCATTCAACAAAGCTAATTGAATCAAATGAAACTCAAATGCATTCAACAAAGTTAATTTAATAAAATTAAAGTAAAATGAAGTCAAACAAAGCTAATTGAATCAAATGAAGTCAAACAATGCTAATCGTATCAAACGAAAGTCATATGAAGTCCAAGAAAGCTTGAATCAAATGAAACTCAAATGCATTCATCAAAGCAAATTGAACCAAATAAACTCAAATGCATTCAACAAAGCTAATTAAATCAAATGAAACTCAAATGCATTCAACAAAGCTAATTGAATCAAATTAAAGTTAAATGAAGTCAAACAAAGCTAATTGAATCAAATGAAAGTCAAACACAGCTAATATAATCAAATGAAACTCAAATGCATTCAACAAAGCTAATTGAATTAAATGAAAGTCAAATGAAGTCAAACAAAACTTATTGAATCAAATGAATCTCAAATGCATTCAATTAAAGCTCATTGAATCAAATTAAACTCAAATATATTCAACAAAGCTAATTGAATCAAATTAAAGTAAAATGAAGTCAAACAAAGCTAATTGAATCAAATGAAAGTCAAATGAAGTCACACATAGCTAATAGAATCAAATGAGACTCAAATGCATTCAACAAAGGTAATTGAATCAAATGAAACTCAAATGCATTCAACAAAGCTAATTGAATCAAATTAAAGTAAAATGAAGTCAAACAAAGCTAATTGAATCAAATGAAAGTCAAATGAAGTCAAACAAAGGTAATTGAATCAAATGATACTTAAATACATTCAACAAAGCTAATTGATTCAAATTAAAGTCAAGAAGTCAAACAAAACTTATTGAATCAAATGAAACTCAAATGCATTCAATTAAGCTAATTAAATCAAATGAAACTCAAATGCATTCAACAAAAGCAAATTGAATCAAATTAAAGTAAAACGAAGTCAAACAAAGCTAATTGAATCAAATGAAGTCAAACAAAGCTAATCGTATCAAACGAAAGTCAAATGAAGTCCAATAAAGCTAATTGGAACAAATGAAACTCAAATGCATTCAACAAAGCTAATTGAATCAAATTAAAGTTAAATGAAGTCAAACAAAGCTAATTGAATCAAATGAAAGTCAAACACAGCTAATATAATCAAATGAAACTCAAATGCATTCAACAAAGCTAATTGAATTAAATGAAAGTCAAATGAAGTCAAACAAAACTTATTGAATCAAATGAATCTCAAATGCATTCAAGTAAAGCTCATTGAATCAAATTAAAGTAAAATATTCAACAAAGCTAATTGAATCAAATTAAAGTAAAATGAAGTCAAATAAAGCTAATTGAATCAAATGAAAGTCAAATGAAGTCCAAGAAAGCTTGAATCAAATGAAACTCAAATGCATTCAACAAAGCTAATTGAATCAAATATACTCAAATGCATTCAACAAAGCTAATTAAATCAAATGAAACTCAAATGCATTCAACAAAGCTAATTGAATCAAATGAAAGTCAAATGAAGTCAAACAAAACTTATTGAATCAAATGAATCTCAAATTCATTCAATTAAAGCTCATTGAATCAAATTAAACTCAAATATATTCAACAAAGCTAATTGAATCAAATTAAAGTAAAATGAAGTCAAACAAAGCTAATTGAATCAAATGAAAGTCAAATAAAGTCAAACAAACCTAATTGAATCAAATGAAAGTCAAACAAAGTCAAACATAGCTAATATCATAAAATGAAACTCAAATGCTTTCAACAAAGCTAATTGAATCAAATGATACTCAAATGCATTCAACAAAGCTAATTGAATCAAATTAAAGTCAAATGAAGTCAAACAAAACTTATTGAATCAAATGAAACTCAAATGCATTCAATAAAGCTAATTGAATCAAATGAAAGTCAAATGCATTCAACAAAGCTAATTGAATCAAATTAAAGTAAAATGAAGTCAAACAAAGCTAATTGAATCAAATGAACTCAAACAAAGATAATCGTATCAAGCGAAAGTCAAATGAAGTCCAATAAAGCTTGAATCAAATGAAACTCAAATGCATTCAACAAAGCTAATTGAATCAAATATACTCAAATACATTCAACAAAGCTAATTAAATCAAATGAAACTCAAATGCATTCAACAAAGCTAATTGAATCAAATTTAAGTTAAATGAAGTCAACCAAAGCTAATTGAATCAAATGAAAGTCAAACAAAGTAAAACACAGCTAATAGAAGCAAATGAAACTCAAATGCATTCAACAAAGCTAATTGAATCAAATGAAAGTCAAATGAAGTCAAACAAAACTTATTGAATCAAATGAATCTCAAATGCATTCAATTAAAGCTCATTGAATCAAATTAAACTCAAATATATTCAACAAAGCTAATTGAATCAAATTAAAGTAAAATGAAGTCAAGCAAAGCTAATTAAATCAAATGAAAGTCAAATGAAGTCAAACAAACCTAATTGAATCAAATGAAAGTCAAACAAAGTCAAACATAGCTAATATCATCAAATGAAACTCAAATGCATTCAACAAAGCTAATTGAATCAAATGATACTTAAATGCATTCAACAAAGCTAATTGATTCAAATTAATGTTAAGTGAAGTCAAACAAAACTTATTGAATCAAATGAAACTCAAATGCATTCGGTTAAGCAAATTGAATCAAATGAAACTCGAATGCATTCAACAAAGCAAATTGAATCAAATTAAAATAAAACGAAGTCAAAGAAAGCTAATTGAATCAAATGAAGTCAAACAAAGCTAATCGTATCAAACGAAAGTCAAATGAAGTCCAATAAAGCTAATTGAAACAAATGAAACTCAAATGCATTCAACAAAGCTAATTGAATCAAATAAACTCAAATGCACTCAACAAAGCTAATTAAATCAAATGAAACTCAAAAGCATTCAACAAAGCTAATTGAATCAAATTAAAGTTAAATGAAGTCAAACAAAGCTAATTGAATCAAATTAATGTCAAACAAAGTGAAACATAGCTAATTGAATCAACTGAAACTCAAATGCATTCAACAAGGCTAATTGAATCAAATGAAAGTCAAATGAAGTCAAACAAAACTTATTGAATCAAATGAATCTCAAATGCATTCAATTAAAGCTAATAGAATCAAACTAAACTCAAATGCATTCAACAAAACTAATTGAATCAAATTAATGTAAAATGAAGTCAAACAAAGCTAATTGAATCAAATGAAAGTGAAATGAAGTCAAACATAGCTCATAGAATCAAATGAAACTCAAATGCATTCAACAAAGGTAATTGAATCAAATGAAACTCAAATGCATTCAACAAAGCTAATTGAATCGAATTAAAGTAAAATGAAGTCAAACAAAGCTAATTGAATCAAATAAAAGTCAAATGAAGTAAAACAAAGCTAATTGAATCAAATGAAAGTCAAACAAAGTCAAACATAGCTAATATAATCAAATGAAACTCAAATGCATTGAACAAAGCTAATTGAATCAAATGATACTCAAATGCATTCAACAAAGCTAATTGAATCAAATGAAACTCAAATGCATTCAACAAAGTTAATTGAATCAAATTAAAGTAAAATGAAGTCAAACAAAGCTAATTGAATCAAATGAAGTCAAACAATGCTAATCGTATCAAACGAAAGTCATATGAAGTCCAAGAAAGCTTGAATCAAATGAAACTCAAATGCATTCATCAAAGCAAATTGAACCAAATAAACTCAAATGCATTCAACAAAGCTAATTAAATCAAATGAAACTCAAATGTATTCAACAAAGCTAATTGAATCAAATTAAAGTTAAATGAAGTCAAACAAAGCTGATTGAATCAAATGAAAGTCAAACAAAGTTAAACACAGCTAATATAATCAAATTAAACTCAAATGCATTCAACAAAGCTAATTGAATCAAATGAAAGTCAAATGAAGTCAAACAAAACTTATTGAATCAAATGAATCTCAAATGCATTCAATTAAAGCTCATTGAATCAAATTAAACTGAAATATATTCAACAAAGCTAATTGAATAAAATTAAAGTAAAATGAAGTCAAATAAAGCTAATTAAATCAAATGAAAGTCAAATGAAGTCACACATAGCTAATAGAATCAAATGAGACTCAAATGCATTCAACAAAGGTAATTGAATCAAATGAAACTCAAATGCATTCAACAAAGCTAATTGAATCAAATTAAAGTAAAATGAAGTCAAACAAAGCTAATTGAATCAAATGAAAGTCAAATGAAGTCAAACAAAGCTAATTGAATCAAATGAAAGTGAAACAAAGCTAATTGAATCAAATTAAAGTCAAACGAAGTCAAACAAAGCTAATTGAATCAAATGAAGTCAAATAAAGCTAATTGAATCAAATGAAAGTCAAATGAAGTCAATAAAGCTAATTGAATCAACTGAAACTCAAATGCATTCAACAAGGCTAATTGAATCAAATGAAAGTCAAATGAAGTCAAACAAAACTTATTGAATCAAATGAATCTCAAATGCATTCAATTAAAGCTAATTGAATCAAATTAAACTCAAATACATTCAACAAAGCTAATTGAATCAAATTAAAGTAAAATGAAGTCAAACAAAGCTAATTGAATCAAATGAAAGTCAAATAAAGTCAAACATAGCTAATAGAATCAAATGAAACTCAAATGCATTCAACAAAGGTAATTGAATCAAATGAAACTCAAATGCATTCAACAAAGCTAATTGAATCAAATGAAACTCAAATGCAGTCAACAAAGTTAATTGAATCAAATTAAAGTAAAACGAAGTCAAATAAATCTAATTTAATCAAATGAAGTCCAACAAAGCTAATCGTATCAAACGAAAGTCAAATGAAGTCCAAGAAAGCTTATTGAATCAAATGAAACTCAAATGCATTCATCAAAGCTAAATGAATCAAATGAAACTCAAATGCATTCAACAAAGCTAATTAAATCAAATGAAACTCAAATGCATTCAACAAAGCTAATTGAATCAAATTAAAGTCAAACAAAGTCAATATAATCAAATGAAAGTCAAATGCATTCAACAAAGCTAATTGAATCAAATGAAACTCAAATGCATTCAACAAAGCTAATTAGAATCAAATGAAACTCAAATGCATTCAACAAAGCTAATTGAATCAAATTAAAGTAAAATGAAGTCAAACAAAGCTAATTGAATCAAATTAAACAAATATATTCAACAAAGCTAATTGAATCAAATTAAAGTAAAATGAAGTCAAATAAAGCTAATTGAATCAAATGAAAGTCAAATGAAGTCCAAGAAAGCTTGAATCAAATGAAACTCAAATGCATTCAACAAAGCTAATTGAATCAAATATACTCAAATGCATTCAACAAAGCTAATTAAATCAAATCAAACTCAAATGCATTCAACAAAGCTAATTGAATCAAATGAAAGTCAAATGAAGTCAAACAAAACTTATTGAATCAAATGAATCTCAAATTCATTCAATTAAAGCTCATTGAATCAAATTAAACTCAAATATATTCAACAAAGCTAATTGAATCAAATTAAAGTAAAATGAAGTCAAACAAAGCTAATTGAATCAAATGAAAGTCAAATGAAGTCAAACAAACCTAATTGAATCAAATGAAAGTCAAACAAAGTCAAACATAGCTAATATCATCAAATGAAACTCAAATGCTTTCAACAAAGCTAATTGAATCAAATGATACTCAAATGCATTCAACAAAGCTAATTGAATCAAATTAAAGTAAAATGAAGTCAAACAAAACTTATTGAATCAAATGAAACTCAAATGCATTCAATAAAGCTAATTGAATCAAATGAAACTCAAATGCATTCAACAAAGCTAATTGAATCAAATTAAAGTAAAATGAAGTCAAACAAAGCTAATTGAATCAAATGAACTCAAACAAAGCTAATCGTATCAAGCAAAGTCAAATGAAGTCCAATAAAGCTTGAATCAAATGAAACTCAAATGCATTCAACAAAGCTAATTGAATCAAATATACTCAAATACATTCAACAAAGCTAATTAAATCAAATGAAACTCAAATGCATTCAACAAAGCTAATTGAATCAAATTTAAGTTAAATGAAGTCAACCAAAGCTAATTGAATCAAATGAAAGTCAAACAAAGTAAAACACAGCTAATAGAAGCAAATGAAACTCAAATGCATTCAACAAAGCTAATTGAATCAAATGAAAGTCAAATGAAGTCAAACAAAACTTATTGAATCAAATGAATCTCAAATGCATTCAATTAAAGCTCATTGAATCAAATTAAACTCAAATATATTCAACAAAGCTAATTGAATCAAATTAAAGTAAAATGAAGTCAAGCAAAGCTAATTAAATCAAATGAAAGTCAAATGAAGTCAAACAAACCTAATTGAATCAAATGAAAGTCAAACAAAGTCAAACATAGCTAATATCATCAAATGAAACTCAAATGCATTCAACAAAGCTAATTGAATCAAATGATACTTAAATGCATTCAACAAAGCTAATTGATTCAAATTAATGTTAAGCGAAGTCAAACAAAACTTATTGAATCAAATGAAACTCAAATGCATTCAGTTAAGCAAATTGAATCAAATGAAACTCGAATGCATTCATCAAAGCAAATTGAATCAAATTAAAATAAAACGAAGTCAAAGAAAGCTAATTGAATCAAATGAAGTCAAACAAAGCTAATCGTATCAAACGAAAGTCAAATGAAGTCCAATAAAGCTAATTGAAACAAATGAAACTCAAATGCATTCAACAAAGCTAATTGAATCAAATAAACTCAAATGCACTCAACAAAGCTAATTAAATCAAATGAAACTCAAAAGCATTCAACAAAGCTAATTGAATCAAATTAAAGTAAAATGAAGTCAAACAAAGCTAATTGAATCAAATTAATGTCAAACAAAGTGAAACATAGCTAATTGAATCAACTGAAACTCAAATGCATTCAACAAGGCTAATTGAATCAAATGAAAGTCAAATGAAGTCAAACAAAACTTATTGAATCAAATGAATCTCAAATGCATTCAATTAAAGCTAATAGAATCAAACTAAACTCAAATGCATTCAACAAAACTAATTGAATCAAATTAATGTAAAATGAAGTCAAACAAAGCTAATTGAATCAAATGAAAGTGAAATGAAGTCAAACATAGCTCATAGAATCAAATGAAACTCAAATGCATTCAACAAAGGTAATTGAATCAAATGAAACTCAAATGCATTCAACAAAGCTAATTGAATCGAATTAAAGTAAAATGAAGTCAAACAAAGCTAATTGAATCAAATAAAAGTCAAATGAAGTAAAACAAAGCTAATTGAATCAAATGAAAGTCAAACAAAGTCAAACATAGCTAATATAATCAAATGAAACTCAAATGCATTGAACAAAGCTAATTGAATCAAATGATACTCAAATGCATTCAACAAAGCTAATTGAATCAAATGAAACTCAAATGCATTCAACAAAGTTAATTGAATCAAATTAAAGTAAAATGAAGTCAAACAAAGCTAATTGAATCAAATGAAGTCAAACAATGCTAATCGTATCAAACGAAAGTCATATGAAGTCCAAGAAAGCTTGAATCAAATGAAACTCAAATGCATTCATCAAAGCAAATTGAACCAAATAAACTCAAATGCATTCAACAAAGCTAATTAAATCAAATGAAACTCAAATGCATTCAACAAAGCTAATTGAATCAAATAAACTCAAATGCATTCAACAAAGCTAATTGAATCAAATTAAAGTTAAATGAAGTCAAACAAAGCTAATTGAATCAAATGAAAGTCAAACAAAGTCAAACACAGCTAATATAATCAAATGAAACTCAAATGCATTCAACAAAGCTAATTGAATCAAATGAAAGTCAAATGAAGTCAAACAAAACTTATTGAATCAAATGAATCTCAAATGCATTCAATTAAAGCTCATTGAATCAAATTAAACTGAAATATATTCAACAAAGCTAATTGAATAAAATTAAAGTAAAATGAAGTCAAATAAAGCTAATTAAATCAAATGAAAGTCAAATGAAGTCACACATAGCTAATAGAATCAAATGAGACTCAAATGCATTCAACAAAGGTAATTGAATCAAATGAAACTCAAATGCATTCAACAAAGCTAATTGAATCAAATTAAAGTAAAATGAAGTCAAACAAAGCTAATTGAATCAAATGAAAGTCAAATGAAGTCAAACAAAGCTAATTGAATCAAATGAAAGTGAAACAAAGCTAATTGAATCAAATTAAAGTAAAAAAGTCAAAAAGCTAATTGAATCAAATGAAGTCAAACAAAGCTAATCGTATCAAACGAAAGTCAAATGAAGTCCAACAAAGCTAATTGAATCAAATGAAAGTCAAATGCATTCAAACAAAACTAATTGAATCAAATGAAACTCAAATGCATTCAACAAAGCTAATTAAATCAAATGAAACTCAAATGCATTCAACAAAGCTAATTGAATCAAATTAAAGTAAAATGAAGTCAAACAAAGCTAATTGAATCAAATGAAAGTCAAACAAAGTCAAACATAGCTAATATAATCAAATGAAATTCAAATGCATTCAACAAAGCTAATTGAATCAAATGAAAGTCAAATGAAGTCAAACAAAACTTATTGAATCAAATGAATCTCAAATGCATTCAATTAAAGCTAATTAAATCAAATTAAACTCAAATACATTCAACAAAACTAATTGAATCAAATTAAAGTAAAATGAAGTCAAACAAAGCTAATTGAATCAAATGAAAGTCAAATAAAGTCACACATAGCTAATAGAATCAAATGAGACTCAAATGCATTCAACTAAGGTAATTGAATCAAATGAAACTCAAATGCATTCAACAAAGCTAATTGAATCAAATTAAAGTAAAATGAAGTCAAACAAAGCTAATTGAATCAAATGAAAGTCAAATGAAGTAAAACAAAGGTAATTGAATCAAATGAAACTCAAATAAAGTCAAACAAAGCTAATATAATCAAATGAAAGTCAAATCAAGTCAAACAAAACTAATTGAATCAAATGAAACTCAAATGCATTCAACAAAGCTAATTGAATCAAATGAAACTCGAATGCATTCAACAAAGCTAATTGAATCAAATTAAAGTAAAATGAAGTCAAACAAAGCTAATTGAATCAAATGAAGTCAAACAATGCTAATCGTATCAAACGAAAGTCAAATGAAGTCCAAAAGCTTGAATCAAATGAAACTCAAATGCATTCATCAAAGCAAATTGAACCAAATAAACTCAAAATTAAACAAAGCTAATTAAATCAAATGAAACTCAAATGCATTCAACAAAGCTAATTGAATCAAATGAAACTCAAATGCATTCAACAAAGCTAATTGAATCAAATTAAAGTTAAATGAAGTCAAACAAAGCTAATTGAATCAAATGAAAGTCAAACAAAGTCAAACACAGCTAATATAATCAAATGAAACTCAAATGCATTCAACAAAGCTAATTGAATCAAATGAAAGTCAAATGAAGTCAAACAAAACTTATTGAATCAAATGAATCTCAAATGCATTCAATTAAAGCTCATTGAATCAAATTAAACGGAAATATATTCAACAAAGCTAATTGAATCAAATTAAAGTAAAATGAAGTCAAATAAAGCTAATTGAATCAAATGAAAGTCAAATGAAGTAACACATAGCTAATAGAATCAAATGAAACTCAAATGCATTCAACAAAGGTAATTGAATCAAATGAAACTCAAATGCATTCAACAAAGCTAATTGAATCAAATTAAAGTAAAATGAAGTCAAACAAAGCTAATTGAATCAAATGAAATCAAATAAAACAAACAATTGAATCAAATGAAATGAAACAAAGCTAATTGAATCAAATTAAAGTAAAAAAAGTCAAAAAACTAATTGAATCAAATAAAGTCAAATAAAGCTAATGTATCAAAGAAAGTCAAATGAAGTCAAAAAGCTAAGTGAAACAAATGAAACTCAAATGCATTCAACAAAGCTAATTGAATCAAATGAAAGTCAAATGAAGTCAAACAAAACTTATTGAATCAAATGAATTTCAAATGCATTCAATTAAAGCTAATTGAATCAAATAAAACTCAAATGCTTTCAACAAAGCTAATTGAATCAAATTAAAGTAAAATGAAGTCAAACAAAGCTAATTGAATCAAATGAAAGTCAAATGAAGTCAAACAAACCTAATAGAATCAAATGAAAGTCAAATGCATTCAAACAAAACTAATTGAATCAAATGAAGCTCAAATGCATTCAACAAAGCTAATTGAATCAAATGAAACTCAAATGCATTCAACAAAGCTAATTGAATCAAATTAAAGTAAAATGAAGTCAAACAAAGCTAATTGAATCAAATGAAGTCAACAATGTTAATCGTATCAAACAAAGTCATATGAAGTCAAAAAGCTTAATCAAATGAAACTCAAATGCATTCACAAAACAAATTGAACCAAATAAACTCAAATGCATTCAACAAAGCTAATTAAATCAAATGAAACTCAAATGCATTCAACAAAGCTAATTGAATCAAATTAAAGTAAAATGAAGTCAAACAAAGCTAATTGAATCAAATGAAGTCAAACAATGCTAATCGTATCAAACGAAAGTCAAATGAAGTCCAAGAAAGCTTGAATCAAATGAAAATCAAATGCATTCAACAAAGCTAATTGAACCAAATAAACTCAAATGCATTCAACAAAGCTAATTAAATCAAATGAAACTCAAATGCATTCAACAAAGCTAATTGAATCAAATTAAAGTTAAATGAAGTCAAACAAAGCTAATTGAATCAAATGAAAGTCAAACAAAGTCAAACACAGCTAATATAATCAAATGAAACTCAAATGCATTCAACAAAGCTAATTGAATCAAATGAAAGTCAAATGAAGTCAAACAAAACTTATTGAATCAAATGAATTTCAAATGCATTCAATTAAAGCTCATTGAATCAAATTAAACTCAAATATATTCAACAAAGCTAATTGAATCAAATTAAAGTAAAATGAAGTCAAACAAAGCTAATTGAATCAAATGAAAGTCAAATGAAGTCAAACATAGCTAATAGAATCAAATGAGACTCAAATGCATTCAACAAAGGTAATTGAATCAAATGAAACTCAAATGCATTCAACAAAGCTAATTGAATCAAATTAAAGTAAAATGAAGTCAAACAAAGCTAATTGAATCAAATGAAAGTCAAATGAAGTCAAACAAAGGTAATTGAATCAAATGATACTTAAATACATTCAACAAAGCTAATTGATTCAAATTAAAGTCAAGCGAAGTCAAACAAAACTTATTGAATCAAATGAAACTCAAATGCATTCAGTTAAGCTAATTAAATCAAATGAAACTCGAATGCATTCAACAAAGCAAATTGAATCAAATTAAAGTAAAACGAAGTCAAAGAAAGCTAATTGAATCAAATGAAGTCAAACAAAGCTAATCGTATCAAACGAAAGTCAAATGAAGTCCAATAAAGCTAATTGGAACAAATGAAACTCAAATGCATTCAACAAAGCTAATTGAATCAAATTAAAGTTAAATGAAGTCAAACAAAGCTAATTGAATCAAATGAAAGTCAAACACAAAACAATACTAATCAAATGAAACTCAAATGCATTCAACAAAGCTAATTGAATTAAATGAAAGTCAAATGAAGTCAAACAAAACTTATTGAATCAAATGAATCTCAAATGCATTCAATTAAAGCTCATTGAATCAAATTAAACTCAAATATATTCAACAAAGCTAATTGAATCAAATTAAAGTAAAATGAAGTCAAATAAAGCTAATTGAATCAAATGAAAGTCAAATGAAGTAACACATAGCTAATAGAATCAAATGAAACTCAAATGCATCCAACAAAGGTAATTGAATCAAATGAAACTCAAATGCATTCAACAAAGCTAATTGAATCAAATTAAAGTAAAATGAAGTCAAACAAAGCTAATTGAATCAAATGAAAGTCAAATGAAGTCAAACAAAGCTAATTGAATCAAATGAAAGTGAAACAAAGCTAATTGAATCAAATTAAAGTAAAACAAAGTCAAAGAAAGCTAATTGAATCAAATGAAGTCAAATAAAGCTAATATCAAACGAAAGTCAAATGAAGTCCAATAAAGCTAAGTGAAACAAATGAAACTCAAATGCATTCAACAAAGCTAATTGAATCAAATGAAAGTCAAATGAAGTCAAACAAAACTTATTGAATCAAATGAATTTCAAATGCATTCAATTAAAAGCTAATTGAATCAAATTAAACTCAAATGCATTCAACAAAACTAATTGAATCAAATTAAAGTAAAATAAAGTCAAACAAAGCTAATTAAGCAAATGAAAGTCAAATGAAGTCAAACATAGCTCATAGAATCAAATGAAACTCAAATGCATTCAACAAAGGTAATTGAATCAAATGAAACTCAAATGCATTCAACAAAGCTAATTTAATCAAATGAAACTCAAATGCATTCAACAAAGCTAATTGAATCAAATTAAAGTAAAATGAAGTCAAACAAAGCTAATTGAATCAAATGAAGTCAAACAAAGTTAATCGTATCAAACGAAAGTCATAAGTCAAAAAGCTTAATCAAATGAAACTCAAATGCATTCAACAAAGCAAATTGAACCAAATAAACTCAAATGCATTCAACAAAGCTAATTAAATCAAATGAAACTCAAATGCTTTCAACAAAGCTAATTGAATCAAATTAAAGTCAAATGAAGTCAAAAAAGCTAATTGAATCAAATGAAGTCAAACAATGCTAATCGTATCAAACGAAAGTCATATGAAGTCAAGAAAGCTTGAATCAAATGAAAATCAAATGCATTCATCAAAGCTAATTGAACCAAATAAACTCAAATGCATTCAACAAAGCTAATTAAATCAAATGAAACTCAAATGCATTCAACAAAGCTAATTGAATCAAATTAAAGTTAAATGAAGTCAAACAAAGCTAATTGAATCAAATGAAAGTCAAACAAAGTCAAACACAACTAATATAATCAAATGAAACTCAAATGCATTCAACAAAGCTAATTGAATCAAATGAAAGTCAAATGAAGTCAAACAAAACTTATTGAATCAAATGAATCTCAAATGCATTCAATTAAAGCTCATTGAATCAAATTAAACTAAAATATATTCAACAAAGCTAATTGAATCAAATTAAAGTAAAATGAAGTCAAATAAAGCTAATTGAATCAAATGAAAGTCAAATGAAGTCACACATAGCTAATAGAATCAAATGAGACTCAAATGCATTCAACAAAGGTAATTGAATCAAATGAAACTCAAATGCATTCAACAAAGCTAATTGAATCAAATTAAAGTAAAATGAAGTCAAACAAAGCTAATTGAATCAAATGAAAGTCAAATGAAGTCAAACAAAGGTAATTGAATCAAATGATACTTAAATACATTCAACAAAGCTAATTGATTCAAATTAAAGTCAAGCGAAGTCAAACAAAACTTATTGAATCAAATGAAACTCAAATGCATTCAGTTAAGCTAATTAAATCAAATGAAACTCGAATGCATTCAGCAAAGCAAATTGAATCAAATTAAAGTAAAACGAAGTCAAAGAAAGCTAATTGAATCAAATGAAGTCAAACAAAGCTAATCGTATCAAACGAAAGTCAAATGAAGTCCAATAAAGCTAATTGGAACAAATGAAACTCAAATGCATTCAACAAAGCTAATTGAATCAAATTAAAGTTAAATGAAGTCAAACAAAGCTAATTGAATCAAATGAAAGTCAAACAAAGCAAACACAACTAATATAATCAAATGAAACTCAAATGCATTCAACAAAGCTAATTGAATTAAATGAAAGTCAAATGAAGTCAAACAAAACTTATTGAATCAAATGAATCTCAAATGCATTCAATTAAAGCTCATTGAATCAAATTAAACAAATATATTCAACAAAGCTAATTGAATCAAATTAAAGTAAAATGAAGTCAAATAAAGCTAATTGAATCAAATGAAAGTCAAATGAAGTCCAAGAAAGCTTGAATCAAATGAAACTCAAATGCATTCAACAAAGCTAATTGAATCAAATATACTCAAATGCATTTAACAAAGCTAATTAAATCAAATGAAACTCAAATGCATTCAACAAAGCTAATTGAATCAAATGAAAGTCAAATGAAGTCAAACAAAACTTATTGAATCAAATGAATCTCAAATTCATTCAATTAAAGCTCATTGAATCAAATTAAACTCAAATATATTCAACAAAGCTAATTGAATCAAATTAAAGTAAAATGAAGTCAAACAAAGCTAATTGAATCAAATGAAAGTCAAATGAAGTCAAACAAACCTAATTGAATCAAATGAAAGTCAAACAAAGTCAAACATAGCTAATATCATCAAATGAAACTCAAATGCATTCAACAAAGCTAATTGAATCAAATGATACTTAAATGCATTCAACAAAGCTAATTGATTCAAATTAATGTTAAGCGAAGTCAAACAAAACTTATTGAATCAAATGAAACTCAAATGCATTCAGTTAAGCTAATTAAATCAAATGAAACTCGAATGCATTCAGCAAAGCAAATTGAATCAAATTAAAGTAAAACGAAGTCAAAGAAAGCTAATTGAATCAAATGAAGTCAAACAAAGCTAATCGTATCAAACGAAAGTCAAATGAAGTCCAATAAAGCTAATTGGAACAAATGAAACTCAAATGCATTCAACAAAGCTAATTGAATCAAATTAAAGTTAAATGAAGTCAAACAAAGCTAATTGAATCAAATTAATGTCAAACAAAGTGAAACATAGCTAATTGAATCAACTGAAACTCAAATGCATTCAACAAGGCTAATTGAATCAAATGAAAGTCAAATGAAGTCAAACAAAACTTATTGAATCAAATGAATCTCAAATGCATTCAATTAAAGCTAATAGAATCAAACTAAACTCAAATGCATTCAACAAAACTAATTGAATCAAATTAATGTAAAATGAAGTCAAACAAAGCTAATTGAATTAAATGAAAGTGAAATGAAGTCAAACATAGCTCATAGAATCAAATGAAACTCAAATGCATTCAACAAAGGTAATTGAATCAAATGAAACTCAAATGCATTCAACAAAGCTAATTGAATCGAATTAAAGTAAAATGAAGTCAAACAAAGCTAATTGAATCAAATAAAAGTCAAATGAAGTAAAACAAAGCTAATTGAATCAAATGAAAGTCAAACATAGCTAATATAATCAAATGAAACTCAAATGCATTGAACAAAGCTAATTGAATTAAATGATACTCAAATGCATTCAACAAAGATAATTGAATCAAATGAAACTCAAATGCATTCAACAAAGTTAATTGAATCAAATTAAAGTAAAATGAAGTCAAACAAAGCTAATTGAATCAAATGAAGTCAAACAATGCTAATCGTATCAAACGAAAGTCATATGAAGTCCAAGAAAGCTTGAATCAAATGAAACTCAAATGCATTCATCAAAGCAAATTGAACCAAATAAACTCAAATGCATTCAACAAAGCTAATTAAATCAAATGAAACTCAAATGTATTCAACAAAGCTAATTGAATCAAATTAAAGTTAAATGAAGTCGAAACAAATCTGATTGAATCAAATGAAAGTCAAACAAAGTTAAACACAGCTAATATAATCAAATTAAACTCAAATGCATTCAACAAAGCTAATTGAATCAAATGAAAGTCAAATGAAGTCAAACAAAACTTATTGAATCAAATGAATCTCAAATGCATTCAATTAAAGCTCATTGAATCAAATTAAACCGAAATATATTCAACAAAGCTAATTGAATAAAATTAAAAGTAAAATGAAGTCAAATAAAGCTAATTGAATCAAATGAAAGTCAAATGAAGTCACACATAGCTAATAGAATCAAATGAGAATCAAATGCATTCAACAAAGGTAATTGAATCAAATGAAACTCAAATTCATTCAACAAAGCTAATTGAATCAAATTAAAGTAAAATGAAGTCAAACAAAGCTAATTGAATCAAATGAAAGTCAAATGAAGTCAAACAAAGCTAATTGAATCAAATGAAAGTGAAACAAAGCTAATTGAATCAAATTAAAAGTAAAACGAAGTCAAAAAGCTAATTGAATCAAATGAAGTCAAATAAACTAACGTATCAAACGAAAGTCAAATGAGTCAAATAAAGCTAATTGAAACAAATGAAACTCAAATGCATTCAACAAAGCTAATTGAATCAAATGAAAGTCAAATGAAGTCAAACAAAACTTATTGAATCAAATGAATTTCAAATGCATTCAATTAAAGCTAATTGAATCAAATTAAACTCAAATGCATTCAACAAAGCTAATTGAATCAAATTAAAGTAAAATGAAGTCAAACAAAGCTAATTGAATCATATGAAAGTCAAACAAAGTCAAACATAGCTAATAGAATCAAATGAAACTCAAATGCATTCAACAAAGGTAATTGAATAAAATGAAACTCAAATGCAGTCAACAAAGCTAATTGAATCAAATGAAACTCTAATGCATTCAACAAAGCTAATTGAATCAAATTAAAGTAAAATGAAGTCAAACAAAGCTAATTGAATCAAATGAAAGTCCAACAAAGTTAATCGTATCAAAGAAAGTCAAATGAAGTCCAACAAAGCTTATTGAATCAAATGAAACTCAAATGCATTCATCAAAGCTAATTGAACCAAATAAACTCAAATGCATTCAACAAAGCTAATTAAATCAAATGAAAGTCAAATGCTTTCAACAAAGCTAATTGAATCAAATTAAAGTCAAACAAAGTCAATATAATCAAATGAAACTCAAATGCATTCAACAAAGCTAATTGAATCAAATGATACTCAAATGCATTCAACAAAGCTAATTGAATCTAATGATACTCAAATGCATTCAACAAGCTAATTGAATCAAATTAAAGTAAAATGAAGTCAAAAAAAAGCTAATTGAATCAAATGAAACTCAAATATATTCAACAAAGCTAATTGAATCAAATTAAAGTAAAATGAAGTCAAATAAAGCTAATTGAATCAAATGAAAGTCAAATGAAGTCCAAGAAAGCTTGAATCAAATGAAACTCAAATGCATTCAACAAAGCTAATTGAATCAAATGAAACTCAAATGCATTCAACAAAGCTAATTGAATCAAATGAAACTCAAATGCATTCAACAAAGCTAATTGAATCAAATGAAAGTCAAATGAAGTCAAACAAAACTTATTGAATCAATTGAATCTCAAATTCATTCAATTAAAGCTCATTGAATCAAATTAAACTCAAATATATTCAACAAAGCTAATTGAATCAAATTAAAGTAAAATGAAGTCAAACAAAGCTAATTGAATCAAATGAAAGTCAAATGAAGTCAAACAAACCTAATTGAATCAAATGAAAGTCAAACAAAGTCAAACATAGCTAATATCATCAAATGAAACTCAAATGCTTTCAACAAAGCTAATTGAATCAAATGATACTCAAATGCATTCAACAAAGCTAATTGAATCAAATTAAAGTCAAATGAAGTCAAACAAAACTTATTGAATCAAATGAAACTCAAATGCATTCAGTAAAGCTAATTGAATCAAATGAAAGTCAAATGCATTCAACAAAGCTAATTGAATCAAATTAAAGTAAAATGAAGTCAAACAAAGCTAATTGAATCAAATGAACTCAAACAAAGCTAATCGTATCAACGAAAGTCAAATGAAGTCCAATAAAGCTTGAATCAAATGAAACTCAAATGCATTCAACAAAGCTAATTGAATCAAATATACTCAAATACATTCAACAAAGCTAATTGAATCAAATATACTCAAATGCATTCAACAAAGCTAATTGAATCAAATTTAAGTTAAATGAAGTCAACCAAAGCTAATTGAATCAAATGAAAGTCAAACAAAGTAAAACACAGCTAATAGAAGCAAATGAAACTCAAATGCATTCAACAAAGCTAATTGAATCAAATGAAAGTCAAATGAAGTCAAACAAAACTTATTGAATCAAATGAATCTCAAATGCATTCAATTAAAGCTCATTGAATCAAATTAAACTCAAATATATTCAACAAAGCTAATTGAATCAAATTAAAGTAAAATGAAGTCAAACAAAGCTAATTAAATCAAATGAAAGTCAAATGAAGTCAAACAAACCTAATTGAATCAAATGAAAGTCAAACAAAGTCAAACATAGCTAATATCATCAAATGAAACTCAAATGCATTCAACAAAGCTAATTGAATCAAATGATACTTAAATGCATTCAACAAAGCTAATTGATTCAAATTAAAGTTAAACGAAGTCAAACAAAACTTATTGAATCAAATGAAACTCAAATGCATTCAGTTAAGCAAATTGAATCAAATGAAATCAAATGCATAAAGCAAATCAAATTAAAATAAAAAAGAAATGAAATCAAATGAAGTCAAACAAAGCTAATCGTATCAAACAAAGTCAAATGAAGTCCAATAAAGCTAATTGAAACAAATGAAACTCAAATGCATTCAACAAAGCTAATTGAATCAAATAAACTCAAATGCACTCAACAAAGCTAATTAAATCAAATGAAACTCAAAAGCATTCAACAAAGCTAATTGAATCAAATTAAAGTAAAATGAAGTCCAAACAAAGCTAATTGAATCAAATTAATGTCAAACAAAGTGAAACATAGCTAATTGAATCAAATGAAACTCAAATGCATTCAACAAAGCTAATTGAATCAAATATACTCAAATACATTCAACAAAGCTAATTGAATCAAATGAAACTCAAATGCATTCAACAAAGCTAATTGAATCAAATTTAAGTTAAATGAAGTCAACCAAAGCTAATTGAATCAAATGAAAGTCAAACAAAGTAAAACACGGCTAATAGAAGCAAATGAAACTCAAATGCATTCAACAAAGCTAATTGAATCAAATGAAAGTCAAATGAAGTCAAACAAAACTTATTGAATCAAATGAATCTCAAATGCATTCAATTAAAGCTCATTGAATCAAATTAAACTCAAATATATTCAACAAAGCTAATTGAATCAAATTAAAGTAAAATGAAGTCAAGCAAAGCTAATTAAATCAAATGAAAGTCAAATGAAGTCAAACAAACCTAATTGAATCAAATGAAAGTCAAACAAAGTCAAACATAGCTAATATCATCAAATGAAACTCAAATGCATTCAACAAAGCTAATTGAATCAAATGATACTTAAATGCATTCAACAAAGCTAATTGATTCAAATTAATGTTAAGCGAAGTCAAACAAAACTTATTGAATCAAATGAAACTCAAATGCATTCAGTTAAGCAAATTGAATCAAATGAAACTCGAATGCATTCAACAAAGCAAATTGAATCAAATTAAAATAAAACGAAGTCAAAGAAAGCTAATTGAATCAAATGAAGTCAAACAAAGCTAATCGTATCAAACGAAAGTCAAATGAAGTCCAATAAAGCTAATTGAAACAAATGAAACTCAAATGCATTCAACAAAGCTAATTGAATCAAATAAACTCAAATGCACTCAACAAAGCTAATTAAATCAAATGAAACTCAAAAGCATTCAACAAAGCTAATTGAATCAAATTAAAGTAAAATGAAGTCAAACAAAGCTAATTGAATCAAATTAATGTCAAACAAAGTGAAACATAGCTAATTGAATCAACTGAAACTCAAATGCATTCAACAAGGCTAATTGAATCAAATGAAAGTCAAATGAAGTCAAACAAAACTGATTGAATCAAATGAATCTCAAATGCATTCAATTAAAGCTAATAAAATCAAACTAAACTCAAATGCATTCAACAAAACTAATTGAATCAAATTAATGTAAAATGAAGTCAAACAAAGCTAATTGAATCAAATGAAAGTGAAATGAAGTCAAACATAGCTCATAGAATCAAATGAAACTCAAATGCATTCAACAAAGGTAATTGAATCAAATGAAACTCAAATGCATTAAACAAAGCTAATTGAATCGAATTAAAGTAAAATGAAGTCAAACAAAGCTAATTGAATCAAATAAAAGTCAAATGAAGTAAAACAAAGCTAATTGAATCAAATGAAAGTCAAACAAAGTCAAACATAGCTAATATAATCAAATGAAACTCAAATGCATTGAACAAAGCTAATTGAATCAAATGATACTCAAATGCATTCAACAAAGCTAATTGAATCAAATGAAACTCAAATGCATTCAACAAAGTTAATTGAATCAAATTAAAGTAAAATGAAGTCAAACAAAGCTAATTGAATCAAATGAAGTCAAACAATGCTAATCGTATCAAACGAAAGTCATATGAAGTCCAAGAAAGCTTGAATCAAATGAAACTCAAATGCATTCATCAAAGCAAATTGAACCAAATAAACTCAAATGCATTAAACAAAGCTAATTAAATCAAATGAAACTCAAATGCATTCAACAAAGCTAATTTAATCAAATAAACTCAAATGCATTCAACAAAGCTAATTGAATCAAATTAAAGTTAAATGAAGTCAAACAAAGCTAATTGAATCAAATGAAAGTCAAACAAAGTCAAACACAGCTAATATAATCAAATGAAACTCAAATGCATTCAACAAAGCTAATTGAATCAAATTAAAGTCAAATGAAGTCAAACAAATCTTATTGAATCAAATGAATCTCAAATGCATTCAATTAAAGCTCATTGAATCAAATTAAACCGAAATATATTCAACAAAGCTAATTGAATCAAATTAAAGTAAAATGAAGTCAAATAAAGCTAATTGAATCAAATGAAACTCAAATGCATTCAACAAAGCAAATTGAATCAAATTAAAGTAAAATGAAGTCAAACAAAGCTAATTGAATCAAATGAAGTCAAACAATGCAATCGTATCAAACGAAAGTCATATGAAGTCAAGAAAGCTTGAATCAAATGAAACTCAAATGCATTCAACAAAGCTAATTGAACCAAATAAACTCAAATGCATTCAAACAAAGCTAATTAAATCAAATGAAACTCAAATGCATTTCAACAAAGCTAATTGAATCAAATTAAAGTCAAATGAAGTCAAACAAAGCTAATTGAATCAAATGAAGTCAAACAATGCTAATCGTATCAAACGAAAGTCATATGAAGTCCAAGAAAGCTTGAATCAATTGAAACTCAAATGCATTCAACAAAGCTAATTAAATCAAATGAAACTCAAATGTATTCAACAAAGCAAATTGAATCAAAATAAAGTAAAATGAAGTCAAACAAAGCTAATTGAATCAAATGAAAGTCAAACAAAGTTAAACACAACTAATATAATCAAATTAAAACTCAAATGCATTCAACAAAGCTAATTGAATCAAATGAAAGTCAAATGAAGTCAAACAAAACTTATTGAATCAAATGAATCTCAAATGCATTCAATTAAAGCTCATTGAATCAAATTAAACTCAAATATATTCAACAAAGCTAATTGAATAAAATTAAAGTAAAATGAAGTCAAATAAAGCTAATTGAATCAAATGAAAGTCAAATGAAGTCACACATAGCTAATAGAAGCAAATGAGAATCAAATGTATTCAACAAAGGTAATTGAATCAAATGAAACTCAAATGCATTCAACAAAGCTAATTGAATCAAAATAAAGTAAAATGAAGTCAAACAAAGCTAATTGAATCAAATGAAAGTCAAATGAAGTCAAACAAAGCTAATTGAATCAAATGAAAGTGAAACAAAGCTAATTGAATCAAATTAAAGAAAACGAAGTCAAAAAGCTAATTGAATCAAATGAAGTCAAATAAAGCTAATCGTATCAAACGAAAGTCAAATGAAGTCAATAAAGCTAAGTGAAACAAATGAAACTCAAATGCATTCAACAAAGCTAATTGAATCAAATGAAAGTCAAATGAAGTCAAACAAAACTTATTGAATCAAATGAATTTCAAATGCATTCAATTAAAGCTAATTGAATCAAATTAAACTCAAATGCATTCAACAAAACTAATTGAATCAAATTAATGTAAAATGAAGTCAAACAAAGCTAATTGAATCAAATGAAAGTCAAATGAAGTCAAAACATACCTCATAGAATCAAATGAAACTCAATTGCATTCAACAAAGGTAATTGAATCAAATGAAACTCAAATGCATTCAACAAAGCTAATTGAATCAAATGAAACTCAAATGCATTCAACAAAGCTAATTGAATCAAATTAAAGTAAAATGAAGTCAAACAAAGCTAATTGAATCAAATGAAAGTCCAACAATGTTAATCGTATCAAACGAAAGTCATATGAAGTCCAAGAAAGCTGAATCAAATGAAACTCAAAATGCATTCATCAAAGCAAATTGAACAAAATAAACTCAAATGCATTCAACAAAGCTAA
Organism: Beta corolliflora; assembly: GCA_947648045.1. Taxonomy (NCBI): domain Eukaryota; kingdom Viridiplantae; phylum Streptophyta; class Magnoliopsida; order Caryophyllales; family Amaranthaceae; genus Beta; species Beta corolliflora. The sequence goes on along the minus strand of CANSZD010003418.1, from coordinate 215,385 downwards.
TTAAATCAAATGAAACTCAAAATGCTTTCAACAAAGCTAATTGAATCAAATTAAAAAGTCAAACAAAGTCAATATAATCAAATGAAACTCAAATGCATTCAACAAAGCTAATTGAATCAAATGATAGTCAAATGCATTCAAACAAAGCTAATTGAATCAAATGAAACTCAAATGCATTCAACAAAGGTAATTGAATCAAATTAAAGTAAAATGAAGTCAAACAAAGCTAATTGAATCAAATTAAACGAAATATATTCAACAAAGCTAATTGAATCAAATTAAAGTAAAATGAAGTCAAATAAAGCTAATTGAATCAAATGAAAGTCAAATGAAGTCCAAGAAAGCTTGAATCAAATGAAACTCAAATGCATTCAACAAAGCTAATTGAATCAAATATACTCAAATGCATTCAACAAAGCTAATTAAATCAAATGAAACTCAAATGCATTCAACAAAGCTAAATGAATCAAATGAAAGTCAAATGAAGTCAAACAAAACTTATTGAATCAATTGAATCTCAAATTCATTCAATTAAAGCTCATTGAATCAAATTAAACTCAAATATATTCAACAAAGCTAATTGAATCAAATTAAAGTAAAATGAAGTCAAACAAAGCTAATTGAATCAAATGAAAGGTCAAATGAAGTCAAACAAACCTAATTGAATCAAATGAAAGTCAAACAAAGTCAAACATAGCTAATATCATCAAATGAAACTCAAATGCTTTCAACAAAGCTAATTGAATCAAATGATACTCAAATGCATTCAACAAAGCTAATTGAATCAAATTAAATTCAAATGAAGTCAAACAAAACTTATTGAATCAAATGAAACTCAAATGCATTCAAGAAAGCTAATTGAATCAAATGAAAGTCAAATGCATTCAACAAAGCTAATTGAATCAAATTAAAGTAAAATGAAGTCAAACAAAGCTAATTGAATCAAATGAACTCAAACAAAGCTAATCGTATCAAAAAGTCAAATGAAGTCCAATAAAGCTTGAATCAAATGAAACTCAAATGCATTCAACAAAGCTAATTGAATCAAATATACTCAAATACATTCAACAAAGCTAATTAAATCAAATGAAACTAAAATGCATTCAACAAAGCTAATTGAATCAAATTTAAGTTAAATGAAGTCAACCAAAGCTAATTGAATCAAATGAAAGTCAAACAAAGTAAAACACAGCTAATAGAAGTAAATGAAACTCAAATGCATTCAACAAAGCTAATTGAATCAAATGAAAGTCAAATGAAGTCAAACAAAACTTATTGAATCAAATGAATCTCAAATGCATTCAATTAAAGCTCATTGAATCAAATTAAACTCAAATATATTCAACAAAGCTAATTGAATCAAATTAAAGTAAAATGAAGTCAAGCAAAGCTAATTAAATCAAATGAAAGTCAAATGAATTCAAACAAACCTAATTGAATCAAATGAAAGTCAAACAAAGTCAAACATAGCTAATTTCATCAAATGAAACTCAAATGCATTCAACAAAGCTAATTGAATCAAATGATACTTAAATGCATTCAACAAAGCTAATTGATTCAAATTAATGTTAAGCGAAGTCAAACAAAACTTATTGAATCAAATGAAACTCAAATGCATTCAAGTAAACAAATTGAATCAAATGAAACTCGAATGCATTCAAAGAAAGCAAATTGAATCAAATTAAAATAAAACGAAGTCAAAGAAAGCTAATTGAATCAAATGAAGTCAAACAAAGCTAATCGTATCAAACGAAAGTCAAATGAAGTCCAATAAAGCTAATTGAAACAAATGAAACTCAAATGCATTTAACAAAGCTAATTGAATCAAATAAACTCAAATGCACTCAACAAAGCTAATTAAATCAAATGAAACTCAAAAGCATTCAACAAAGCTAATTGAATCAAATTAAAGTAAAATGAAGTCAAACAAAGCTAATTGAATCAAATTAATGTCAAACAAAGTGAAACATAGCTAATTGAATCAACTGAAACTCAAATGCATTCAACAAGGCTAATTGAATCAAATGAAAGTCAAATGAAGTCAAACAAAACTTATTGAATCAAATGAATCTCAAATGCATTCAATTAAAGCTAATAAAATCAAACTAAACTCAAATGCATTCAACAAAACTAATTGAATCAAATTAATGTAAAAATGAAGTCAAACAAAGCTAATTGAATTAAATGAAAGTAAAATGAAGTCAAACAAAGCTAATTGAATCAAATAAAAGTCAAATGAAGTAAAACAAAGCTAATTGAATCAAATGAAAGTCAAACAAAGTCAAACATAGCTAATATAATCAAATGAAACTCAAATGCATTGAACAAAGCTAATTGAATCAAATGATACTCAAATGCATTCAACAAAGCTAATTGAATCAAATGAAACTCAAATGCATTCAACAAAGTTAATTGAATCAAATTAAAGTAAAATGAAGTCAAACAAAGCTAATTGAATCAAATGAAGTCAAACAATGCTAATCGTATCAAACGAAAGTCATATAAAGTCCAAGAAAGCTTGAATCAAATGAAACTCAAATGCATTCATCAAAGCAAATTGAACCAAATAAACTCAAATGCATTCAACAAAGCTAATTAAATCAAATGAAACTCAAATGTATTCAACAAAGCTAATTGAATCAAATTAAAGTTAAATGAAGTCAAACAAAGCTGATTGAATCAAATGAAAGTCAAACAAAGTCAAACACAACTAATATAATCAAATTAAACTCAAATGCATTCAACAAAGCTAATTGAATCAAATGAAAATCAAATGAAGTCAAACAAAACTTATTGAATCAAATGAATCTCAAATGCATTCAATTAAAGCTCATTGAATCAAATTAAACTCAAATATATTCAACAAAGCTAATTGAATCAAATTAAAGTAAAATGAAGTCAAATAAAGCTAATTGAATCAAATGAAAGTCAAATGAAGTCACACATAGCTAATAGAATCAAATGAGACTCAAATGCATTCAACAAAGGTAATTGAATCAAATGAAACTCAAATGCATTCAACAAAGCTAATTGAATCAAATTAAAGTAAAATGAAGTCAAACAAAGCTAATTGAATCAAATGAAAGTCAAATGAAGTCAAACAAAGCTAATTGAATCAAATGAAAGTGAAACAAAGTCAAACATAGCTAATATCATCAAATGAAACTCAAATGCATTCAACAAAGCTAATTGATTCAAATTAAAGTCAAGCGAAGTCAAACAAAACTTATTGAATCAAATGAAACTCAAATGCATTCAAGAAAAAGCTAATTGAATCAAATGAAACTCAAATACATTCAACAAAGCTAATTGATTCAAATTAAAGTAAAATGAAGTCAAAGAAAGCTAATTGAATCAAATGAAAGTCAAACAAAGCAAATCGTATCAAACGAAAGTAAAATGAAGTCCAATAAAGCTAATTGAAACAAATGAAACTCAAATGCATTCAACAAAGCTAATTGAATCAAATAAACTCAAATGCATTCAACAAAGCTAATTGAATCAAATTAAAGTTAAATGAAGTCAAACAAAGCTAATTGAATCAAATGAAAGTCAAACAAAGTCAAACACAGCTAATATAATCAAATGAAACTCAAATGCATTCAACAAAGCTAATTGAATCAAATGAAAGTCAAATGAAGTCAAACAAAACTTATTGAATCAAATGAATCTCAAATGCATTCAATTAAAGCTCATTGAATCAAATTAAACTCAAATATATTCAACAAAGCTAATTGAATCAAATTAAAGTAAAATGAAGTCAAATAAAGCTAATTAAATCAAATGAAAGTCAAATGAAGTCCAAGAAAGCTATGAATCAAATGAAACTCAAATGCATTCAACAAAGCTAATTGAATCAAATATACTCAAATGCATTCAACAAAGCTAATTAAATCAAAATGAAACTCAAATGCATTCAACAAAGCTAATTGAATCAAATGAAAGTCAAATGAAGTCAAACAAAACTTATTGTATCAAATGAATCTCAAATGCATTCAATTAAAGCTAATTGAATCAAATTAAACTCAAATATATTCAACAAAGCTAATTGAATCAAATTAAAGTAAAAATGAAGTCAAACAAAGCTAATTGAATCAAATGAAAGTCAAATGAAGTCAAACAAACCTAATTGAATCAAATGAAAGTCAAACAAAGTCAAACATAGCTAATATCATCAAATGAAACTCAAATACTTTCAACAAAGCTAATTGAACCAAATGATACTCAAATGCATTCAACAAAGCTAATTGAATCAAATTAAAGTCAAATGAAGTCGAAACAAAACTTATTGAATCAAATGAAACTCAAATGCATTCAATAAAGCTAATTGAATCAAATGAAAGTGAAATGCATTCAACAAAGCTAATTGAATCAAATTAAAGTAAAATGAAGTCAAACAAAGCTAATTGAATCAAATGAACTCAAACAACAAAGCTAATCGTATCAAATGAAAGTCAAATGAAGTCCAATAAAGCTTGAATCAAATGAAACTCAAATGCATTCAACAAAGCTAATTGAATCAAATATACTCAAATGCATTCAACAAAGTTAATTAAATCAAATGAAACTGAAATGCATTCAACAAAGCTAATTGAATCAAATTTAAGTTAAATGAAGTCAAACAAAGCTAATTGAATCAAATGAAAGTCAAACAAAGTAAACACAGCTAATAGAAGCAAATGAAACTCAAATGCATTCAACAAAGCTAATTGAATCAAATGAAAGTCAAATGAAGTCAAACAAAACTTATTGAATCAAATGAATCTCAAATGCATTCAATTAAAGCTCATTGAATCAAATTAAACTCAAATATATTCAACAAAGCTAATTGAATCAAATTAAAGTAAAATGAAAGTCAAACAAAGCTAATTAAATCAAATGAAAGTCAAATGAAGTCAAACAAACCTAATTGAATCAAATGAAAGTCAAACAAAGTCAAACATAGCTAATATCATCAAATGAAACTCAAATGCATTCAACAAAGCTAATTGAATCAAATGATACTTAAATGCATTCAACAAAAGCTAATTGATTCAAATTAATGTTAAGCGAAGTCAAACAAAACTTATTGAATCAAATGAAACTCAAATGCATTCAGTTAAAGTAAATTGAATCAAATGAAACTCAAATGCATTCAACAAAGCTAATTGAATCAAATTAAAATAAAACGAAGTCAAAGAAAGCTAATTGAATCAAATGAAGTTAAACAAAGCTAATCGTATCAAACGAAAGTCAAATGAAGTCCAATAAAGCTAATTGAAACAAATGAAACTCAAATGCATTCAACAAAGCTAATTGAATCAAATAAACTCAAATGCACTCAACAAAGCTAATTAAATCAAATGAAACTTAAAAGCATTCAACAAAGCTAATTGAATCAAATTAAAGTAAAATGAAGTCAAACAAAGCTAATTGAATCAAATTAATGTCAAACAAAGTGAAACATAGCTAATTGAATCAACTGAAACTCAAATGCATTCAACAAGGCTAATTGAATCAAATGAAAGTCAAATGAAGTCAAACAAAACTTATTGAATCAAATGAATCTCAAATGCATTCAATTAAAGCTAATAGAATCAAACTAAACTCAAATGCATTCAACAAAACTAATTGAATCAAATTAATGTAAAATGAAGTCAAACAAAGCTAATTGAATCAAATGAAAGTCAAATGAAGTTAAACATAGCTAATTGAATCAAATGAAACTCAAATGCATTCATCAAGGCTAATTGAATCAAATGAAAGTCAAATGAAGTCAAACAAAACTTATTGAATCAAATGAATCTCAAATGCATTCAATTAAAGCTCATTGAATCAAATTAAACAGAAATATATTCAACAAAGCTAATTGAATCAAATTAAAGTAAAATGAAGTCAAATAAAGCTAATTGAATCAAATGAAAGTCAAATGAAGTCCAAGAAAGCTTGAATCAAATGAAACTCAAATGCATTCAACAAAGCTAATTGAATCAAATGAAAGTCAAATGAAGTCAAACAAAACATATTGAATCAAATGAATTTCAAATGCATTCAATTAAAGCTAATTGAATCAAATTAAACTCAAATGCATTCAACAAAACTAATTGAATCAAATTAATGTAAAATGAAGTCAAACAAAGCTAATTGAATCAAATGAAAGTCAAATGAAGTCAAACATACCTCATTGAATCAAATGAAACTCAATTGCATTCAACAAAGGTAATTGAATCAAATGAAACTCAAATGCATTCAACAAAGTTAATTGAATCAAATTAAAGTAAAATGAAGTCAAACAAAGCTAATTGAATCAAATGAAGTCAAACAATGCTAATCGTATCAAACGAAAGTCATATGAAGTCCAAGAAAGCTTGAATCAAATGAAACTCAAATGCATTCATCAAAGCAAATTGAACCAAATAAACTCAAATGCATTCAACAAAGCTAATTAAATCAAATGAAACTCAAATGCATTCAACAAAGCTAATTGAATCAAATAAACTCAAATGCATTCAACAAAGCTAATTGAATCAAATTAAAGTTAAATGAAGTCAAACAAAGCTAATTGAATCAAATGAAAGTCAAACAAAGTCAAACACAGCTAATATAATCAAATGAAACTCAAATGCATTCAACAAAGCTAATTGAATCAAATGAAAGTCAAATGAAGTCAAACAAAACTTATTGAATCAAATGAATCTCAAATGCATTCAATTAAAGCTCATTGAATCAAATTAAACTCAAATATATTCAACAAAGCTAATTGAATCAAATTAAAGTAAAATGAAGTCAAATAAAGCTAATTGAATCAAATGAAAGTCAAATGAAGTCACACATAGCTAATAGAATCAAATGAGACTCAAATGCATTCAACAAAGGTAATTAAATCAAATGAAACTCAAATGCATTCAACAAAGCTAATTGAATCAAATTAAAGTAAAATGAAGTCAAACAAAGCTAATTGAATCAAATGAAAGTCAAATGAAGTCAAACAAAGCTAATTGAATCAAATGAATGTGAAACAAAGCTAATTGAATCAAATTAAAGTAAAAAGAGTCAAAGAAAGCTAATTGAATCAAATGAAGTCAAATAAAGCTAATCGTATCAAACGAAAGTCAAATGAAGTCCAATAAAGCTAAGTGAAACAAATGAAACTCAAATGCATTCAACAAAGCTAATTGAATCAAATGAAAGTCAAATGAAGTCAAACAAAACTTATTGAATCAAATGAATTTCAAATGCATTCAATTAAAGCTAATTGAATCAAATTAAACTCAAATGCATTCAACAAAACTAATTGAATCAAATTAATGTAAAATAAAGTCAAACAAAGCTAATTGAAGCAAATGAAAGTCAAATGAAGTCAAACATACCTCATAGAATCAAATGAAACTCAAATGCATTCAACAAAGGTAATTGAATCAAATGAAACTCAAATGCATTCAACAAAGCTAATTGAATCAAATGAAACTCAAATGCATTCAACAAAGCTAATTGAATCAAATTAAAGTAAAATGAAGTCAAACAAAGCTAATTGAATCAAATGAAGTCCAACAATGTTAATCGTATCAAACGAAAGTCATATGAAGTCCAAGAAAGCTTGAATCAAATGAAACTCAAATGCATTCATCAAAGCAAATTGAACCAAATAAACTCAAATGCATTCAACAAAGCTAATTAAATCAAATGAAACTCAAATGCTTTCAACAAAGCTAATTGAATCAAATTAAAGTCAAATGAAGTCAAACAAAGCTAATTGAATCAAATGAAGTCAAACAATGCTAATCGTATCAAACGAAAGTCATATGAAGTCCAAGAAAGCTTGAATCAAATGAAACTCAAATGCATTCAACAAAGCTAATTAAATCAAATGAAACTCAAATGTATTCAACAAAGCTAATTGAATCAAATTAAAGTTAAATGAAGTCAAACAAATCTGATTGAATCAAATGAAAGTCAAACAAAGTTAAACACAGCTAATATAATCAAATTAAACTCAAATGCATTCAACAAAGCTAATTGAATCAAATGAAAGTCAAATGAAGTCAAACAAAACTTATTGAATCAAATGAATCTCAAATGCATTCAATTAAAGCTCATTGAATCAAATTAAACTGAAATATATTCAACAAAGCTAATTGAATAAAATTAAAGTAAAATGAAGTCAAATAAAGCTAATTGAATCAAATGAAAGTCAAATGAAGTCACACATAGCTAATAGAAGCAAATGAGAATCAAATGTATTCAACAAAGGTAATTGAATCAAATGAAACTCAAATGCATTCAACAAAGCTAATTGAATCAAAATAAAGTAAAATGAAGTCAAACAAAGCTAATTGAATCAAATGAAAGTCAAATGAAGTCAAACAAAGCTAATTGAATCAAATGAAAGTGAAACAAAGCTAATTGAATCAAATTAAAGTAAAACGAAGTCAAAGAAAGCTAATTGAATCAAATGAAGTCAAATAAAGCTAATCGTATCAAACGAAAGTCAAATGAAGTCCAATAAAGCTAAGTGAAACAAATGAAACTCAAATGCATTCAACAAAGCTAATTGAATCAAATGAAAGTCAAATGAAGTCAAACAAAACATATTGAATCAAATGAATTTCAAATGCATTCAATTAAAGCTAATTGAATCAAATTAAACTCAAATGCATTCAACAAAACTAATTGAATCAAATTAATGTAAAATGAAGTCAAACAAAGCTAATTGAATCAAATGAAAGTCAAATGAAGTCAAACATACCTCATAGAATCAAATGAAACTCAATTGCATTCAACAAAGGTAATTGAATCAAATGAAACTCAAATGCATTCAACAAAGCTAATTGAATCAAATGAAACTCAAATGCATTCAACAAAGCTAATTGAATCAAATTAAAGTAAAATGAAGTCAAACAAAGCTAATTGAATCAAATGAAGTCCAACAATGTTAATCGTATCAAACGAAAGTCATATGAAGTCCAAGAAAGCCTGAATCAAATGAAACTCAAATGCATTCATCAAAGCAAATTGAACCAAATAAACTCAAATGCATTCAACAAAGCTAATTAAATCAAATGAAACTCAAATGCTTTCAACAAAGCTAATTGAATCAAATTAAAGTCAAACAAAGTCAATATAATCAAATGAAACTCAAATGCATTCAACAAAGCTAATTGAATCAAATGATACTCAAATGCATTCAACAAAGCTAATTGAATCAAATGAAACTCAAATGCATTCAACAAAGGTAATTGAATCAAATTAAAGTAAAATGAAGTCAAACAAAGCTAATTGAATCAAATTAAACAGAAATATATTCAACAAAGCTAATTGAATCAAATTAAAGTAAAATGAAGTCAAATAAAGCTAATTGAATCAAATGAAAGTCAAATGAAGTCCAAGAAAGCTTGAATCAAATGAAACTCAAATGCATTCAACAAAGCTAATTGAATCAAATATACTCAAATGCATTCAACAAAGCTAATTAAATCAAATGAAACTCAAATGCATTCAACAAAGCTAATTGAATCAAATGAAAGTCAAATGAAGTCAAACAAAACTTATTGAATCAATTGAATCTCAAATTCATTCAATTAAAGCTCATTGAATCAAATTAAACTCAAATATATTCAACAAAGCTAATTGAATCAAATTAAAGTAAAATGAAGTCAAACAAAGCTAATTGAATCAAATGAAAGGTCAAATGAAGTCAAACAAACCTAATTGAATCAAATGAAAGTCAAACAAAGTCAAACATAGCTAATATCATCAAATGAAACTCAAATGCTTTCAACAAAGCTAATTGAATCAAATGATACTCAAATGCATTCAACAAGGCTAATTGAATCAAATTAAAGTCAAATGAAGTCAAACAAAACTTATTGAATCAAATGAAACTCAAATGCATTCAATAAAGCTAATTGAATCAAATGAAAGTCAAATGCATTCAACAAAGCTAATTGAATCAAATTAAAGTAAAATGAAGTCAAACAAAGCTAATTGAATCAAATGAACTCAAACAAAGCTAATCGTATCAAGCGAAAGTCAAATGAAATCCAATAAAGCTTGAATCAAATGAAACTCAAATGCATTCAACAAAGCTAATTGAATCAAATATACTCAAATACATTCAACAAAGCTAATTAAATCAAATGAAACTAAAATGCATTCAACAAAGCTAATTGAATCAAATTTAAGTTAAATGAAGTCAACCAAAGCTAATTGAATCAAATGAAAGTCAAACAAAGTAAAACATAGCTAATAGAAGTAAATGAAACTCAAATGCATTCAACAAAGCTAATTGAATCAAATGAAAGTCAAATGAAGTCAAACAAAACTTATTGAATCAAATGAATCTCAAATGCATTCAATTAAAGCTCATTGAATCAAATTAAACTCAAATATATTCAACAAAGCTAATTGAATCAAATTAAAGTAAAATGAAGTCAAGCAAAGCTAATTAAATCAAATGAAAGTCAAATGAATTCAAACAAACCTAATTGAATCAAATGAAAGTCAAACAAAGTCAAACATAGCAAATTTCATCAAATGAAACTCAAATGCATTCAACAAAGCTAATTGAATCAAATGATACTTAAATGCATTCAACAAAGCTAATTGATTCAAATTAATGTTAAGTGAAGTCAAACAAAACTTATTGAATCAAATGAAACTCAAATGCATTCAATTAAGCAAATTGAATCAAATGAAACTCGAATGCATTCAACAAAGCAAATTGAATCAAATTAAAATAAAACGAAGTCAAAGAAAGCTAATTGAATCAAATGAAGTCAAACAAAGCTAATCGTATCAAACGAAAGTCAAATTAAGTCCAATAAAGCTAATTGAAACAAATGAAACTCAAATGCATTTAACAAAGCTAATTGAATCAAATAAACTCAAATGCACTCAACAAAGCTAATTAAATCAAATGAAACTCAAAAGCATTCAACAAAGCTAATTGAATCAAATTAAAGTAAAATGAAGTCAAACAAAGCTAATTGAATCAAATTAATGTCAAACAAAGTGAAACATAGCTAATTGAATCAAATGAAACTCAAATGCATTCAACAAGGCTAATTGAATCAAATGAAAGTCAAATGAAGTCAAACAAAACTTATTGAATCAAATGAATCTCAAATGCATTCAATTAAAGCTAATAAAATCAAACTAAACTCTAATGCATTCAACAAAACTAATTGAATCAAATTAATGTAAAATGAAGTCAAACAAAGCTAATTGAATTAAATGAAAGTAAAATGAAGTCAAACAAAGCTAATTGAATCAAATAAAAGTCAAATGAAGTAAAACAAAGCTAATTGAATCAAATGAAAGTCAAACAAAGTCAAACATAGCTAATATAATCAAATGAAACTCAAATGCATTCAACAAAGCTAATTGAATCAAATGATACTCAAATGCATTCAACAAAGCTAATTGAATCAAATGAAACTCAAATGCATTATACAAAGTTAATTGAATCAAATTAAAGTAAAATGAAGTCAAACAAAGCTAATTGAATCAAATGAAGTCAAACAATGCTAATCGTATCAAACGAAAGTCATATGAAGTCCAAGAAAGCTTGAATCAAATGAAACTCAAATGCATTCATCAAAGCAAATTGAACCAAATAAACTCAAATGCATTCAACAAAGCTAATTAAATCAAATGAAACTCAAATGTATTCAACAAAGCTAATTGAATCAAATTAAAGTTAAATGAAGTCAAACAAAGCTGATTGAATCAAATGAAAGTCAAACAAAGTCAAACACAGCTAATATAATCAAATTAAACTCAAATGCATTCAACAAAGCTAATTGAATCAAATGAAAATCAAATGAAGTCAAACAAAACTTATTGAATCAAATGAATCTCAAATGCATTCAATTAAAGCTCATTGAATCAAATTAAACTGAAATATATTCAACAAAGCTAATTGAATCAAATTAAAGTAAAATGAAGTCAAATAAAGCTAATTGAATCAAATGAAAGTCAAATGAAGTCACACATAGCTAATAGAATCAAATGAGACTCAAATGCATTCAACAAAGGTAATTGAATCAAATGAAACTCAAATGCATTCAACAAAGCTAATTGAATCAAATTAAAGTAAAATGAAGTCAAACAAAGCTAATTGAATCAAATGAAAGTCAAATGAAGTCAAACAAAGCTAATTGAATCAAATGAAAGTGAAACAAAGTCAAACATAGCTAATATCATCAAATGAAACTCAAATGCATTCAACAAAGCTAATTGATTCAAATTAAAGTCAAGGAAGTCAAACAAAACTTATTGAATCAAATGAAACTCAAATGCATTCAGTAAAGCTAATTGAATCAAATGAAACTCAAATACATTCAGCAAAGCTAATTGATTCAAATTAAAGTAAAATGAAGTCAAAGAAAGCTAATTGAATCAAATGAAGTCAAACAAAGCAAATCGTATCAAACGAAAGTAAAATGAAGTCCAATAAAGCTAATTGAAACAAATGAAACTCAAATGCATTCAACAAAGCTAATTGAATCAAATAAACTCAAATGCATTCAACAAAGCTAATTGAATCAAATTAAAGTTAAATGAAGTCAAACAAAGCTAATTGAATCAAATGAAAGTCAAACAAAGTCAAACACAGCTAATATAATCAAATGAAACTCAAATGCATTCAACAAAGCTAATTGAATCAAATGAAAGTCAAATGAAGTCAAACAAAACTTATTGAATCAAATGAATCTCAAATGCATTCAATTAAAGCTCATTGAATCAAATTAAACTGAAATATATTCAACAAAGCTAATTGAATCAAATTAAAGTAAAATGAAGTCAAATAAAGCTAATTGAATCAAATGAAAGTCAAATGAAGTCCAAGAAAGCTTGAATCAAATGAAACTCAAATGCATTCAACAAAGCTAATTGAATCAAATATACTCAAATGCATTCAACAAAGCTAATTAAATCAAATGAAACTCAAATGCATTCAACAAAGCTAATTGAATCAAATGAAAGTCAAATGAAGTCAAACAAAACTTATTGAATCAAATGAATCTCAAATGCATTCAATTAAAGCTCATTGAATCAAATTAAACTCAAATATATTCAACAAAGCTAATTGAATCAAATTAAAGTAAAATGAAGTCAAACAAAGCTAATTGAATCAAATGAAAGTCAAATGAAGTCAAACAAACCTAATTGAATCAAATGAAAGTCAAACAAAGTCAAACATAGCTAATATCATCAAATGAAACTCAAATGCTTTCAACAAAGCTAATTGAATCAAATGATACTCAAATGCATTCAACAAAGCTAATTGAATCAAATTAAAGTCAAATGAAGTCAAACAAAACTTATTGAATCAAATGAAACTCAAATGCATTCAAGAAAGCTAATTGAATCAAATGAAAGTGAAATGCATTCAACAAAGCTAATTGAATCAAATTAAAGTAAAATGAAGTCAAACAAAGCTAATTGAATCAAATGAACTCAAACAAAGCTAATCGTATCAAACGAAAGTCAAATGAAGTCCAAGAAAGCTTGAATCAAATGAAACTCAAATGCATTCAACAAAGCTAATTGAATCAAATATACTCAAATGCATTCAACAAAGCTAATTAAATCAAATGAAACTCAAATGCATTCAACAAAGCTAATTGAATCAAATTTAAGTTAAATGAAGTCAAACAAAGCTAATTGAATCAAATGAAAGTCAAACAAAGTAAAACACAGCTAATAGAAGCAAATGAAACTCAAATGCATTCAACAAAACTAATTGAATCAAATGAAAGTCAAATGAAGTCAAACAAAACTTATTGAATCAAATGAATCTCAAATGCATTCAATTAAAGCTCATTGAATCAAATTAAACTCAAATATATTCAACAAAGCTAATTGAATCAAATTAAAGTAAAATGAAGTCAAACAAAGCTAATTGAATCAAATGAAAGTCAAATGAAGTCAAACAAACCTAATTGAATCAAATGAAAGTCAAACAAAGTCAAACATAGCTAATATCATCAAATGAAACTCAAATGCATTCAACAAAGCTAATTGAATCAAATGATACTTAAATGCATTCAACAAAGCTAATTGATTCAAATTAATGTTAAGCAAGTCAAACGTTAGAAGTCAAACAAAACTTATTGAATCAAATGAAACTCAAATGCATTCAGTTAAGTAAATTGAATCAAATGAAACTCAAATGCATTCAACAAAGCTAATTGAATCAAATTAAAATAAAACGAAGTCAAAGAAAGCTAATTGAATCAAATGAAGTTAAACAAAGCTAATCGTATCAAACGAAAGTCAAATGAAGTCCAATAAAGCTAATTGAAACAAATGAAACTCAAATGCATTCAACAAAGCTAATTGAATCAAATAAACTCAAATGCATTCAACAAAACTAATTAAATCAAATGAAACTTAAAAGCATTCAACAAAGCTAATTGAATCAAATTAAAGTAAAATGAAGTCAAACAAAGCTAATTGAATCAAATTAATGTCAAACAAAGTGAAACATAGCTAATTGAATCAAATGAAACTCAAATGCATTCAACAAGGCTAATTGAATCAAATGAAAGTCAAATGAAGTCAAACAAAACTTATTGAATCAAATGAATCTCAAATGCATTCAATTAAAGCTAATTGAATCAAATTAAACTCAAATGCATTCAACAAAGCTAATTGAATCAAATTAAAGTCAAATGAAGTCAAACAAAGCTAATTGAATCAAATGAAAGTCAAATGAAGTTAAACATAGCTAATTGAATCAAATGAAACTCAAATGCACAAAAGCTAATTAATCAAATGACATTCAACAAAGCTAATTGAATCAAATGAAAGTCAAATGAAGTCAAACAAAACTTATTGAATCAAATGAAACTCAAATGCATTCAATTAAAGCTAATTGAATCAAATGAAACAAAATATATTCAACAAAGCTAATTGAATCAAATTAAAGTAAAATGAAGTCAAATAAAGCTAATTGAATCAAATGAAAGTCAAATGAAGTCCAAGAAAGCTTGAATCAAATGAAACTCAAATGCATTCAACAAAGCTAATTGAATCAAATATACTCAAATGCATTCAACAAAGCTAATTAAATCAAATGAAACTCAAATGCATTCAACAAAGCTAATTGAATCAAATGAAAGTCAAATGAAGTCAAACAAAACTTATTGAATCAAATGAATCTCAAATGCATTCAATTAAAGGTCATTGAATCAAATTAAACTCAAATATATTCAACAAAGCTAATTGAATCAAATTAAAGTAAAATAAAGTCAAACAAAGCTAATTGAATCAAATGAAAGTCAAATGAAGTCAAACAAACCTAATTGAATCAAATGAAAGTCAAACAAAGTCAAACATAGCTAATATCATCAAATGAAACTCAAATGCATTCAACAAAGCTAATTGAATCAAATGATACTCAAATGCATTCAACAAAGCTAATTGAATCAAATTAAAGTCAAATGAAGTCAAACAAAACTTATTGAATCAAATGAAACTCAAATGCATTCAACAAAGCTAATTGAATCAAATGAAAGTCAAATGCATTCAACAAAGCTAATTGAATCAAATTAAAGTAAAATGAAGTCAAACAAAGCTAATTGAATCAAATGAACTCAAACAAAGCTAATCGTATCAAACGAAAGTCAAATGAAGTCCAAGAAAGCTTGAATCAAATGAAACTCAAATGCATTCAACAAAGCTAATTGAATCAAATATACTCAAATGCATTCAACAAAGCTAATTAAATCAAATGAAACTCAAATGCATTCAACAAAGCTAATTGAATCAAATTTAAGTTAAATGAAGTCAAACAAAGCTAATTGAATCAAATGAAAGTCAAACAAAAGTAAAAACACAGCTAATAGAAGCAAATGAAACTCAAATGCATTCAACAAAGCTAATTGAATCAAATGAAAGTCAAATGAAGTCAAACAAAACTTATTGAATCAAATGAATCTCAAATGCATTCAATTAAAGCTCATTGAATCAAATTAAACTCAAATATATTCAACAAAGCTAATTGAATCAAATTAAAGTAAAATGAAGTCAAACAAAGCTAATTAAATCAAATGAAAGTCAAATGAAGTCAAACAAACCTAATTGAATCAAACGAAAGTCAAACAAAGTCAAACATAGCTAATATCATCAAATGAAACTCAAATGCATTCAACAAAGCTAATTGAATCAAATGATACTTAAATGCATTCAACAAAGCTAATTGATTCAAATTAATGTTAAGCGAAGTCAAACAAAACTTATTGAATCAAATGAAACTCAAATGCATTCGGTTAAGCAAATTGAATCAAATGAAACTCAAATGCATTCAACAAAGCAAATTGAATCAAATTAAAATAAAACGAAGTCAAAGAAAGCTAATTGAATCAAATGAAGTCAAACAAAGCTAATCGTATCAAACGAAAGTCAAATGAAGTCCAATAAAGCTAATTGAAACAAATGAAACTCAAATGCATTCAACAAAGCTGATTGAATCAAATAAACTCAAATGCACTCAACAAAGCTAATTAAATCAAATGAAACTCAAAAGCATTCAACAAAGCTAATTGAATCAAATTAAAGTAAAATGAAGTCAAACAAAGCTAATTGAATCAAATTAATGTCAAACAAAGTGAAACATAGCTAATTGAATCAACTGAAACTCAAACATAAAGCTAATTGAATCAAATGAAGTCAAACAAAACTTATTGAATCAAATGAATCTCAAATGCATTCAATTAAAGCTCATTGAATCAAATTAAACTCGAAATATATTCAACAAAGCTAATTGAATCAAATTAAAGTAAAAATGAAGTCAAATAAAGCTAATTGAATCAAATGAAAGTCAAATGAAGTCAAACATAGCTAATAGAATCAAATGAGACTCAAATGCATTCAACAAAGGTAATTGAATCAAATGAAACTCAAATGCATTCAACAAAGCTAATTGAATCAAATTAAAGTAAAATGAAGTCAAACAAAGCTAATTGAATCAAATGAAAGTCAAATGAAGTCAAACAAAGCTAATTGAATCAAATGAAAGTGAAACAAAGCTAATTGAATCAAATTAAAAAAAGCCGAAAAGTCAAAGAAAGCTAATTGAATCAAATGAAGTCAAATAAAGCTAATCGTATCAAACGAAAGTCAAATGAAGTCCAATAAAGCTAAGTGAAACAAATGAAACTCAAATGCATTCAACAAAGCTAATTGAATCAAATGAAAGTCAAATGAAGTCAAACAAAACTTATTAAATCAAATGAATATCAAATGCATTCAATTAAAGCTAATTGAATCAAATTAAACTCAAATGCATTCAACAAAACTAATTGAATCAAATTAATGTAAAATAAAGTCAAACAAAGCTAATTGAATCAAATGAAAGTCAAATGAAGTCAAACATACCTCATAGAATCAAATGAAACTCAAATGCATTCAACAAAGCTAATTGAATCAAATGAAACTCAAATGCATTCAACAAAGCTAATTGAATCAAATGAAACTCAAATGCATTCAACAAAGCTAATTGAATCAAATTAAAGTAAAATGAAGTCAAACAAAGCTAATTAAATCAAATGAAGTCCAACAATGTTAATCGTATCAAACGAAAGTCATATGAAGTCCAAGAAAGCTTGAATCAAATGAAACTCAAATGCATTCATCAAAGTAAATTGAACCAAATAAACTCAAATGCATTCAACAAAGCTAATTAAATCAAATGAAACTCAAATGCTTTCAACAAAGCTAATTGAATCAAATTAAAGTCAAACAAAGTCAAACAAAGTCAATATAATCAAATGAAACTCAAATGCATTCAACAAAGCTAATTGAATCAAATGATACTCAAATGCATTCAACAAAGGTAATTGAATCAAATTAAAGTAAAATGAAGTCAAACAAAGCTAATTGAATCAAATGAAGTCAAACAATGCTAATCGTATCAAACGAAAGTCATATGAAGTCCAAGAAAGCTTGAATCAAATGAAACTCAAATGCATTCATCAAAGCAAATTGAACCAAATAAACTCAAATGCATTCAACAAAGCTAATTAAATCAAATGAAACTCAAATGCATTCAACAAAGCTAATTGAATCAAATTAAAGTTAAATGAAGTCAAACAAAGCTAATTGAATCAAATGAAAGTCAAACAAAGTCAAACACAGCTAATATAATCAAATGAAACTCAAATGCATTCAACAAAGCTAATTGAATCAAATGAAAGTCAAATGAAGTCAAACAAAACTTATTGAATCAAATGAATCTCAAATGCATTCAATTAAACCTCATTGAATCAAATTAAACTGAAATATATTCAACAAAGCTAATTGAATCAAATTAAAGTAAAATGAAGTCAAACAAAGCTAATTGAATCAAATGAAAGTCAAATGAAGTCAAACAAAGCTAATTGAATCAAATGAAAGTGAAACAAAGTCAAACATAGCTAATATCATCAAATGAAACTCAAATGCATTCAACAAAGCTAATTGATTCAAATTAAAGTCAAGCGAAGTCAAACAAAACTTATTGAATCAAATGAAACTCAAATGCATTCAGTAAAGCTAATTGAATCAAATGAAACTCAAATACATTCAGCAAAGCTAATTGATTCAAATTAAAGTAAAATGAAGTCAAAGAAAGCTAATTGAATCAAATGAAGTCAAACAAAGCTAATCGTATCAAACGAAAGTAAAATGAAGTCCAATAAAGCTAATTGAAACAAATGAAACTCAAATGCATTCAACAAAGCTAATTGAATCAAATAAACTCAAATGCATTCAACAAAGCTAATTGAATCAAATTAAAGTTAAATGAAGTCAAACAAAGCTAATTGAATCAAATGAAAGTCAAACAAAGTCAAACACAGCAAATATAATCAAATGAAACTCAAATGCATTCAACAAAGCTAATTGAATCAAATGAAAGTCAAATGAAGTCAAACAAAACTTATTGAATCAAATGAATCTCAAATGCATTCAATTAAACCTCATTGAATCAAATTAAACTGAAATATATTCAACAAAGCTAATTGAATCAAATTAAAGTAAAATGAAGTCAAATAAAGCTAATTGAATCAAATGAAAGTCAAATGAAGTCACACATAGCTAATAGAATCAAATGAGACTCAAATGCATTCAACAAAGGTAATTGAATCAAATGAAACTCAAATGCATTCAACAAAGCTAATTGAATCAAATTAAAGTATAATGAAGTTAAACAAAGCTAATTGAATCAAATGAAAGTCAAATGAAGTCAAACAAAGCTAATTGAATCAAATGAAAGTGAAACAAAGTCAAACATAGCTAATATCATCAAATGAAACTCAAATGCATTCAACAAAGCTAATTGATTCAAATTAAAGTCAAACGAAGTCAAACAAAACTTATTGAATCAAATGAAACTCAAATATATTAAACAAAGCTAATTGAATCAAATGAAACTCAAATACATTCAGCAAAGCTAATTGAATCAAATTAAAGTAAAATGAAGTCAAAGAAAGCTAATTGAATCAAATGAAGTCAAACAAAGCTAATCGTATCAAACGAAAGTAAAATGAAGTCCAATAAAGCTAATTGAAACAAATGAAACTCAAATGCATTCAACAAAGCAAATTGAATCAAATAAACTCAAACGCATTCAACAAAGCTAATTAAATCAAATGAAACTCAAATATATTCAACAAAGCTAATTGAATCAAATTAAAGTAAAATTAAGTCAAACAAAGCTAATTGAATCAAATGAAAGTCAAATGAAGTCAAACATTGCTAATAGAATCAAATGAGACTCAAATGCATTCAACTAAGGTAATTGAATCAAATGAAACTCAAATGCATTCAACAAAGCTAATTGAATCAAATTAAAGTAAAATGAAGTCAAACAAAGCTAATTGAATCAAATGAAAG
Organism: Beta corolliflora; assembly: GCA_947648045.1. Taxonomy (NCBI): domain Eukaryota; kingdom Viridiplantae; phylum Streptophyta; class Magnoliopsida; order Caryophyllales; family Amaranthaceae; genus Beta; species Beta corolliflora. Next base: position 195,525 of record CANSZD010003418.1, on the reverse strand, counting down.
TCAAATGAAGTCAAACAAAGGTAATTGAATCAAATGATACTTAAATACATTCAACAAAGCTAATTGATTCAAATTAAAGTCAAGCGAAGTCAAACAAAACTTATTGAATCAAATGAAACTCAAATGCATTCGATTAAGCTAATTGAATCAAATGAAACTCGAATGCATTCAGCAAAGCAAATTGAATCAAATTAAAGTAAAACGAAGTCAAAGAAAGCTAATTGAATCAAATGAAGTCAAACAAAGCTAATCGTATCAAACGAAAGTCAAACGAAGTCCAATAAAGCTAATTGGAACAAATGAAACTCAAATGCATTCAACAAAGCTAATTGAATCAAATTAAAGTTAAATGAAGTCAAACAAAGCTAATTGAATCAAATGAAAGTCAAACAAATTCAAACACAGCTAATATAATCAAATGAAACTCAAATGCATTCAACAAAGCTAATTGAATCAAATGAAAGTCAAATGAAGTCAAACAAAACTTATTGAATCAAATGAATCTCAAATGCATTCAATTAAAGCTCATTGAATCAAATTAAACTGAAATATATTCAACAAAGCTAATTGAATCAAATTAAAGTAAAATGAAGTCAAATAAAGCTAATTGAATCAAATGAAAGTCAAATGAAGTCCAAGAAAGCTTGAATCAAATGAAACTCAAATGCATTCAACAAAGCTAATTGAATCAAATATACTCAAATGCATTCAACAAAGCTAATTAAATCAAATGAAACTCAAATGCATTCAACAAAGCTAATTGAATCAAATGAAAGTCAAATGAAGTCAAACAAAACTTATTGAATCAAATGAATCTCAAATTCATTCAATTAAAGCTCATTGAATCAAATTAAACTCAAATATATTCAACAAAGCTAATTGAATCAAATTAAAGTAAAAATGAAGTCAAACAAAGCTAATTGAATCAAATGAAAGTCAAATGAAGTCAAACAAACCTAATTGAATCAAATGAAAGTCAAACCAAGTCAAACATAGCTAATATCATCAAATGAAACTCAAATACTTTCAACAAAGCTAATTGAATCAAATGGTACTCAAATGCATTCAACAAAGCTAATTGAATCAAATTAAAGTCAAATGAAGTCAAACAAAACTTATTGAATCAAATGAAACTCAAATACATTCAGTAAATCTAATTGAATCAAATGAAAGTGAAATGCATTCAACAAAGCTAATTGAATCAAATTAAAGTAAAATGAAGTCAAACAAAGCTAATTGAATCAAATGAACTCAAACAAAGCTAATCGTATCAAGCGAAAGTCAAATGAAGTCCAATAAAGCTTGAATCAAATGAAACACAAATGCATTCAACAAAGCTAATTGAATCAAATATACTCAAATGCATTCAACAAAGCTAATTAAATCAAATGAAACTGAAATGCATTCAACAAAGCTAATTGAATCAAATTTAAGTTAAATGAAGTCAAACAAAGCTAATTGTATCAAATGAAAGTCAAACAAAGTAAAAACACAGCTAATAGAAGCAAATGAAACTCAAATGCATTCAACAAAGCTAATTGAATCAAATGAAAGTCAAATGAAGTCAAACAAAACTTATTGAATCAAATTAATCTCAAATGCATTCAATTAAAGCTCATTGAATCAAATTAAACTCAAATATATTCAACAAAGCTAATTGAATCAAATTAAAGTAAAATGAAGTCAAGCAATGCTAATTAAATCAAATGAAAGTCAAATGAAGTCAAACAAACCTAATTGAATCAAATGAAAGTCAAACAAAGTCAAACATAGCTAATATCATCAAATGAAACTCAAATGCATTCAACAAAGCTAATTGAATCAAATGATACTTAAATGCATTCAACAAAGCTAATTGATTCAAATTAATGTTAACCGAAGTCAAACAAAACTTATTGAATCAAATGAAACTCAAATGCATTCGGTTAAGCAAATTGAATCAAATGAAACTCGAATGCATTCAACAAAGCAAATTGAATCAAATTAAAAAAAAACGAAGTCAAAGAAAGCTAATTGAATCAAATGAAGTTAAACAAAGCTAATCGTATCAAACGAAAGTCAAATGAAGTCCAATAAAGCTAATTGAAACAAATGAAACTCAAATGCATTCAACAAAGCTAATTGAATCAAATAAACTCAAATGCACTCAACAAAGCTAATTAAATCAAATGAAACTCAAAAGCATTCAACAAAGCTAATTGAATCAAATTAAAGTAAAATGAAGTCAAACAAAGCTAATTGAATCAAATTAATGTCAAACAAAGTGAAACATAGCTAATTGAATCAACTGAAACTCAAATGCATTCAACAAGGCTAATTGAATCAAATGAAAGTCAAATGAAGTCAAACAAAACTTATTGAATCAAATGAATCTCAAATGCATTCAATTAAAGCTAATAGAATCAAACTAAACTCAAATGCATTCAACAAAGCTAATTGAATCAAATTAATGTAAAATGAAGTCAAACAAAGCTAATTGAATCAAATGAAAGTCAAATGAAGTTAAACATAGCTAATTGAATCAACTGAAACTCAAATGCATTCAACAAGGCTAATTGAATCAAATGAAAGTCAAATGAAGTCAAACAAAACTTATTGAATCAAATGAATCTCAAATGCATTCAATTAAAGCTCATTGAATCAAATTAAACTGAAATATATTCAACAAAGCTAATTGAATCAAATTAAAGTAAAATGAAGTCAAATAAAGCTAATTGAATCAAATGAAAGACAAATGAAGTCAAAGAAGAAAGCTTGAATCAAATGAAACTCAAATGCATTCAACAAAGCTAATTGAATCAAATATACTCAAATGCATTCAACAAAGCTAATTAAATCAAATGAAACTCAAATGCATTCAACAAAGCTAATTGAATCAAATGAAAGTCAAATGAAGTCAAACAAAACTTATTGAATCAAATGAATCTCAAATTCAGTCAATTAAAGCTCATTGAATCAAATTAAACTCAAATATATTCAACAAAGCTAATTGAATCAAATTAATGTAAAATGAAGTCAAACAAAGCTAATTGAATCAAATGAAAGTGAAATGAAGTCAAACATAGCTCATAGAATCAAATGAAACTCAAATGCATTCAACAAAGGTAATTGAATCAAATGAAACTCAAATGCTTTCAACAAAGCTAATTGAATCGAATTAAAGTAAAATGAAGTCAAACAAAGCTAATTGAATCAAATAAAAGTCAAATGAAGTAAAACAAAGCTAATTGAATCAAATGAAAGTCAAACAAAGTCAAACATAGCTAATATAATCAAATGAAACTCAAATGCATTGAACAAAGCTAATTGAATCAAATGATACCAAATCAAATGCATTCAACAAAGCTAATTGAATCAAATGAAACTCAAATGCATTCAACAAAGTTAATTGAATCAAATTAAAGTAAAATGAAGTCAAACAAAGCTAATTGAATCAAATGAAGTCAAACAATGCTAATCGTATCAAACGAAAGTCATATGAAGTCCAAGAAACCTTGAATCAAATGAAACTCAAATGCATTCATCAAAGCAAATTGAACCAAATAAACTCAAATGCATTCAACAAAGCTAATTAAATCAAATGAAACTCAAATGTATTCAACAAAGCTAATTGAATCAAATTAAAAGTTAAATGAAGTCAAACAAAGCTGATTGAATCAAATGAAAGTCAAACAAAGTCGAAACACAGCTAATATAATCAAATTAAACTCAAATGCATTCAACAAAGCTAATTGAATCAAATGAAAGTCAAATGAAGTCAAACAAAACTTATTGAATCAAATGAATCTCAAATACATTCAATTAAAGCTCATTGAATCAAATTAAAGTGAAATATATTCAACAAAGCTAATTGAATCAAATTAAAGTAAAATGAAGTCAAATAAAGCTAATTGAATCAAATGAAAGTCAAATGAAGTCACACATAGCTAATAGAATCAAATGAGACTCAAATGCATTCAACAAAGGTAATTGAATCAAATGAAACTCAAATGCATTCAACAAAGCTAATTGAATCAAATTAAAGTAAAATGAAGTCAAACAAAGCTAATTGAATCAAATGAAAGTCAAATGAAGCCAAACAAAGCTAATTGAATCAAATGAAAGTGAAACAAAGCTAAATGAATCAAATTAAAGTAAAAAGAATTCAAAGAAAGCTAATTGAATCAAATGAAGTCAAAATAAAGCTAATCGTATCAAACGAAAGTCAAATGAAGTCCAATAAAGCTAAGTGAAACAAATGAAACTCAAATGCATTCAACAAAGCTAATTGAATCAAATGAAAGTCAAATGAAGTCAAACAAAACTTATTGAATCAAATGAATTTCAAATGCATTCAATTAAAGCTAATTGAATCAAATAATTAATCAAATGCATTCAACAAAACTAATTGAATCAAATTAATGTAAAATGAAGTCAAACAAAGCTAATTGAATCAAATGAAAGTCAAATGAAGTCAAACATACCTCATAGAATCAAATGAAACTCAAATGCATTCAACAAAGGTAATTGAATCAAATGAAACTCAAATGCATTCAACAAAGCTAATTGAATCAAATGAAACTCAAATGCATTCAACAAAGCAAATTGAATCAAATAAACTCAAATGCATTCAACAAAGCTAATTAAATCAAATGAAACTCAAATGCTTTTCAACAAAGCTAATTGAATCAAATTAAAGTCAAACAAAGTCAAACAAAGTCAATATAATCAAATGAAACTCAAATGCATTCATCAAAGCTAATTGAATCAAATGATACTCAAATGCATTCAACAAAGCTAATTGAATCAAATGAAACTCAAATGCATTCAACAAAGGTAATTGAATCAAATTAAAGTAAATAATAAAGTACAAACAAAGCTAATTGAATCAAATGAACGTCAAATGAAGTCAAACAATGCTAATCGTATCAAACGAAAGTCATATGAAGTCCAAGAAAGCTTGAATCAAATGAAACTCAAATGCATTCATCAAAGCAAATTGAACCAAATAAACTCAAATGCATTCAACAAAGCTAATTAAATCAAATGAAACTCAAATGCTTTCAACAAAGCTAATTGAATCAAATTAAAGTCAAACAAAGTCAAACAAAGTTAATATAATCAAATGAAACTCAAATGCATTCAACAAAGCTAATTGAATCAAATTAAAGTAAAATGCATTCAAGAAAACTAATTGAATCAAATGAAACTCAAATGCATTCAACAAAGCTAATTGAATCAGATTAAAGTCAAATGACGTCAAACAAAACTAATTGAATCAAATGAAGTCAAACAATGCTAATCGTATCAAACGAAAGTCATATGAAGTCCAAGAAAGCTTGAATCAAATGAAACTCAAATGCATTCATCAAAGCAAATTGAACCAAATAAACTCAAATGCATTGAACAAAGCTAATTAAATCAAATGAAACTCAAATGCATTCAACAAAGCTAATTGAATCAAATTAAAGTTAAATGAAGTCAAACACAAGCTAATTGAATCAAATGAAAGTCAAAAAAAGTCAAACAAAGCTAATATAATCAAATGAAACTCAAATGCATTCAACAAAGCTAATTGAATCAAATGAAAGTCAAATGAAGTCGAAACAAAAACTTATTGAATCAAATGAATCTCAAATGCATTCAATTAAACCTCATTGAATCAAATTAAATTGAAATATATTCAACAAAGCAAATTGAATTAAATTAAAGTAAAATGAAGTCAAATAAAGCTAATTGAATCAAATGAAAGTCAAATGAAGTCACACATAGCTAATAGAATCAAATGAGACTCAAATGCATTCAACAAAGGTAATTGAATCAAATGAAACTCAAATGCATTCAACAAAGCTAATTGAATCAAATTAAAGTAAAATGAAGTCAAACAAAGCCAATTGAATCAAATGAAAGTCAAATGAAGTCAAACAAAGCTAATTGTATCAAATGAAAGTGAAACAAAGTCAAACATAGCTAATATCATCAAATGAAACTCAAATGCATTCAACAAAGCTAATTGATTCATATTAAAGTCAAGCGAAGTCAAACAAAACTTATTGAATCAAATGAAACTCAAATGCATTCAGTAAAGCTAATTGAATCAAATAAAACTCAAATACATTCAACAAAGCTAATTGAATCAAATTAAAGTAAAATAAAGTCAAAGAAATCTAATTGAATCAAATGAAAGTCGAAACAAAGCTAATCGTATCAAACGAAAGTAAAATGAAGTCCAATAAAACTAATTGAAACAAATGAAACTCAAATGCATTCAACAAAGCTAATTGAATCAAATAAACTCAAATGCATTCAACAAAAGCTAATTGAATCAAGTTAAAGTTAAATGAAGTCGAAACAAAGCTAATTGAATCAAATGAAAGTCAAACAAAGTCAAACACATCTAATATAATCAAATGAAACTCAAATGCATTCAACAAAGCTAATTGAATCAAATGAAAGTCAAATGAAGTCAAACAAAACTTATTGAATCAAATGAATCTCAAATGCATTCAATTAAACCTCATTGAATCAAATTAAACGAAAATATATTCAACAAAGCTAATTGAATCAAATTAAAGTAAAATGAAGTCAAATAAAGCTAATTGAATCAAATGAAAGTCAAATGAAGTCGCACAATAGCTAATAGAATCAAATGAGACTCAAATGCATTCAACAAAGGTAATTGAATCAAATGAAACTCAAATACATTCAACAAAGCTAATTGAATCAAATTAAAGTAAAATGAAGTCAAACAAAGCTAATTGAATCAAATGAAAGTCAAATGAAGTCGAAACAAAGCTAATTGAATCAAATGAAAGTGAAACAAAGTCAAACATAGCTAATATCATCAAATGAAACTCAAATGCATTCAACAAAGCTAATTGATTCAAATTAAAGTCAAGCGAAGTCAAACAAAACTTATTGAATCAAATGAAACTCAAATGCATTCAATAAAGCTAATTGAATCAAATGAAACTCAAATGCATTCAACCAAGCTAATTGAATTAAATTAAAGTAAAATGAAGTCAAACAAAGCTAATTGAATCAAATGAAGTCAAACAAAGCTAATCGTATCAAACGAAAGTAAAATGAAGTCCAATAAAAGCTAATTGAAACAAATGAAACTCAAATGCATTCAACAAAGCTAATTGAATCAAATAAACTCAAATGCACTCAACAAAGCTAATTAAATCAAATGAAACTCAAATATATTCAACAAAGCTAATTGAATCAAATTAAAGTAAAATTAAGTCAAACAAAGCTAATTGAATCAAATGAAAGTCAAATGAAGTCAAAACATTGCTAATAGAATCAAATGAGACTCATGCATTCAACTAAGGTAATTGAATCAAATGAAACTCAAATGCATTCAACAAAGCTAATTGAATCAAATTAAAATAAAATGAAGTCAAGCAAAGCTAATTGAATCAAATGAAAGTCAAATGAAGTCAACAAAGGTAATTGAATCAAATGATACTTAAATACATTCAACAAAGCTAATTGATTCAAATTAAAGTCAAGCGAAGTCAAACAAAACTTATTGAATCAAATGAAACTCAAATGCATTCGGTTAAGCTAATTGAATCGAAATGAAACTCGAATGCATTCAACAAAAGCAAATTGAATCAAATTAAAAGTAAAACGAAGTCAAAGAAAGCTAATTGAATCAAATGAAGTCAAAGACAAAGCTAAACGTATCAAACGAAAGTCAAATGATGTCCAATGCATTCAACAAAGCTAATTGAATCAAATTAAAGTTAAATGAAGTCAAACAAAGCTAATTGAATCAAATGAAAGTCAAACAAAGTCAAACACAGCTAATATAATCAAATGAAACTCAAATGCATTCAACAAAGCTAATTGAATCAAATGAAAGTCAAATGAAGTCAAACAAAACTTATTGAATCAAATGAATCTCAAATGCATTCAATTAAAGCTCATTGAATCAAATTAAACTGAAATATATTCAACAAAGCTAATTGAATCAAATTAAAGTAAAATGAAGTCAAATTAAGCTAATTGAATCAAATGAAAGTCAAATGAAGTCCGAAAGCTTGAATCAAATGAAACTCAAATGCATTCAACAAAGCTAATTGAATCAAATATACTCAAATGCATTCAACAAAGCTAATTAAATCAAATGAAACTCAATGCATTCAACAAAGCTAATTGAATCAAATGAAAGTCAAATGAAGTCAAACAAAACTTATTGAATCAAATGAATCTCAAATTCATTCAATTAAAGCTCATTGAATCAAATTAAACTCAAATATATTCAACAAAGCTAATTGAATCAAATTAAATTAAAATGAAGTCAAACAAAGCTAATTGAATCAAATGAAAGTCAAATGAAGTCAAACAAACCTAATTGAATCAATGAAAGTCAAACAAAGGTCAAACATAGCTAATATCATCAAATGAAACTCAAATGCTTTCAACAAAGCTAATTGAATCAAATGATACTCAAATGCTTTCAAACAAAGCTAATTGAATCAAATTAAAGTCAAATGAAGTCAAACAAAACTTATTGAATCAAATGAAACTCAAATGCATTCAAGAAAGCTAATTGAATCAAATGAAAGTCAAATGCATTCAACAAAGCCAATAATTGAATCAAATTAAAGTAAAATGAAGTCGAAACAAAGCTAATTGAATCAAATGAACTCAAACAAAGCTAATCGTATCAACGAAAGTCAAATGAAGTCCAATAAAGCTTGAATCAAATGAAACTCAAATGCATTCAACAAAGCAAATTGAATCAAATATACTCAAATGCATTCAACAAAGCTAATTAAATCAAATGAAACTCAAATGCATTCAACAAAGCTAATTGAATCAAATTTAAAGTTAAATGAAGTCAAACAAAGCTAATTGAATCAAATGAAAGTCAAACAAAAGTAAAACATAGCTAATAGAAGCAAATGAAACTCAAATGCATTCAACAAAGCTAATTGAATCAAATGAAAGTCAAATGAAGTCAAACAAAACTTATTGAATCAAATGAATCTCAAATGCATTCAATTAAAGCTCATTGAATCAAATTAAACTCAAATATATTCAACAAAGCTAATTGAATCAAATTAAAGTAAAATGAAGTCAAGCAAAGCTAATTGAATCAAATGAAAGTCAAATGAAGTCAAACAAACCTAATTGAATCAAATGAAAGTCAAACAAAGTCAAACATAGCTAATATCATCAAATGAAACTCAAAAGCATTCAACAAAGCTAATTGAATCAAATGATACTTAAATGCATTCAACAAAGCTAATTGATTCAAATTAATGTTAAGCGAAGTCAAAACAAATTTATTGAATCAAATGAAACTCAAATGCATTCGATTAAAGCAAATTGAATCAAATGAAACTCGAATGCATTCAGCAAAGCAAATTGAATCAAATTAAAATAAACGAAGTCAAAAAAAGCTAATTGAATCAAATGAAGTTAAACAAAGCTAATCGTATCAAACGAAAGTCAAATGAAGTCGAAAAAAGCTAATTGAAACAAATGAAACTCAAATGCATTCAACAAAAGCTAATTGAATCAAATAAACTCAAATGCACTCAACAAAGCTAATTAAATCAAATGAAACTCAAAAGCATTCAACAAAGCTAATTGAATCAAATTAAAAGTAAAATGAAGTCAAACAAAGCTAATTGGAATCAAATTAATGTCAAACAAAGTGAAACATAGCTAATTGAATCAACCGAAACTCAAATGCATTCAACAAGGCTAATTGAATCAAATGAAAGTCAAATGAAGTCAAACAAAACTTATTGAATCAAATGAATCTCAAATGCATTCAATTAAAGCTAATAGAATCAAACTAAACTTCAAATGCATTCAAAAAAACTAATTGAATCAAATTAATGTAAAATGAAGTCAAACAAAGCTAATTGAATCAAATGAAAGTCAAATGAAGTAAAACATAGCTCATAGAATCAAATGAAACTCAAATGCATTCAACAAAGGTAATTGAATCAAATGAAACTCAAATGCATTCAACAAAGCTAATTGAATCGAATAAAGTAAAATGAAGTCAAACAAAGCTAATTGAATCAAATAAAAGTCAAATGAAGTCAAACAAAGCCTAATGTAATCAAATGAAAGTCGAAACAAAGTCAAACAAAACTAATATAATCAAATGAAACTCAAAAGCATGAACAAAGCTAATTGAATCAAATGATACTCAAAATGCATTCAACAAAGCTAATTGAATCAAATGAAACTCAAATGCATTCAACAAAGTTAACTGAATCAAATTAAAGTAAAATGAAGTCAAACAAAGCTAATTGAATCAAATGAAGTCAACAATGCTAATCGTATCAAACGAAAGTCATATGAAGTCCAAGAAAGCTTGAATCAAATGAAACTCAAATGCATTCATCAAAGCAAATTGAACCAAATAAACTCAAATGCATTCAACAAAGCTAATTAAATCAAATGAAACCTCAAATGTATTCAACAAAGCTAATTGAATCAAATTAAAGGTTAAATGAAGTCAAACAAAGCTAATTGAATCAAATGAAAGGTCGAACAAAGTCAACACAACACCTAATATAATCAAATTAAACTCAAATGCATTCAACAAAGCTAATTGAATCAAATGAAAGTCAAATGAAGTCAAACAAAACTTATTGAATCAAATGAATCTCAAATGCATTCAATTAAAGCTCAATTGAATCAAATTAAATCGAAATATATTCAACAAAGCTAATTGAATCAAATTAAAGTAAAATGAAGTCAAATAAAGCAATAATTGAATCAAATGAAAGTCAAATGAAGTCACACATAGCTAATAGAATCAAATGAGACTCAAATAAATTCAACAAAGCTAATTGAATCAAATGAAACTCAAATGCATTCAACAAAGCTAATTGAATCAAATTAAAGTAAAATGAAGTCAAACAAAGCTAATTGAATCAAATGAAAGTCAAATGAAGTCAAACAAAGCTAATTGAATCAAATGAAAGTGAAACAAAGCTAATTGAATCAAATTAAGAGTAAAGCAAACGAAGTCAAAGAAAGCTAATTGAATCAAATGAAGTCAAATAAAGCTAATCGGCGTATCACGAAAAAGTCAAATGAAGTCCAATAAAACAAAGTGAAACAAATGAAACTCCAAATGCATTCAACAAAGCTAATTGAATCAAATAAAACTCAAATGCATTCAACAAAGCTAATTAAATCAAATGAAACTCAAATATATTCAACAAAGCTAATTGAATCAAATTAAAGTAAAAAAAAGTCAAAGAAAGCTAATTGAATCAAATGAAGTCAAACAAAGCTAATCGTATCAAACGAAAGTCAAATGAAGTCCAATAAAGCTAATTGAAACAAATGAAACTCAAATGCATTCAACAAAGCTAATTGAATCAAATAAACTCAAATGCATTCAACAAAGCTAATTAAATCAAATGAAACTCAAATGCGTTAAACAAAGCTAATTGAATCAAATTAAAGAAAAAATGAAGTCAAAACAAAGCTAATTGAATCAAATAAATGTCAAACAAAGTGAAACATAATTAATTGAATCAAATGAAACACAAATGCATTCAACAAGGCTAATTGAATCAAATGAAAGTCAAATGAAGTCAAACAAAACTTATTGAATCAAATGAATTTCAAATGCATTCAATTAAAAATGACTGAATCAAATTAAACTCAAATGCATTCAACACAACTCAAACTCTAATTAAAATAAAGTCCTAATTCAATTGAAACTCTAAACAAACTATGAATTAAAACCCTAAATTACATAGAATTCTAACACAACTAGAACTCTACATAACTAATACTTCTATTTCACATCAAACTCCCCTTCTTGAAAGAAACTTGTCCTCAAGTTTCGTCAGCTGAAAACATGGGACGAGATCACTAGAAGTGAGAGTTGCACAAATACCATCACCAAGTAGAACTTTGAACGTTTCATACCCAATTTGCTCAATGATTTCGAAAGGGCCTTCATCCATTGGTTCGTCATACTTGTGATTGATATGCGCTTTTGAGCGTTTAAAGACAACCAAACACGATCACCTTTGGCTAGGCGACTACCTTGTCGCAATTGGAGGTAATTAGCTCGACGTTCCTTCTTGTTGTTGGCGGTGTCCAACAGCTCATGGTGGCAAGAAGCAAGACAAACATGCGAACCATGCTTAGGTGGTGGTTCATCCATAACGGCAAAGAAGAAAGATCGGGAGGCTTGGGACGCCTAGTTTTAGGAGGTAAAGACCGCAATATCATGCGTTTATCACCCATTAAAACCGAATAAGCATTGGTTTTGCCATTATGCATCACATGCCTATCACTTTGCCAAGGACGGCCTAGTAATAACGCGCATGCCGTCATGGGCAATGCATCACACCATAGTTGATCCATATATTCACCCACACGGAAGCCAACTAACGCTTGTTTTACGCACCCAAACGCCATCATCATTCAACCAACTCGGTTTATATGGATGCGGATGCTTGCGAGTTTGCAAATTCAATGATTCAGCCAAAGACAAATCAAACACATTAGTACATGAACCGCTATCTATGATAAAGGGGCAAACTTTACCCTTGATGACACAATTCGAGTGAAAGAGATTGTTGCATTGCTCATCTTCAGTCTCATCATGGCTGGAAGTAAATAAAGATCGACGGATGAGCAAAGTAGGATGCTCATGTTCCGGAGCACAAATTGGTTGCTTCGACCAAAAATCATCATCATCCATAGGAGGATCAAGTGAGGCCGAAGTAGAAGAGTGATGTGCCTGCATCTCTTGAGCCAAATAGCAGACTAACTCCTCACGTGTGGTGAGAGTAGTGTTGGGACAGTTGCGAGCAATATGACCGAGGCCTTGGCAACGAAAACATTGAGGTTTTTTTGCCTTTAACGTGGCACTAGGAGCAGTGGTAGATGTGGTGGAGGACTCGGTCTCCTTGGGCTTATCACTCGCCAAGTCGGGCCGTGGTTGGAGGAGTGCTCGACGAGGCATCCAACGAGGCAGCAACGTTTTTAAACCACGAAGGCTTCTTAAAACGAGTGTCGTTCGTTGGCGTTCAATTTTGGAAGCGAGGATGCAAACATCATCAAACGTGACATATTGCTGCAATTCAACCAAGTGGGCGATGGATTTGTTCAAACCGACAAGAAAACGAGCAATTTTTTGTTCATCCACTTCTTGAATGTCACACGCCATATGGAGCCGTTCAAATTCCTTAGTGTACTGCTCGACACTCAAAGTGGCCTGATGCAAGGAGTTAAGGCGCACAAAAAGCTCCTGTTTGTAGGTACGAGGCACAAAACGCTTACGCATCTTGGCTTTGAGAGATGACCAGCAATCAATGGCGAGTTTGTCCTCTCGTGCACGCCGTGTACGCATAGAGTCATACCAAAGGGAAGCATACTTCGTGAGTTTCAGAATAGCATATGAAAAACGAGAGCCTTCACTCAAGTTCTTATGATCAAAGTACCTATCCAACCTTCTTTCCCATTCCAAATAGGATTCGGGGTCTAGGTCGCCATCAAACGAAGGTAAATCAGCCAACTTGATGTCATCCTCACGCCTAGGTTGATGTTGAGGTGGTTTAGCAAAGTTTGCATCGCGTTCAATGGTAGTAACTTTCGTGGCCATAGCAGCCATCTGAGCAGCAAGTTGTTGGATGGCTTGTTGCCAAGTTTCGGGTTCATCAGGCATGGTGGAAGTTTAACGCGGTACAGAACTCGTTACTTATTAGAACGTGATGAAATTTTGACACAACAAACCTCCAGATGTTGTAAGTCCAACGAACCAAAAATCATAGAATTCCGATTTAACAACAAACCTCCAGATGCTTCACTCTCTGTCACGCGCCGTTTCAATTGAGCAGTGTCAAACTGGCGACAGAAATTTGACGCAGATGTATTCGATGACTGCGACTTCGTTACTGGTTGAAATGCACTCAAATTTTAACATAAGAGAGATCTCTTTGTTAGCTTTCCAACGAACCAAGAAAATCTGAATTCCGACTTGTAACGGAGCCACAGGGACAATTTTACCGAACTGCTGTCAGATGTGACGCAAATCAGCAGTGCGGGGGGTGGAAATCAGCAGCCACACCACTTGATGTGATTCTTGAAACAAGATTCACGAAATTTAGGCTCTTTGATGTAGTTTAGTGGCTTTTGTAGATGAAAGATTGAAACTTTAATTAACTCAGTAGCAAAGATCAAGTATATTGGCGTATTTCGTCTCAATAACTCGATTGGTAACCAGGATATGGAGAACTTAGGCGTATTTCGTCTCAAAGTTCAACTAGGGGGTTTTTGGATTCTCTCCGGATTCGTTTTGGATTCTCTCCTAAATCTGTAATTCACAAGAATTAACTTAAACATACTCTACCTTTATTAATATGACCGAATGGTCTATTTATAGTGCAAATAATCCTAAACCTAGTAGAACTATTAAAGCAAAGTAACCTAAACCTAGTAGAACTAGTAAAGCATAAAAGATAAACATAACAAACTAATCTATCATCACACGGCTGTGACTGATTTTTTCACACGCCTAATGTGATTAGGATTAGGACTCCTAACACAACTCAAACTCTAATTAAAATAAAGTCCTAATTCAATTGAAACTCTAAACAAACTATGAATTAAAACCCTAAATTACATAGAATTCTAACAGAACTAGAACTCTACATAACTAATACTTCTATTTCACATCAAATATATTCAACAAAGCTAATTGAATCAAATTAAAGTAAAATGAAGTCAAATAAAGCTAATTGAATCAAATGAAAGTCAAATGAAGTCACACATAGCTAATAAAATCAAATGAGACTCAAATGCATTCAACAAAGGTAATTGAATCAAATGAAACTCAAATGCATTCAACAAAGCTAATTGAATCAAATTAAAGTAAAATGAAGTCAAACAAAGCTAATTGAATCAAATGAAAGTCAAATGAAGTCAAACAAAGCTAATTGAATCAAATGAAAGTGAAACAAAGTCAAACATAGCTAATATCATCAAATGAAACTCAAATGCATTCAACAAAGCTAATTGATTCAAATTAAAGTCAAGCGAAGTCAAACAAAAGTTATTGAATCAAATGAAACTCAAATGCATTCAGTAAAGCTAATTGAATCAAATGAAACTCAAATACATTCAGTAAAGCTAATTGAATCAAATTAAAGTAAAATGAAGTCAAAGAAAGCTAATTGAATCAAATGAAGTCAAACAAAGCTAATCGTATCAAACGAAAGTAAAATGAAGTCCAATAAAGCTAATTGAAATAAATTGATGCGAATACGCCAAGCTACTTCAACCAATATGCATCAAGCTACCTCAACCTAACCAAGCTATCTCTAATCAGTTTGTTTAACTATTGGTTATGGTTGGTTTTGAGATTAAAAATGTCATTAAAAGGGTTAACCAACATTAACCACCCTTTTAAACTGTTATATGTATTTTGAACGATGGCCCGGTTTTGTTGTAAGCTTAACTAAAGATTAGTACTAATATAATCTTGCTAAGCAACGAAGGAAAGGAAGTTAATTAAGCTACTTAGTTTAATTACAGTTTTTGTAATTTACGGTTTTGTAAACCGGAATTATTTTGCTTAGCGTAAGTTGTAATATCAACGAACCATGCTTGGGGACGTGAATTACACTTGGGACGTGTAAAGGGAACTCTTGGAGATCTTTTGGAGCTTTACTTGCAAGCTAAGAGAAGCCCCCCACTTGGTGATGAAAACCGGTCCTCCTTGCCCCAAAGTCAACAAAACACACAACAACACTATTCCTTCTTACATCTTTGTTGGATTAAGAGATATTTGTTGTTTAATTGCTTTGTTTAATTACCTTAGTGTATTAGATATTTATGGCTGATTTGTTAAGCCTTTTTAGCTCTTTGCTATATATATGTAATGGTGATCATAAATAAAAATCAGATTTGGTTGTTAAACTTGAGCATTGTGCTTATTCGAACTTTTGGAGTGCAAACCCGAAATTTCCTCTTGTGATTAAGAAGTGATCTTAATCTTGAAATCCTTGAGTTAAGTGAGTTAAACTTAACCTAAGAGAGAGTTAGGATAATTAGTGAGTGAAGCTAATTGAATTACTCTCAAAACCCTCCTAAATCAGTTTCTAGGTGAGTGAAGCCTCTAATCAGATTTAGAACCCTTAAGTGGAAGTAAGTGAGTGAAGCTTATCAAGCTTAAGTAAACACAATTCTTTTAGTTTTAAGAGTGATTCTTTCGACTAAAAGTCTATATCCATAGTTCGTTTGTTTCCGCTGTTAGTGGGTCTCCTAAACACATGTGAGAGGAGTCTCATTTCGCATCATAAATGAAACTCAAATGCATTCATCAAAGCTAATTGAATCAAATAAACTCAAATGCATTCAACAAAGCTAATTAAATCAAATGAAACTCAAATATATTCAACAAAGCTAATTAAATCAAATTAAAGTAAAATTAAGTCAAACAAAGCTAATTGAATCAAATGAAAGTCAAATGAAGTCAAACATTGCTAATATAATCAAATGAGACTCAAATGCCTTCAACAAAGGTAATTGAATCAAATGAAACTCAAATGCATTCAAAAAAGCTAGTTGAATCAAATTAAAGTAAAATGAAGTCAAACAAAGCTAATTGAATCAAATGAAAGTCAAATGAAGTCAAACAAAGCTAATTGAATCAAATGAAAGTGAAACCAAGTCAAGCATAGCTAATATAATCAAATGAAACTCAAATACATTCAACAAAGCTAATTGAATCAAATGAAAGTCAAATGAAGTCAAACAAAACTTATTGAATCAAATGAATCTCAAATGCATTCAATTAAAGCTCATTGAATCAAACTAAACTGAAATATATTCAACAAAGCTAATTGAATCAAATTAAAGTAAAATGAAGTCAAATAAAGCTAATTGAATCAAATGAAAGTCAAATGAAGTCACACATAGCTAATAGAATCAAATGAGACTCAAATGCATTCAACAAAGGTAATTGAATCAAATGAAACTCAAATGCATTCAACAAAGCTAATTGAATCAAATTAAAGTAAAATGAAGTCAAACAAAGCTAATTGAATCAAATGAAAGTCAAATGAAGTCAAACAAGGCTAATTGAATCAAATGAAAGTGAAACAAAGTCAAACATAGCTAATATCATCAAATGAAACTCAAATGCATTCAACAAAGCTAATTGATTCAAATTAAAGTCAAGCGAAGTCAAACAAAACTTATTGAATCAAATGAAACTCAAATGCATTCAGTAAAGCTAATTGAATCAAATGAAACTCAAATACATTCAGCAAAGCTAATTGAATCAAATTAAAGTAAAATGAAGTCAAAGAAAGCTAATTGAATCAAATGAAGTCAAACAAAGCTAATCGTATCAAACGAAAGTAAAATGAAGTAGAATAAAGCTAATTGAAACAAATGAAACTCAAATGCATTCAACAAAGCAAATTGAATCAAATAAACTCAAATGCATTCAACAAAGCTAATTAAATCAAATGAAACTCAAATATATTCAACAAAGCTAATTGAATCAAATTAAAGTAAAATTAAGTCAAACAAAGTGATGCGAAATTGGACTCCTCTCACGTGTGTGTTTAGAAGACCCAAGAACACAATGCAGCGGAAAACGAACGAACAATGATATAGACTTTTAGTCGTAAGAAAATCTCTTAAAACTAAAAGAATTGGTTGATAAACACGCCTCAATGAAGAATTGTGTTTAGGATAGATTGAATCACAAACTAAAAGACTCCTCTTAAAGCTTATAATTCGGGTTTAGCTAAGGAAGTGAATCTCCACTCTCAACCTTAACTAAGGGTTTTAATTAACAAATTACGAGAACCTCCACTCTCAAATCTGTTAATTGGGTTGAATTCTTGTAGTGTTACCTCCCAAGAAATTCGTTTCAAAGATAGAATAAAAACCTCGGTTTTTAGACTTTAAACACAACGTGTTTTTGAATAAGCACAAAGCTCAAGTTTTCAACAACAAAATCTCCTTTCCATTGATGAACCATATTACATATATATAGCAAAGAGCTAAAAAGGCTTAACAAATCAGCCATAAATATCTAATACACTAAGATAATTAAACAAAGCAATTAAACAACAAATATCTCTTAATCCAACAAAGATGTAAGGGGTGAATAGTGTTGTTTGTGTGTTTTGTTGACTTTGGGGACAAAGGTGGCTGGTTTTCTCAAGCAAGTGGGGGGGCTTCTCTTAGTGGTACGAAATGGGAAGGTACCAAGATTATTAAGGATGGCTTACATGATCATCCTTAACCCCGATTTAGTATCACCTATTCTACCTAACAAGATCCGTTGGATATGGCTCATATCATGGATTAGGATCACTTGTTAGAAGTTTAGCTAAGTACTAATCTTAATTAGTTTTTTTGTAATAATTAGTTAAGTAGAAATAGAACAGAAGTGAAGACGTTCACGTTCAACCGGAGATTCTGGCGCAGTGAAATCGTTTTGGTTATTGTGAGAAATCTACAAATCATTTTCCAGTGATTCTTTTTTTGTTGGATTTCTAACATCTTGAAGTTTCATCCTACAAAATTTGGTGAGATTTTATGAAGAAACGAAGTTGCAGTAGCCTTTCAATTGAGACGTCAATTCTGGATCAGTTTTGCGGTTTTGTAAAACCGAGTATATTTTGTTTAGTTTAAGTTGTAATATGGGACGAACCATGCTTGGGGACGTGAATTACACTTGGGACGTGTAAAGGGAACTCTTGGAGATCTTTTGGAGCTTTACTTGCAAGCTAAGAGAAGCCCCCCACTTGGTGATGAAAACCGGTCCTCCTTGCCCCAAAGTCAACAAAACATACAACAACACTATTCCTTCTTACATCTTTGTTGGATTAAGAGATATTTGTTGTTTAATTGCTTTGTTTAATTACCTTAGTGTATTAGATATTTATGGCTGATTTGTTAAGCCTTTTTAGCTCTTTGCTATATATATGTAATGGTGATCATAAATAAAAATCAGATTTTTGAATGTTGAAATTGAGCTTTGTGCTTATTGAAAATTTGGATAGCTAAATCCGAAAATTCTTCTTGTGATTAAGAAGTGATCTTAATCTTGAAATCCTTGAGTTAAGTGAGTTAAACTTAACCTAAGAGAGAGTTAGGATAATTAGTGAGTGAAGCTAATTGAATTACTCTCAAAACCCTCCTAAATCAGTTTCTAGGTGAGTGAAGCCTCTAATCAGATTTAGAACCCTTAAGTGGAAGTAAGTGAGTGAAGCTTATCAAGCTTAAGTAAACACAATTCTTTTAGTTTTAAGAGTGATTCTTTCGACCAAAAGTATATATCAATAGTTCGTTTGTTTCCGCTGTTAGTGGGTCTCCTAAACACACGTGAGAGGAGTCTCATTTCGCATCAAGTGGTATCAGAGCTGCAGCCTCTAAGTCCTCTTGGCACTTAGACGTTCTTGGAGAAGAAGGAAAACCACAAAAAAGAAGCAAAAGGAAGCAACCCGTAAAAGACAGTTTTTTGAGGTAACTTTGAACACGAGGTTCTCACATCTCAGATCGTGTTTTTTGGGTGATTCTTTTTTTGAAAGTGGTTATTTTTATGTCTAGTTTTGTCCTGTAAAATTTCATAATTTTTGGTGGTCATTTGCTAGCATTGTCAGCGTGTTTTTCTGTAGTGGTCTAAAACCGGATTAATCTGGACCAGCTTTAGAAAAATAAAAACTGCAATCAATTGGTTTGTTATTTTTTTATGAAATTTTGGTCGAGTGCTTAAAATACCTAGGGCTACGTTGTGACAAAATTTCATTCAATTTCAAGTTGATTTGATTAGGTTTTGAAGCTAGAATTTTTGGTGAAAATTCTGGGCAGTTTCTAGGCAGAATATTTTTTTTTTCTTCTGTTTGTATTCATTGTAATAGTAGTTCATATTGAAATTCTATAAGTGTATTGTTGTTAATATGGATGAACTAGTTGAAGTTTTTGCACGGATGCAAGAAGCTAATCAAAAGGTTCGATTCTTGAGGCAACAAATGCAAGAAGATAAGAAGCAAAAACTTCACAAGAAGAAAGTGTCTCTATCAGTAGAGAAGCTTCAATCCCAAGAAGGAGAGAGTGAAGTTAGTGCTGAAGAAGAAGAAGAGCAGACAAGTGTGTATGAATTGGATGCAAAAACAAACGAGGGAGTAAAGGTAGCCTCATTGGAGGTTGTTTCGATAGAACAACTACCATTACAAAATGAAGCAGCATCAATTCAAAAATGCATAGAGTTGAAGAAGAAAGACCATCCACGGCTTTCAAGCTCCAACAACAAAATTCGAGGTCGAATTTTCTTGAAGAAAGAGAGAATGGTACGAAATGGGAAGGTACCAAGATTATTAAGGATGGCTTACATGATCATCCTTAACCCTGATTTAGTATCACCTATTCTACCTAACAAGATCCGTTGGATATGGCTCATATCATGGATTAGGATCACTTGTTAGAAGTTTAGCTAAGTACTAATCTTAATTAGTTTTTTTGTAATAATTAGTTAAGTAGAAATAGAACAGAAGTGAAGACGTTCACGTTCAACCGGAGATTCTGGCGCAGCGAAATCGTTTTGGTTATTGTGAGAAATCTACAAATCATTTTCCAGTGATTCTTTTTTTGTTGGATTTCTAACATCTTGAAGTTTCATCCTACAAAATTTGGTGAGATTTCATGAAGAAACGAAGTTGCAGTAGCCTTTCAATTGAGACGTCAATTCTGGATCAGTTTTGCGGTTTTGTAAAACCGAGTATATTTTGTTTAGTTTAAGTTGTAATATGGGACGAACCATGCTTGGGGACGTGAATTACACTTGGGACGTGTAAAGGGAACTCTTGGAGATCTTTTGGAGCTTTACTTGCAAGCTAAGAGAAGCCCCCCACTTGGTGATGAAAACCGGTCCTCCTTGCTCCCAAAGTCAACAAAACACACAACAACACTATTCCTTCTTACATCTTTGTTGGATTAAGAGATATTTGTTGTTTAATTGCTTTGTTTAATTACCTTAGTGTATTAGATATTTATGGCTGATTTGTTAAGCCTTTTTAGCTCTTTGCTATATATATGTAATGGTGATCATAAATAAAAATCAGATTTTTGAATGTTGAAATTGAGCTTTGTGCTTATTGAAAATTTGGATAGCTAAATCCGAAAATTCTTCTTGTGATTAAGAAGTGATCTTAATCTTGAAATCCTTGAGTTAAGTGAGTTAAACTTAACCTAAGAGAGAGTTAGGATAATTAGTGAGTGAAGCTAATTGAATTACTCTCAAAACCCTCCTAAATCAGTTTCTAGGTGAGTGAAGCCTCTAATCAGATTTAGAACCCTTAAGTGGAAGTAAGTGAGTGAAGCTTATCAAGCTTAAGTAAACACAATTCTTTTAGTTTTAAGAGTGATTCTTTCGACCAAAAGTATATATCAATAGTTCGTTTGTTTCCGCTGTTAGTGGGTCTCCTAAACACACGTGAGAGGAGTCTCATTTCGCATCAAGTGGTATCAGAGCTGCAGCCTCTAAGTCCTCTTGGCACTTAGACGTTCTTGGAGAAGAAGGAAAACCACAAAAAGAAGCAAAAGGAAGCAACCCGTAAAAGACAGTTTTTTGAGGTAACTTTGAACGCGAGGTTCTCACATCTCAGATCGTGTTTTTGGGTGATTCTTTTTTTGAAAGTGGTTATTTTTATGTCTAGTTTTGTCCTGTAAAATTTCATAATTTTTGGTGGTCATTTGCTAGCATTGTCAGCGTGTTTTTCTGTAGTGGTCTAAAACCGGATTAATCTGGACCAGCTTTAGAAAAATAAAAACTGCAATCAATTGGTTTGTTATTTTTTTATGAAATTTTGGTCGAGTGCTTAAAATACCTAGGGCTACGTTGTGACAAAATTTCATTCAATTTCAAGTTGATTTGATTAGGTTTTGAAGCTAGAATTTTTGGTGAAAATTCTGGGCAGTTTCTAGGCAGAATATTTTTTTTTCTTCTGTTTGTATTCATTGTAATAGTAGTTCATATTGAACTTCTATAAGTGTATTGTTGTTAATATGGATGAACTAGTTGAAGTTTTTGCACGGATGCAAGAAGCTAATCAAAAGGTTCGATTCTTGAGGCAACAAATGCAAGAAGATAAGAAGCAAAAACTTCACAAGAAGAAAGTGTCTCTATCAGTAGAGAAGCTTCAATCCCAAGAAGGAGAGAGTGAAGTTAGTGCTGAAGAAGAAGAAGAGCAGACAAGTGTGTATGAATTGGATGCAAAAACAAACGAGGGAGTAAAGGTAGCCTCATTGGAGGTTGTTTCGATAGAACAACTACCATTACAAAATGAAGCAAAGATCAATTCAAAAATGCATAGAGTTGAAGAAGAAAGACCATCTACGGCTTTCAAGCTCCCAACAACAAAATTCGAGGTCGAATTTTCTTGAAGAAAGAGAGAATGGTACGAAATGGGAAGGTACCAAGATTATTAAGGATGGCTTACATGATCATCCTTAACCCTGATTTAGTATCACCTATTCTACCTAACAAGATCCGTTGGATATGGCTCATATCATGGATTAGGATCACTTGTTAGAAGTTTAGCTAAGTACTAATCTTAATTAGTTTTTTTGTAATAATTAGTTAAGTAGAAATAGAACAGAAGTGAAGACGTTCACGTTCAACCGGAGATTCTGGCGCAGCGAAATCGTTTTGGTTATTGTGAGAAATCTACAAATCATTTTCCAGTGATTCTTTTTTTGTTGGATTTCTAACATCTTGAAGTTTCATCCTACAAAATTTGGTGAGATTTCATGAAGAAACGAAGTTGCAGTAGCCTTTCAATTGAGACGTCAATTCTGGATCAGTTTTGCGGTTTTGTAAAACCGAGTATATTTTGTTTAGTTTAAGTTGTAATATGGGACGAACCATGCTTGGGGACGTGAATTACACTTGGGACGTGTAAAGGGAACTCTTGGAGATCTTTTGGAGCTTTACTTGCAAGCTAAGAGAAGCCCCCCACTTGGTGATGAAAACCGGTCCTCCTTGCCCCAAAGTCAACAAAACACACAACAACACTATTCCTTCTTACATCTTTGTTGGATTAAGAGATATTTGTTGTTTAATTGCTTTGTTTAATTACCTTAGTGTATTAGATATTTATGGCTGATTTGTTAAGCCTTTTTAGCTCTTTGCTATATATATGTAATGGTGATCATAAATAAAAATCAGATTTTTGAATGTTGAAATTGAGCTTTGTGCTTATTGAAAATTTGGATAGCTAAATCCGAAAATTCTTCTTGTGATTAAGAAGTGATCTTAATCTTGAAATCCTTGAGTTAAGTGAGTTAAACTTAACCTAAGAGAGAGTTAGGATAATTAGTGAGTGAAGCTAATTGAATTACTCTCAAAACCCTCCTAAATCGCTTCTAGGTGAGTGAAGCCTCTAATCGATTTAGAACCCTTAAGTGGAAGTAAGTGAGTGAAGCTTATCAAGCTTAAGTAAACACAATTCTTTTAGTTTTAAGAGTGATTCTTTCGACCAAAAGTATATATCTATTGTTCGATTGTTTCCGCTGTTAGTGGGTCTCCTAAACACACGTGAGAGGAGTCTCATTTCGCATCAAGTGGTATCAGAGCTGCAGCCTCTAAGTCCTCTTGGCACTTAGAAGTTCTTGGAGAAGAAGGAAAACCACAAAAAAGAAGCAAAAGGAAGCAACCCGTAAAAGACAGTTTTTTGAGGTAACTTTGAACGCGAGGTTCTCACATCTCAGATCGTGTTTTTGGGTGATTCTTTTTTTGAAAGTGGTTATTTTTATGTCTAGTTTTGTCCTGTAAAATTTCATAACTTTTGGTGGTCATTTGCTAGCATTGTCAGCGTGTTTTTCTGTAGTGGTCTAAAACCGGATTAATCTGGACCAGCTTTAGAAAAATAAAAACTGCAATCAATTGGTTTGTTATTTTTTTATGAAATATTGGTCGAGTGCTTAAAACACCTAGGGCTACGTTGTGACAAAATTTCATTCAATTTCAAGTTGATTTGATTAGGGTTTGAAGCTAGAATTTTTGGTGAAAATTCTGGGCAGTTTCTAGGCAGAATATTTTTTTTCTTCTGTTTGTATTCATTGTAATAGTAGTTCATCTTGAACTTCTATAAGTGTATTGTTGTTAATATGGATGAACTAGTTGAAGTTTTTGCACGGATGCAAGAAGCTAATCAAAAGGTTCGATTCTTGAGGCAACAAATGCAAGAAGATAAGAAGCAAAAACTTCACAAGAAGAAAGTGTCTCTATCAGTAGAGAAGCTTCAATCCCAAGAAGGAGAGAGTGAAGTTAGTGCTGAAGAAGAAGAAGAGCAGACACAAGTGTGTATGAATTGGATGCAAAAACAAACGAGGGAGTAAAGGTAGCCTCATTGGAGGTTGTTTCGATAGAACAACTACCATTACAAAATGAAGCAGCATCAATTCAAAAATGCATAGAGTTGAAGAAGAAAGACCATCTACGGCTTTCAAGCTCCAACAACAAAATTCGAGGTCGAATTTTCTTGAAGAAAGAGAGAATGGTACGAAATGGGAAGGTACCAAGATTATTAAGGATGGCTTACATGATCATCCTTAACCCTGATTTAGTATCACCTATTCTACCTAACAAGATCCGTTGGATATGGCTCATATCATGGATTAGGATCACTTGTTAGAAGTTTAGCTAAGTACTAATCTTAATTAGTTTTTTTGTAATAATTAGTTAAGTAGAAATAGAACAGAAGTGAAGACGTTCACGTTCAACCGGAGATTCTGGCGCAGCGAAATCGTTTTGGTTATTGTGAGAAATCTACAAATCATTTTCCAGTGATTCTTTTTTTGTTGGATTTCTAACATCTTGAAGTTTCATCCTACAAAATTTGGTGAGATTTTATGAAGAAACGAAGTTGCAGTAGCCTTTCAATTGAGACGTCAATTCTGGATCAGTTTTGCGGTTTTGTAAAACCGAGTATATTTTGTTTAGTTTAAGTTGTAATATGGGACGAACCATGCTTGGGGACGTGAATTACACTTGGGACGTGTAAAGGGAACTCTTGGAGATCTTTTGGAGCTTTACTTGCAAGCTAAGAGAAGCCCCCCACTTGGTGATGAAAACCGGTCCTCCTTGCCCCAAAGTCAACAAAACACACAACAACACTATTCCTTCTTACATCTTTGTTGGATTAAGAGATATTTGTTGTTTAATTGCTTTGTTTAATTACCTTAGTGTATTAGATATTTATGGCTGATTTGTTAAGCCTTTTTAGCTCTTTGCTATATATATGTAATGGTGATCATAAATAAAAATCAGATTTTTGAATGTTGAAATTGAGCTTTGTGCTTATTGAAAATTTGGATAGCTAAATCCGAAAATTCTTCTTGTGATTAAGAAGTGATCTTAATCTTGAAATCCTTGAGTTAAGTGAGTTAAACTTAACCTAAGAGAGAGTTAGGATAATTAGTGAGTGAAGCTAATTGAATTACTCTCAAAACCCTCCTAAATCGGTTTCTAGGTGAGTGAAGCCTCTAATCGGATTTAGAACCCTTAAGTGGAAGTAAGTGAGTGAAGCTTATCAAGCTTAAGTAAACACAATTCTTTTAGTTTTAAGAGTGATTCTTTCGACCAAAAGTATATATCAATAGTTCGTTTGTTTCACGTTGTTAGTGGGTCTCCTAAACACACGTGAGAGGAGTCTCATTTCGCATCAAGTGGTATCAGAGCGCAGCCTCTAAGTCCTCTTGGCACTTAGACGTTCTTGGAGAAGAAGGAAAACCACAAAAAGAAGCAAAAGGAAGCAACCCGTAAAAGACAGTTTTTGAGGTAACTTTGAACGCGAGGTTCTCACATCTCAGATCGTGTTTTTGGGTGATTCTTTTTTTGAAAGTGGTTATTTTTATGTCTAGTTTTGTCCTGTAAAATTTCATAATTTTTGGTGGTCATTTGCTAGCATTGTCAGCGTATTCAATTAGCTTTGTTTGACTTCATTTAACTTTAATTTGATTCAATTAGGTTTGTTGAATGCATTTGAGTTTCATTTGATTTAATTAGCTTTGTTGAATGCATTTGAGTTTATTTGATTCAATTAGCTTTGATGAATGCATTTGAGTTTCATTTGATTCAAGCTTTCTTGGACTTCATTTGACTTTCGTTTGATACGATTAGCATTGTTTGACTTCAATTGATTCAATTAGCTTTGTTTGACTTCATTTTACTTTAATTTGATTCAATTACCTTTGTTGAATGCATTTGAGTTTCATTTGATTCAATTAGCTTTGTTGAATGCATTTGAGTATCATTTGATTCAATTAGCTTTGTTGAATGCATTTGAGTTTCATTTGATTATATTTGCTATGTTTGACATTGTTTGACTTTCATTTGATTCAATTAGCTTTGTTTGACTTCATTTGACTTTTATATGATTCAATTAGCTTTGTTTGACTTCATTTAACTTTAATTTGATTCAATTAGCTTTGTTGAATGCATTTGAGTTTCATTTGATTCAATTACCTTTGTTGAATGCATTTGAGTTTCATTTGATTCTATGAGCTATGTTTGACTTCATTTGACTTTCATTTGATTCAATTAGCTTTGTTTGACTTCATTTTACATTAATTTGATTCAATTAGCTTTGTTGAATGTATTTGAGTTTAATTTGATTCAATTACCTTTAATTGAATGCATTTGAGATTCATTTGATTCAATAAGTTTTGTTTGACTTCATTTGACTTTCATTTGATTCAATTAGCTTTGTAGAATGCATTTGAGTTTCATTTGATTCAATTTGCTATGTTTCACTTTGTTTGACATTCATTTGATTCAAATAGCTTTGTTTAACTTCATTTTACTTTAATTTGATTCAATTAGCTTTGTTGAATGCATTTGAGTTTAATTTGATTCAATTAGCTTTAATTGAATGCATTTGAGATTCATTTGATTCAATAAGTTTTGTTTGACTTCATTTGACTTTCATTTGATTCAATTAGCCTTGTTGAATGCATATGAGTTTCATTTGATTCTATTAGCTATGTTTCACTTTGTTTGACATTCTTTTGATTCAATTAGCTTTGTTTGACTTTATTTTACTTTAATTTGATTCAATTAGCTTTGTTGAATGCATTTGAGTTTCATTTGATTTAATTAGCTTTGTTGAATGCAATTGAGTTTATTTGATTCAATTAGCTTTGATGAATGCATTTGCGTTTCATTTGATTCAAGCTTTCTTGGACTTCATTTGACTTTCGTTTGATACGATTAGCATTGTTTGACTTCATTTGATTCAATTAGATTTGTTTGACTTCATTTTACTTTAATTTGATTCAATTACCTTTGTTGAATGCATTTGAGTTTCATTTGATTCAATTAGCTTTGTTGAATGCATTTGAGTATCATTTGATTCAATTAGCTTTGTTGAATGCATTTGAGTTTCATTTGATTATATTTGCTATGTTTGACATTGTTTGACTTTCATTTGATTCAATTAGCTTTGTTTGACTTCATTTGACTTTTATTTGATTCAATTAGCTTTGTTTGACTTCATTTAACTTTAATTTGATTCAATTTGCTTTGTTGAATGCATTTGAGTTTCATATGATTCAATTACCTTTGTTGAATGCATTTGAGTTTCATTTGATTCTATGAGCTATGTTTGACTTCATTTGACTTTCATTTGATTCAATTAGCTTTGTTTGACTTCATTTTACATTAATTTGATTCAATTAGCTTTGTTGAATGCATATGAGTTTAATTTGATTCAATTACCTTTAATTGAATGCATTTGAGATTCATTTGATTCAATAAGTTTTGTTTGACTTCATTTGACTTTCATTTGATTCAATTAGCCTTTTTGAATGCATTTGAGTTTCATTTGATTCTATTAGCTATGTTTCACTTTGTTTGACATTCATTTGATTCAATTAGCTTTGTTTGACTTCATTTAACTTTAATTTGATTCAATTAGCTTTGTTGAATGCTTTTGAGTTTCATTTGATTTAATTAGCTTTGTTGTGTGCATTTGAGTTTATTTGATTCAATTAGCTTTGATGAATGCATTTGAGTTTCATTTGATTCAAGCTGTCTTGGACTTCATTTGACTTTCGTTTGATACGATTAGCATTGTTTGACTTCATTTGATTCAATTAGCTTTGTTTGACTTCATTTTACTTTAATTTGATTCAATTACCTTTGTTGAATGCATTTGAGTTTCATTTGATTCAATTAGCTTTGTTGAATGCATTTGAGTATCATTTGATTCAATTAGCTTTGTTGAATGCATTTGAGTTTCATTTGATTATATTTGCTATGTTTGACATTGTTTGACTTTCATTTGATTCAATTAGCTTTGTTTGAGTTCATTTGACTTTTATTTGATTCAATTAGCTTTGTTTGACTTCATTTAACTTTAATTTGATTCAATTAGCTTTGTTGAATGCATTTGAGTTTCATTTGATTCAATTACCTTTGTTGAATGCATTTGAGTTTCATTTGATTCTATGAGCTATGTTTGACTTCATTTGACTTTCATTTGATTCAATTAGCTTTGTTTGACTTCATTTTACATTAATTTGATTCAATTAGCTTAGTTGAATGCATTTGAGTTTAATTTGATTCAATTACCTTTAATTGAATGCATTTGAGATTCATTTGATTCAATAAGTTTTGTTTGACTTCATTTGACTTTCATTTGATTCAATTAGCTTTGTTGAATGCATTTGAATTTCATTTGATTCAATTAGCTATGTTTCACTTTGTTTGACATTCATTTGATTCAATTAGCTTTATTTAACTTTATTTTACTTTAATTTGATTCAATTAGCTTTGTTGAATGCATTTGAGTTTAATTTGATTCAATTAGCTTTAATTAAATGCATTTGAGATTCATTTGATTCAATAAGTTTTGTTTGACTTCATTTGACTTTCATTTGATTCAATTAGCCTTGTTGAATGCATATGAGTTTCATTTGATTCTATTAGCTATGTTTCACTTTGTTTGACATTCATTTGATTCAATTAGCTTTGTTTGACTTTATTTTACTTTAATTTGATTCAATTAGCTTTGTTGAATGCATTTGAGTTTCATTTGATTTAATTAGCTTTGTTGAATGCATTTGAGTTTATTTGATTCAATTAGCTTTGTTGAATGCATTTGAGTTTCATTTGTTTCAATTAGCTTTATTGGACTTCATTTGACTTTTGTTTGATACGATTAGCTTTGTTTGACTTCATTTGATTCAATTAGCTTTCTTTGCCTTTATTTTACTTTAATTTGATTCAATTAGCTTTGTTGAATGCATTTGAGTTTAATTTGATTCAATTAGCTTTAATTGAATACATTTGAGATTCATTTGATTCAATAAGTTTTGTTTGACTTTATTTGACTTTCATTTGATTCAATTAGCCTTGTTGAATGCATTTGACTTTCATTTGATTCTATTAGCTATGTTTCACTTTGTTTGACATTCATTTGATTCAATTAGCTTTGTTTGACTTTATTTTACTTTAATTTGATTCAATTAGCTTTGTTGAATGCATTTGAGTTTCATTTGATTTAATTAGCTTTGTTGAATGCATTTGAGTTTATTTGATTCAATTAGCTTTGTTGATTGCATTTGAGTTTCATTTGTTTCAATTAGCTTTATTGGACTTCATTTGACTTTCGTTCGATACGATTAGCATTGTTTGACTTCATTTGATTCAATTAGATTTGTTTGACTTCATTTTACTTTAATTTGATTCAATTACCTTTGTTGAATGTATTTGAGTTTCATTTGATTCAATTAGCTTTGTTGAATGCATTTGAGTATCATTTGATTCAATTAGCTTTGTTGAATGCATTTGAGTTTCATTTGATTCAATTAGCTTTCTTTGCCTTTATTTTACTTTAATTTGATTCAATTAGCTTTGTTGAATGCATTTGAGTTTCATTTGATTCAATTAGCTTTACTGAATGTATTTGAGTTTCATTTGATTCAATAAGTTTTGTTTAACTTTGCTTGACGTTAATTTGAATCAATTAGCTTTGTTGAATACATTTGACTTTCATTTGATTCAATTAGCTTTGTTTGACTTCATTTTACTTTAATTTGATTCAATTAGCTTTGTTGAATGCATTTGAGTTTCATTTGATTCAATTACCTTTGTTGAATGCATTTGAGTTTCATTTGATTCTATGAGCTATGTTTGACTTCATTTGACTTTCATTTGATTCAATTAGCTTTGTTTGACTTCATTTTACATTAATTTGATTCAATTAGCTTTGTTGAATGCATTTGAGTTTAATTTGATTCAATTACCTTTAATTGAATGCATTTGAGATTCATTTGATTCAATAAGTTTTGTTTGACTTCATTTGACTTTCATTTAATTCAATTAGCTTTGTAGAATGCATTTGAGTTTCATTTGATTCAATTAGCTATGTTTCACTTTGTTTGACATTCATTTGATTCAAATAGCTTTGTTTACCTTCATTTTACATTAATTTGATTCAATTAGCTTTGTTGAATGCATTTGAGTTTAATTTGATTCAATTAGCTTTAATTGAATGCATTTGAGATTCATTTGATTCAATAAATTTTGTTTGACTTCATTTGACTTTCATTTGATTCAATTAGCCTTGTTGAATGCATATGAGTTTCATTTGATTCTATTAGCTATGTTTCACTTTGTTTGACATTCTTTTGATTCAATTAGCTTTGTTTGACTTTATTTTACTTTAATTTGATTCAATTAGCTTTGTTGAATGCATTTGAGTTTCATTTGATTTAATTAGCTTTGTTGAATGCAATTGAGTTTATTTAATTCAATTAGCTTTGATGAATGCATTTGCGTTTCATTTGATTCAAGCTTTCTTGGACTTCATTTGACTTTCGTTTGATACGATTAGCATTGTTTGACTTCATTTGATTCAATTAGATTTGTTTGACTTCATTTTACTTTAATTTGATTCAATTACCTTTGTTGAATGTATTTGAGTTTCATTTGATTCAATTAGCTTTGTTGAATGCATTTGTGTATCATTTGATTCAATTAGCTTTGTTGAATGCATTTGAGTTTCATTTGATTATATTTGCTATGTTTGACATTGTTTGACTTTCATTTGATTCAATTAGCTTTGTTTGACTTCATTTGACTTTTATTTGATTCAATTAGCTTTGTTTGACTTCATTTAACTTTAATTTGATTCAATTTGCTTTGTTGAATGCATTTGAGTTTCATATGATTCAATTACCTTTGTTGAATGCATTTGAGTTTCATTTGATTCTATGAGCTATGTTTGACTTCATTTGACTTTCATTTGATTCAATTAGCTTTGTTTGACTTCATTTTACATTAATTTGATTCAATTAGCTTTGTTGAATGCATTTGAGTTTAATTTGATTCAATTACCTTTAATTGAATGCATTTGAGATTCATTTGATTCAATAAGTTTTGTTTGACTTCATTTGACTTTCATTTGATTCAATTAGCTTTGTTGAATGCATTTGAGTTTCATTTGATTCAATTAGCTATGTTTCACTTTGTTTGACATTCATTTAATTCAATTAGCTTTGTTTAACTTCATTTTACTTTAATTTGATTCAATTAGCTTTGTTGAATGCATTTGAGTTTAATTTGATTCAATTAGCTTTAATTGAATGCATTTGAGATTCATTTGATTCAATAAGTTTTGTTTGACTTCAATTGACTTTCATTTGATTTAATTAGCCTTGTTGAATGCATATGAGTTTCATTTGATTCTATTAGCTATGTTTCACTTTGTTTGACATTCTTTTGATTCAATTAGCTTTGTTTGACTTTATTTTACTTTAATTTGATTCAATTAGCTTTGTTGAATGCATTTGAGTTTCATTTGATTTAATTAGCTTTGTTGAATGCATTTGAGTTTATTTGATTCAATTAGCTTTGTTGAATGCATTTGAGTTTCATTTGTTTCAATTAGCTTTATTGGACTTCATTTGACTTTTGTTTGATACGATTAGCTTTGTTTGACTTCATTTGATTCAATTAGCTTTCTTTGCCTTTATTTTACTTTAATTTGATTCAATTAGCTTTGTTGAATGCATTTGAGTTTAATTTGATTCAATTAGCTTTAATTGAATGCATTTGAGATTCATTTGATTCAATAAGTTTTGTTTGACTTCATTTGACTTTCATTTGATTCAATTAGCCTTGTTGAATGCATTTGACTTTCATTTGATTCTATTAGCTATGTTTCACTTTGTTTGACATTCATTTGATTCAATTAGCTTTGTTTGACTTTATTTTACTTTAATTTGATTCAATTAGCTTTGTTGAATGCATTTGAGTTTCATTTGATTTAATTAGCTTTGTTGAATGCATTTGAGTTTATTTGATTCAATTAGCTTTGTTGAATGCATTTGAGTTTCATTTGTTTCAATTAGCTTTATTGGACTTCATTTGACTTTCGTTTGATACGATTAGCTTTGTTTGACTTTATTTGATTCAATTAGCTTTCTTTGCTTTTATTTTACTTTAATTTGATTCAATTAGCTTTGTTGAATGCATTTGAGTTTCATTTGATTCAATTAGCTTTACTGAATGTATTTGAGTTTCATTTGATTCAATAAGTTTTGTTAAACTTTGCTTGACTTTAATTTGAATCAATTAGCTTTGTTGAATGCATTTGACTTTCATTTGATTCAATTAGCTTTGTTTGACTTCATTTAACTTTAATTTGATTCAATTAGGTTTGTTGAATGCATTTGAGTTTCATTTGATTTAATTAGCTTTGTTGAATGCATTTGAGTTTATTTGATTCAATTAGCTTTGATGAATGCATTTGAGTTTCATTTGATTCAAGCTTTCTTGGACTTCATTTGACTTTCGTTTGATACGATTAGCATTGTTTGACTTCATTTGATTCAATTAGATTTGTTTGACTTCATTTTACTTTAATTTGATTCAATTACCTTTGTTGAATGCATTTGAGTTTCATTTGATTCAATTCGCTTTGTTGAATGCATTTGAGTATCATTTGATTCAATTAGCTTTGTTGAATGCATTTGAGTTTCATTTGATTATATTTTGCTATGTTTGACATTGTTTGACTTTCATTTGATTCAATTAGCTTTGTTTGATTTCATTTGACTTTTATTTGATTCAATTAGCTTTGTTTGACTGCATTTTACTTTTATTTGATTCAATTAGCATTGTTGAATGCATTTGAGTTTCATTTGATTCAATTACCTTTGTTGAATGCATTTGAGTTTCATTTGATTCTACGAGCTATGTTTGACTTCATTTGACTTTCATTTGATTCAATTAGCTTTGTTTGACTTCATTTTACATTAATCTGATTCAATTAGCTTTGTTGAATGCATTTGAGTTTAATTTGATTCAATTAGCTTTAATTGAATGCATTTGAGATTCATTTGATTCAATAAGTTTTGTTTGACTTCATTTGACTTTCATTTGATTCAATTAGCTTTGTTGAATGCATTTGAGTTTCATTTGATTCAATTAGCTATGTTTCACTTTGTTTGACATTCATTTGATTTAATTAGCTTTGTTTAACTTCATTTTACTTTAATTTGATTCAATTAACTTTGTTGAATGCATTTGAGTTTAATTTGATTCAATTAGATTTAATTGAATGCATTTGAGATTCATTTGATTCAATTAGCTTTGTTTGACTTCATTTGACTTTCATTTGATTCAATTAGCCTTGTTGAATGCATTTGAGTTTCATTTGATTCTATTATCTATGTTTCACTTTGTTTGACATTCATTTGATTCAATTAGCTTTGTTTGACTTTATTTTACTTTTATTTGATTCAATTAGCTTTGTTGAATGCATTTGAGTTTCATTTGATTTAATTAGCTTTGTTGAATGCATTTGAGTTTATTTGATTCAATTAGCTTTGTTGAATGCATTTGAGTTTCATTTGTTTCAATTAACTTTATTGGACTTCATTTGACTTTTGTTTGATACGATTAGCTTTGTTTGACTTCATTTGATTCAATTAGCTTTCTTTGCCTTTATTTTACTTTAATTTGATTCAATTAGCTTTGTTGAATGCATTTGAGTTTAATTTGATTCAATTAGCTTTAATTGAATGCATTTGAGATTCATTTGATTCAATAATTTTGTTTGACTTCATTTGACTTTCATTTGATTCAATTAGCCTTGTTGAATGCATTTGACTTTCATTTGATTCTATTAGCTATGTTTCACTTTGTTTGACATTCATTTGATTCAATTAGCTTTGTTTGACTTTATTTTACTTTAATTTGATTCAATTAGCTTTGATGAATGCGTTTGAGTTTCATTTGATTTAATTAGCTTTGTTGAATGCATTTGAGTTTATTTGATTCAATTAGCTTTGTTGAATGCGTTTGAGTTTCATTTGTTTCAATTAGCTTTATTGGACTTCATTTGACTTTCGTTTGATACGATTAGCTTTGTTTGACTTCATTTGATTCAATTAGCTTTCTTTGCCTTTATTTTACTTTAATTTGATTCAATTAGCTTTGTTGAATGCATTTGAGTTTCATTTGATTCAATTAGCTTTACTTGAATGTATTTGAGTTTCATTTGATTCAATAAGTTTTGTTTAACTTCGCATGACTTTAATTTAAATCAATTAGCTTTGTTGAATGCATTTGACTTTCATTTCATTCAATTAGCTTTGTTTGACTTCATTTAACTTTAATTTGATTCAATTAGGTTTGTTGAATGCATTTGAGTTTCATTTGATTTAATTAGCTTTGTTGAATGCATTTGAGTTTATTTGATTCAATTAGCTTTGATGAATGCATTTGAGTTTCATTTGATTCAAGCTTTCTTGGACTTCATTTGACTTTCGTTTGATACGATTAGCATTGTTTGACTTCATTTGATTCAATTAGCTTTGTTTGACTTCATTTTACTTTAATTTGATTCAATTACCTTTGTTGAATGCATTTGAGTTTCATTTGATTCAATTAGCTTTGTTGAATGCATTTGAGTATCATTTGATTCAATTAGCTTTGTTGAATGCATTTGAGTTTCATTTGATTATATTTGCTATGTTTGACATTATTTGACTTTCATTTGATTCAATTATAATATTTTCGAGGCTATTTTTGGACTCTTTTTGTGTTTTGTGCTTTTGTGGACGAAAGTAATAAACAAGGGTATGAACAATTCAACTATCTCGGTATGAATTGAACTAGGTTTGAAGAATAAAGCTATCTCGGCTAAATTCAACGGTGTTATTTTGCTATCTCGGCAAAAACAACAATAATTCACAAAGGAATCACTTTTATCAAAACTCAAAACTGATCTTCTTTATTGATTAGGCGCCTATTTATAAGGCTAAGAGCAGCAAGAAATCCTTGCTCTCCAAGGCAATACACCACACGCCAACTAGCACATAATTTTAGGAAAGTTTCCCCTAAACCTAAGCCTAGAATCTAGCTAGAACTTAAGGAAACAATAGCTTTAAGGAAAGAGATGCAACACTTTCCTTAAATACCAAAAACCACTCGCCTAAAACCTAAGCTATTACAACTCAGATTTTCGGCTCTTATTACAACCAACTAAAATAAAAATGACTCAACGACAATAACTAATTTAACTAACAAACATAATAAAAGACATATTTTCCGTTACATGTAAAACCTCTACTTTAAGAGTAAAGTAAAACCATGCAACCAATCTAATAAAACAAATAAAGATAGTTGACAAACAAATCCTAACAGAACTAGAATTTGTCCATCCATAACCATATCATACTCCCTCTCTTGAAAAAAACTTGTCCTCAAGTTACATTTTCTTGAAAGCAAGGTACCAAGTCGGCAGAAGTCAAAGTAGCACATATTCCATTCCCAAGCAACACCTTGAATGTCTCGTAACCAAGCTTCTCTATGATCTCAAAGGGTCCTTCATCTATTGGCTCGTCATGCTTATGATTAACGTGCAACCTTTGAGCAGCAAGAGACAACCAAACTCGATCACCCTTAGCTAATTGTGTGCCTCGTTGCATTTGCAAAACATGAGCACGTCTCTCTTTCTTGTTGCGCGCGGATTCCAGCACTTCTTGTTGGCATGAACTCAAGCAAATGTGCGAAGAAGCCTCGGTCTTGTTGTGCGTGGGTTGTGCCTTAGATGCTTGTGTGGCCGTAGGTAGGTGGGAGATGGCCCGACGAGGAGGTAAGGGCTGCAGCAACATACGTTTGTCTCCTACCAACACCGAATACGCATTGGTCTTACCATTATGAAGCACTTGACGATCACTTTGCCATGGCCTACCTAGCAGCAACGAACATGCATTCATAGGAATTGCGTCGCACCATAACTGATCCATATAGTCACCCACACGAAAACCAACTAAAGCTTGTTTCTTTACCCATATTCCATCATCATTAAACCAGCTTAGCTTGTAGGGTTGAGGATGTGCACGCGTAGGAAGTTTCAAAGGATCAATGATAGATAATGCACACGCATTGGTACACGAACCACTGTCAATAATAAACGAACAAACTTTACCATTAATTAAGCAATTTGAATGGAAAAGATTGGACCTTTGTTCGTCGTTAAGTTCAACATCTATGGTGGACAGCAAGCTACGCCTCAAGATCAATGTGCGTTCATTTTCCGGCTTACAAACTGGTTGTTGGTCCCAAAAAAGAAGGATTTTCAACATCATCATCACAAGCATGAGATGACTGCGGGTTGGTGTGAGTGTCCTCAAGCAAAGTAAGCATCATACTCCTCTCTAGAAATCAAGATCTTATTAGGACAACTTCGAGCCACATGACCAATACCTTGACACCGAAAACAAAGCTGTTTTTCGTGCCTTATGAGTAGCATCTAGAGCAGTAGGTTGAGAAGTTTCACCACTTTCCTTCCCCTTGACCAAAGTTTCGATCTTCACAAAAGGAACGGAAGTTTCGGTTTTTGGAGTGAAAGACACACGAGCACTCTTACTCTTAGCCTCCTTTTTGCTGCCTTTCTACCTTACTTGCTAATTGACACAACTCATCAAACGTGTCATAAGTTTGCAATTCAACAAGATTAGCAATAGGTGTGTTCATACCAAACAGAAATTTAGCCATCTTTTGTTCCTCCTCTTCCTTACACCCACATGCCAAATATAACTTTTCAAATTCAATCACATATTCAGCCATAGACAGATGATTTTGTTGAAAAGAACTTAGTCTAAGGTACAACTCTTGCTTATAGGACTTGGGAACAAACCGTTTTCTCAATTTCAGTTTTAATGAAGTCCAAGTTTTAATTTTGTCTTTCCCATCTCTCACTCTTTGGACTTGAAAAGAATCATACCAATCAGATGCATAATCATTAAGTTTAAGTATAGCATGATTAAAAACGCTGAGATTCATCCATACCTTTATGATCAAAGAGGCGTTCTATTCTTCTTTCCCAATTCAAATAGGCTTGAGGATCTTTCAAACCATTGAACTCAGGAAGGTCTCCAAGCTTAATCAACTCGTCCCTTTGTGAACGTGTCTCATCCCCCTTCTTCTTCTTAAACACCTCCAATGTCAGTTGGGTGATCATGTCTTGCAAGGTTTCGTTTTGTTTGACAAGTGCTTCCAACATGGCATCCCTTCGTCGATCCTCTTCACTTCGTCTCCCATGAGAACGTCGGATTGTTTGCTTCTCTGTGACTTCGTTACTATTGGGATCCAGCTGAAATTTTGACACAACGTAGGTCTGTATGTTAGCTTTCCAAAGAACCAAGAAAATCAAGATTTAGAGCTTACACGAGCCCTCACGCTCCGTTTTCGTAACACTGCTCTGACACCAACTGATATGATTTTCGAGGCTATTTTCGGACTCTTTTTGTGTTTTGTGCTTTTTGTGGACGAAAGTAATAAACAAGGGTATGAACAATTCAACTATCTCGGTATGAATTGAACTAGGTTTGAAGAATAAAGCTATCTCGGCTAAATTCAACGGTGTTATTTTGCTATCTCGGCAAAAACAACAATAATTCACAAAGGAATCACTTTTAGCAAAACTCAAAACCGATCTTCTTTATTGATTAGGCGCCTATTTATAAGGCTAAGAGCAGCAAGAAATCCTTGCTCTCCAAGGCAATACACCACACGCCAACTAGCACATAATTTTAGGAAAGTTTCCCCTAAACCTAAGCCTAGAATCTAGCTAGAACTTAAGGAAACAATAGCTTTAAGGAAAGAGATGCAACACTTTCCTTAAATACCAAAAACCACACGCCTAAAACCTAAGCTATTACAACTCGGATTTTCGGCTCTTATTACAACCAACTAAAATAAAAATGACTCAACGACAATAACTAATTTAACTAACAAACATAATAAAAGACATATTTTCCGTTACATGTAAAACCTCTACTTTAAGAGTAAAGTAAAACCATGCAACCAATCTAATAAAACAAATAAAGATAGTTGACAAACAAATCCTAACAGAACTAGAATTTGTCCATCCATAACCATATCATTCAATTAGCTTTGATTGACTTCATTTGACTTTTATTTGATTCAATTAGCTTTGTTTGACTTTATTTAATTTTAATTTGATTCAATTAGCTTTGTTGAATGCATTTGAGTTTCATTTGATTCAATTACCTTTGTTGAATGCATTTGAGTTTCATTTGATTCTATGAGCTATGTTTGACTTCATTTGACTTTCATTTGATTCAATTAGCTTTGTTTGACTTCATTTTACATTAATTTGATTCAATTAGCTTTGTTGAATGCATTTGGGTTTAATTTGATTCAATTAGCTTTAATTGAATGCATTTGAGATTCATTTGATTCAATAAGTTTTGTTTGACTTCATTTGACTTTCATTTGATTCAATTAGCTTTGTTGAATGCATTTGAGTTTCATTTGATTCAATTAGCTATGTTTCACTTTATTTGACATTCATTTGATTCAAATAGCTTTGTTTAACTTCATTTTACTTTAATTTGATTCAATTAGCTTTGTTGAATGCATTTGAGTTTAATTTGATTCAATTAGCTTTAATTGAATGCATTTGAGATTCATTTGATTCAATAAGTTTTGTTTGACTTTATTTGACTTTCATTTGATTCAATTAGCCTTGTTGAATGCATTTGACTTTCATTTGATTCTATTAGCTATGTTTCACTTTGTTTGACATTCATTTGATTCAATTAGCTTTGTTTGACTTTATTTTACTTTAATTTGATTCAATTAGCTTTGTTGAATGCATTTGAGTTTCATTTGATTTAATTAGCTTTGTTGAATGCATTTGAGTTTATTTGATTCAATTAGCTTTGTTGAATGCATTTGAGTTTCATTTGTTTCAATTAGCTTTATTGGACATTTGACTTTCGTTTGATACGATTAGCTTTGTTTGACTTTATTTGATTCAATTAGCTTTCTTTGCTTTTATTTTACTTTAATTTGATTCAATTAGCTTTGTTGAATGCATTTGAGTTTCATTTGATTCAATTAGCTTTACTGAATGTATTTGAGTTTCATTTGATTCAATAAGTTTTGTTTAACTTTGCTTGACTTTAATTTGAATCAATTAGCTTTGTTGAATGCATTTGACTTTCATTTGATTCAATTAGCTTTGTTTGACTTCATTTAACTTTAATTTGATTCAATTAGGTTTGTTGAATGCATTTGAGTTTCATTTGATTTAATTAGCTTTGTTGAATGCATTTGAGTTTATTTGATTCAATTAGCTTTGATGAATGCATTTGAGTTTCATTTGATTCAAGCTTTCTTGGACTTCATTTGACTTTCGTTTGATACGATTAGCATTGTTTGACTTCATTTGATTCAATTAGATTTGTTTGACTTCATTTTACTTTAATTTGATTCAATTACCTTTGTTGAATGCATTTGAGTTTCATTTGATTCAATTCGCTTTGTTGAATGCATTTGAGTATCATTTGATTCAATTAGCTTTGTTGAATGCATTTGAGTTTCATTTGATTATATTTTGCTATGTTTGACATTGTTTGACTTTCATTTGATTCAATTAGCTTTGTTTGACTTCATTTGACTTTTATTTGATTCAATTATCTTTGTTTGACTGCATTTTACTTTTATTTGATTCAATTAGCATTGTTGAATGCATTTGAGTTTCATTTGATTCAATTACCTTTGTTGAATGCATTTGAGTTTCATTTGATTCTACGAGCTATGTTTGACTTCATTTGACTTTCATTTGATTCAATTAGCTTTGTTTGACTTCATTTTACATTAATCTGATTCAATTAGCTTTGTTGAATGCATTTGAGTTTAATTTGATTCAATTAGCTTTAATTGAATGCATTTGAGATTCATTTGATTCAATAAGTTTTGTTTGACTTCATTTGACTTTCATTTGATTCAATTAGCTTTGTTGAATGCATTTGAGTTTCATTTGATTCAATTAGCTATGTTTCACTTTGTTTGACATTCATTTGATTCAATTAGCTTTGTTTAACTTCATTTTACTTTAATTTGATTCAATTAACTTTGTTGAATGCATTTGAGTTTAATTTGATTCAATTAGATTTAATTGAATGCATTTGAGATTCATTTGATTCAATTAGCTTTGTTTGACTTCATTTGACTTTCATTTGATTCAATTAGCCTTGTTGAATGCATTTGAGTTTCATTTGATTCTATTATCTATGTTTCACTTTGTTTGACATTCATTTGATTCAATTAGCTTTGTTTGACTTTATTTTACTTTTATTTGATTCAATTAGCTTTGTTGAATGCATTTGAGTTTCATTTGATTTAATTAGCTTTGTTGAATGCATTTGAGTTTATTTGATTCAATTAGCTTTGTTGAATGCATTTGAGTTTCATTTGTTTCAATTAACTTTAT
Organism: Beta corolliflora; assembly: GCA_947648045.1. Classification (NCBI taxonomy): domain Eukaryota; kingdom Viridiplantae; phylum Streptophyta; class Magnoliopsida; order Caryophyllales; family Amaranthaceae; genus Beta; species Beta corolliflora. The sequence continues at coordinate 154,750 of CANSZD010003418.1, read as the reverse complement.
TGGACTTCATTTGACTTTTGTTTGATACGATTAGCTTTGTTTGACTTCATTTGATTCAATTAGCTTTCTTTGCCTTTATTTTACTTTAATTTGATTCAATTAGCTTTGTTGAATGCATTTGAGTTTAATTTGATTCAATTAGCTTTAATTGAATGCATTTGAGATTCATTTGATTCAATAATTTTGTTTGACTTCATTTGACTTTCATTTGATTCAATTAGCCTTGTTGAATGCATTTGACTTTCATTTGATTCTATTAGCTATGTTTCACTTTGTTTGACATTCATTTGATTCAATTAGCTTTGTTTGACTTTATTTTACTTTAATTTGATTCAATTAGCTTTGATGAATGCGTTTGAGTTTCATTTGATTTAATTAGCTTTGTTGAATGCATTTGAGTTTATTTGATTCAATTAGCTTTGTTGAATGCGTTTGAGTTTCATTTGTTTCAATTAGCTTTATTGGACTTCATTTGACTTTCGTTTGATACGATTAGCTTTGTTTGACTTCATTTGATTCAATTAGCTTTCTTTGCCTTTATTTTACTTTAATTTGATTCAATTAGCTTTGTTGAATGCATTTGAGTTTCATTTGATTCAATTAGCTTTACTGAATGTATTTGAGTTTCATTTGATTCAATAAGTTTTGTTTAACTTCGCATGACTTTAATTTAAATCAATTAGCTTTGTTGAATGCATTTGACTTTCATTTCATTCAATTAGCTTTGTTTGACTTCATTTAACTTTAATTTGATTCAATTAGGTTTGTTGAATGCATTTGAGTTTCATTTGATTTAATTAGCTTTGTTGAATGCATTTGAGTTTATTTGATTCAATTAGCTTTGATGAATGCATTTGAGTTTCATTTGATTCAAGCTTTCTTGGACTTCATTTGACTTTCGTTTGATACGATTAGCATTGTTTGACTTCATTTGATTCAATTAGCTTTGTTTGACTTCATTTTACTTTAATTTGATTCAATTACCTTTGTTGAATGCATTTGAGTTTCATTTGATTCAATTAGCTTTGTTGAATGCATTTGAGTATCATTTGATTCAATTAGCTTTGTTGAATGCATTTGAGTTTCATTTGATTATATTTGCTATGTTTGACATTATTTGACTTTCATTTGATTCAATTATATGATTTTCGAGGCTATTTTTGGACTCTTTTTGTGTTTTGTGCTTTTGTGGACGAAAGTAATAAACAAGGGTATGAACAATTCAACTATCTCGGTATGAATTGAACTAGGTTTGAAGAATAAAGCTATCTCGGCTAAATTCAACGGTGTTATTTTGCTATCTCGGCAAAAACAACAATAATTCACAAAGGAATCACTTTTATCAAAACTCAAAACTGATCTTCTTTATTGATTAGGCGCCTATTTATAAGGCTAAGAGCAGCAAGAAATCCTTGCTCTCCAAGGCAATACACCACACGCCAACTAGCACATAATTTTAGGAAAGTTTCCCCTAAACCTAAGCCTAGAATCTAGCTAGAACTTAAGGAAACAATAGCTTTAAGGAAAGAGATGCAACACTTTCCTTAAATACCAAAAACCACACGCCTAAAACCTAAGCTATTACAACTCAGATTTTCGGCTCTTATTACAACCAACTAAAATAAAAATGACTCAACGACAATAACAAATTTAACTAACAAACATAATAAAAGACATATTTTCCGTTACATGTAAAACCTCAACTTTAAGAGTAAAGTAAAACCATGCAACCAATCTAATAAAACAAATAAAGATAGTTGACAAACAAATCCTAACAGAACTAGAATTTGTCCATCCATAACCATATCATACTCCCTCTCTTGAAAAAACTTGTCCTCAAGTTACATTTTCTTGAAAGCAAGGTACCAAGTCGGCAGAAGTCAAAGTAGCACATATTCCATTCCCAAGCAACACCTTGAATGTCTCGTAACCAAGCTTCTCTATGATCTCAAAGGGTCCTTCATCTATTGGCTCGTCATGCTTATGATTAACGTGCAACCTTTGAGCAGCAAGAGACAACCAAACTCGATCACCCTTAGCTAATTGTGTGCCTCGTTGCATTTGCAAAACATGAGCACGTCTCTCTTTCTTGTTGCGCGCGGATTCCAGCACTTCTTGTTGGCATGAACTCAAGCAAATGTGCGAAGAAGCCTCGGTCTTGTTGTGCGTGGGTTGTGCCTTAGATGCTTGTGTGGCCGTAGGTAGGTGGGAGATGGCCCGACGAGGAGGTAAGGGCTGCAGCAACATACGTTTGTCTCCTACCAACACCGAATACGCATTGGTCTTACCATTATGAAGCACTTGACGATCACTTTGCCATGGCCTACCTAGCAGCAACGAACATGCATTCATAGGAATTACGTCGCACCATAACTGATCCATATAGTCACCCACACGAAAACCAACTAAAGCTTGTTTCTTTACCCATATTCCATCATCATTAAACCAGCTTAGCTTGTAGGGTTGAGGATGTGCACGCGTAGGAAGTTTCAAAGGATCAATGATAGATAATGCACACGCATTGGTACACGAACCACTGTCAATAATAAACGAACAAACTTTACCATTAATTAAGCAATTTGAATGGAAAAGATTGGACCTTTGTTCGTCGTTAAGTTCAACATCTATGGTGGACAGCAAGCTACGCCTCAAGATCAATGTGCGTTCATTTTCCGGCTTACAAACTGGTTGTTGGTCCCAAAAAAGAAGGATTTTCAACATCATCATCACAAGCATGAGATGACTCTGGGTTGGTGTGAGTGTCCTCAGCAAAGTAAGCATCATACTCCTCTCTAGAAATCAAGATCTTATTAGGACAACTTCGAGCCACATGACCAATACCTTGACACCGAAAACAAACTGTTTTTCGTGCCTTATGAGTAGCATCTAGAGCAGTAGGTTGAGAAGTTTCACCACTTTCCTTCCCCTTGACCAAAGTTTCGGTCTTCACAAAAGGAACGGAAGTTTCGGTTTTTGGAGTGAAAGACACACGAGCACTCTTACTCTTAGCCTCCTTTTGCTGCCTTTCTACCTTACTTGCTAATTGACACAACTCATCAAACGTGTCATAAGTTTGCAATTCAACAAGATTAGCAATAGGTGTGTTCATACCAAACAGAAATTTAGCCATCTTTTGTTCCTCCTCTTCCTTACACCCACATGCCAAATATAACTTTTCAAATTCAATCACATATTCAGCCATAGACAGATGATTTTGTTGAAAAGAACTTAGTCTAAGGTACAACTCTTGCTTATAGGACTTGGGAACAAACCGTTTTCTCAATTTCAGTTTTAATGAAGTCCAAGTTTTAATTTTGTCTTTCCCATCTCTCACTCTTTGGACTTGAAAAGAATCATACCAATCAGATGCATAATCATTAAGTTTAAGTATAGCATGATTAAAACGCTGAGATTCATCCATACCTTTATGATCAAAGAGGCGTTCTATTCTTCTTTCCCAATTCAAATAGGCTTGAGGATCTTTCAAACCATTGAACTCAGGAAGGTCTCCAAGCTTAATCAACTCGTCCCTTTGTGAACGTGTCTCATCCCCCTTCTTCTTCTTAAACACCTCCAATGTCAGTTGGGTGATCATGTCTTGCAAGGTTTCGTTTTGTTTGACAAGTGCTTCCAACATGGCATCCCTTCGTCGATCCTCTTCACTGTCTCCCATGAGAACGTCGGATTGTTTGCTTCTCTGTGACTTCGTTACTATTGGGATCAAGCTGAAATTTTGACACAACGTAGGTCTGTATGTTAGCTTTCCAAAGAACCAAGAAAATCAAGATTTAGAGCTTACACGCGCCCTCACGCTCTGTTTTCGTAACACTGCTCTGATACCAACTGATATGATTTTCGAGGCTATTTTCGGACTCTTTTTGTGTTTTGTGCTTTTGTGGACGAAAGTAATAAACAAGGGTATGAACAATTCAACTATCTCGGTATGAATTGAACTAGGTTTGAAGAATAAAGCTATCTCGGCTAAATTCAACGGTGTTATTTTGCTATCTCGGCAAAAACAACAATAATTCACAAAGGAATCACTTTTAGCAAAACTCAAAACTGATCTTCTTTATTGATTAGGCGCCTATTTATAAGGCTAAGAGCAGCAAGAAATCCTTGCTCTCCAAGGCAATACACCACACGCCAACTAGCACATAATTTTAGGAAAGTTTCCCCTAAACCTAAGCCTAGAATCTAGCTAGAACTTAAGGAAACAATAGCTTTAAGGAAAGAGATGCAACACTTTCCTTAAATACCAAAAACCACACGCCTAAAACCTAAGCTATTACAACTCAGATTTTCGGCTCTTATTACAACCAACTAAAATAAAAATGACTCAACGACAATAACTAATTTAACTAACAAACATAATAAAAGACATATTTTCCGTTACATGTAAAACCTCTACTTTAAGAGTAAAGTAAAACCATGCAACCAATCTAATAAAACAAATAAAGATAGTTGACAAACAAATCCTAACAGAACTAGAATTTGTCCATCCATAACCATATCATTCAATTAGCTTTGATTGACTTCATTTGACTTTTATTTGATTCAATTAGCTTTGTTTGACTTTATTTAATTTTAATTTGATTCAATTAGCTTTGTTGAATGCATTTGAGTTTCATTTGATTCAATTACCTTTGTTGAATGCATTTGAGTTTCATTTGATTCTATGAGCTATGTTTGACTTCATTTGACTTTCATTTGATTCAATTAGCTTTGTTTGACTTCATTTTACATTAATTTGATTCAATTAGCTTTGTTGAATGCATTTGGGTTTAATTTGATTCAATTAGCTTTAATTGAATGCATTTGAGATTCATTTGATTCAATAAGTTTTGTTTGACTTCATTTGACTTTCATTTGATTCAATTAGCTTTGTTGAATGCATTTGAGTTTCATTTGATTCAATTAGCTATGTTTCACTTTATTTGACATTCATTTGATTCAAATAGCTTTGTTTAACTTCATTTTACTTTAATTTGATTCAATTAGCTTTGTTGAATGCATTTGAGTTTAATTTGATTCAATTAGCTTTAATTGAATGCATTTGAGATTCATTTGATTCAATAAGTTTTGTTTGACTTTATTTGACTTTCATTTGATTCAATTAGCCTTGTTGAATGCATATGAGTTTCATTTGATTCTATTAGCTATGTTTCACTTTGTTTGACATTCATTTGATTCAATTAGCTTTGTTTGACTTCATTTTACATTAATTTGATTCAATTAGGTTTGTTGAATGCATTTGAGTTTCATTTGATTTAATTAGCTTTGTTGAATGCATTTGAGTTTATTTGATTCAATTAGCTTTGTTGAATGCATTTGAGTTTCATTTGTTTCAATTAGCTTTATTGGACTTCATTTGACTTTTGTTTGATACGATTAGCTTTGTTTGACTTCATTTGATTCAATTAGCTTTCTTTGCCTTTATTTTACTTTAATTTGATTCAATTAGCTTTGTTGAATGCATTTGAGTTTAATTTGATTCAATTAGCTTTAATTGAATGCATTTGAGATTCATTTGATTCAATAAGTTTTGTTTGACTTCATTTGACTTTCATTTGATTCAATTAGCCTTGTTGAATGCATTTGACTTTCATTTGATTCTATTAGCTATGTTTCACTTTGTTTGACATTCATTTGATTCAATTAGCTTTGTTTGACTTTATTTTACTTTAATTTGATTCAATTAGCTTTGTTGAATGCATTTGAGTTTCATTTGATTTAATTAGCTTTGTTGAATGCATTTGAGTTTATTTGATTCAATTAGCTTTGTTGAATGCATTTGAGTTTCATTTGTTTCAATTAGCTTTATTGGACTTCATTTGACTTTCGTTTGATACGATTAGCTTTGTTTGACTTCATTTGATTCAATTAGCTTTCTTTGCTTTTATTTTACTTTAATTTGATTCAATTAGCTTTGTTGAATGCATTTGAGTTTCATTTGATTCAATTAGCTTTACTGAATCTATTTGAGTTTCATTTGATTCAATAAGTTTTGTTTAACTTTGCTTGACTTTAATTTGAATCAATTAGCTTTGTTGAATGCATTTGACTTTCATTTGATTCAATTAGCTTTGTTTGACTTCATTTAACTTTAATTTGATTCAATTAGGTTTGTTGAATGCATTTGAGTTTCATTTGATTTAATTAGCTTTGTTGAATGCATTTGAGTTTATTTGATTCAATTAGCTTTGTTGAATGCATTTGAGTTTCATTTGTTTCAATTAGCTTTATTGGACTTCATTTGGCTTTTGTTTGATACGATTAGCTTTGTTTGACTTCATTTGATTCAATTAGCTTTCTTTGCCTTTATTTTACTTTAATTTGATTCAATTAGCTTTGTTGAATGCATTTGAGTTTAATTTGATTCAATTAGCTTTAATTGAATGCATTTGAGATTCATTTGATTCAATAAGTTTTGTTTAACTTCATTTGACTTTCATTTGATTCAATTAGCCTTGTTGAATGCATTTGACTTTCATTTGATTCTATTAGCTATGTTTCACTTTGTTTGACATTCATTTGATTCAATTAGCTTTGTTTGACTTTATTTTACTTTAATTTGATTCAATTAGCTTTGTTGAATGCATTTGAGTTTCATTTGATTTAATTAGCTTTGTTGAATGCATTTGAGTTTATTTGATTCAATTAGCTTTGTTGAATGCATTTGAGTTTCATTTGTTTCAATTAGCTTTATTGGACTTCATTTGACTTTCGTTTGATACGATTAGCTTTGTTTGACTTCATTTGATTCAATTAGCTTTCTTTGCTTTTATTTTACTTTAATTTGATTCAATTAGCTTTGTTGAATGCATTTGAGTTTCATTTGATTCAATTAGCTTTACTGAATGTATTTGAGTTTCATTTGATTCAATAAGTTTTGTTTAACTTTGCTTGACTTTAATTTGAATCAATTAGCTTTGTTGAATGCATTTGACTTTCATTTGATTCAATTAGCTTTGTTTGACTTCATTTAACTTTAATTTGATTCAATTAGGTTTGTTGAATGCATTTGAGTTTCATTTGATTTAATTAGCTTTGTTGAATGCATTTGAGTTTATTTGATTCAATTAGCTTTGTTGAATGCATTTGAGTTTCATTTGTTTCAATTAGCTTTATTGGACTTCATTTGACTTTTGTTTGATACGATTAGCTTTGTTTGACTTCATTTGATTCAATTAGCTTTCTTTGCCTTTATTTTACTTTAATTTGATTCAATTAGCTTTGTTGAATGCATTTGAGTTTAATTTGATTCAATTAGCTTTAATTGAATGCATTTGAGATTCATTTGATTCAATAAGTTTTGTTTGACTTCATTTGACTTTCATTTGATTCAATTAGCCTTGTTGAATGCATTTGACTTTCATTTGATTCTATTAGCTATGTTTCACTTTGTTTGACATTCATTTGATTCAATTAGCTTTGTTTGACTTTATTTTACTTTAATTTGATTCAATTAGCTTTGTTGAATGCATTCGAGTTTCATTTGATTTAATTAGCTTTGTTGAATGCATTTGAGTTTATTTGATTCAATTAGCTTTGTTGAATGCATTTGAGTTTCATTTGTTTCAATTAGCTTTATTGGACTTCATTTGACTTTCGTTTGATACGATTAGCTTTGTTTGACTTCATTTGATTCAATTAGCTTTCTATGCCTTTATTTTACTTTAATTTGATTTAATTAGCTTTGTTGAATGCATTTGAGTTTCATTTGATTGAATTAGCTTTACTGAATGTATTTGAGAATTTGATTCAATAAGTTTTGTTTAACTTCGCTTGACTTTAATTTGAATCAATTAGCTTTGTTGAATGCATTTGACTTTCATTTGATTCAATTAGCTTTGTTTGACTTCATTTAACTTTAATTTGATTCTGATCCATATGGTACATGGTCATTTTCTGTAAATCCTAGTTCTGTTAGGATTCTTATGTAGTTTCCTAGTTCTGTTAGGAAACTATGTATTTTATTTGCTTAATAACTCTTTAATTTAGGTGTTTGCATGATAAAGGGATCCTATTATGTTTAGGAGTCTAATTCCCTAAGTCATAGAGTCTTGTTAGGAGTCTTCGTAGTTTCCTAATTCTAGTATGGATAGGAATCTTGAAATCCTAGTACTAGTAGGATTAGGAAATCCTAGTCCTAGTAGGAGTCTAATCACATAGCCGTGTGATTAGATAGGCGTGTTATTGTTATCGTTTTTGTTTATCTTTTATGCTTTACTAGTTCTAATAGGTTTAGGATAATTTGTTCATTATAAATAGGCTATTCGGCCATCATTAATAGGGAGATTGGTTTTTGAGTAAAAAAAGTGCGTAATTGCATGTGTTGAGCGTAAGCTAACAATTGGTTTCCGAGTAGTAAACCAAAACAAACAACCAAGACTTGTTTGTCTATACTCTTAACCGCGACTTAAGAGTAATATCCCTTTAGTTTCATGATTAGTTCGTTCATAAATCACACAAACACAAAAAGAGTTCGAAACAGCCACGAAAATCACATCAAGTGGTATCAGAGCAGGGTTCATTGTGACGGCGCGTGAGGGCGCGTCCGGTGTTTGAATTGTGATTTTTTTGGTTCTGTAGAAAGCTAACACATAGGGATACATCGTGTCAAAATTTCAGCCTTATCCGATCAGTAACTAAGTCGCAGCAAGTCGAGACTTTTGACGCAGATATCCTGTCTTTTGCGCGAATATGGTGAGTGAATCTTCCAAGACTTTGGAGGACGATGTTGATCTCCTAGGGAGTAAGATGTTGAAGTTGGATGCTAGTCTAAATTCAGTGGTTGAGGCTATAAAGGAGATGCAAACGGAGCTCTTGGAGTTGAGAAACAAGGCTGATGAACGTTCCTACAACTCCTATGATCGACAACCACGCAAGGAGGAGGAGATGAAACTAAGTGAACTTCCGGAATTTGATGGTACTTTGGAGCCGGATGTTTATTTGGATTGGGATAGGCGTATGCAACGAATCTTTGATCATAAAAAGGTTAGTGATGCGAAGAGCTTCTCTTATGCTACTCTTAAATTCACAAAGTACGCTTCTTTATGGTTTGAAAATATGCAAGTAAGACGCGAAAGAGAAGGGAAGGAACCCATCTCTATGTGGTCAGATTTGAAGCTTAAACTAAAGAAACGTTTTGTACCACGTAATTATAAGCAAGATTTGTTTGTAAAGTTTAATTCTTTGCAACAAAATCGCTTAACCGTGGCACAATATGTACAAGAATTTGAGAGACTTTCAATGGCTTCGCGGCGTAAGGATGAAGATGAGCAAAAGAGTGCCAAGTTTCTTATTGGACTCAATACCCCTATTGCAAATCTCGTGGAGCTCCAAGTCTATCATTCTTTTGACGAGTTATGCTCATTAGCCAAGAAAGTCGAGCGCCAACACAAGGAGGCTAAGGGTAAGAGTACTCGATTGCCTTTTGCTCCAAAATCGATGCAACGTTTTCTTCACCAAAGTTGGAGGCTTTAGATAAAGGTAAGGCTATAGATTCATCGGTGGTGGGGGAGTTGAAGCTAAAGCAAGGACCTTTGACTCCGGGGCAGGTGGTCATGAAGGGCAAACAGTGTTTTAAGTGCCAAGGACATGGGCACATAGCTCGACAATGTCCGAACATGGTTCTTATTTCGTTGGAGGAGCATCATGCACTTTTAATGGAGCAAAGAAGTGGAGGAAACGAGATTGCTGGCCGCTAATAAGTCTTCGAGTGACTTTGAGGAGATGGAGGCTGCCTTGTTTAGCACTAATTTGGTGCATCCGGAAGAGGAAAGGAGAAGTATGATCCTTAGGCGTGCTTTGGTGGTACAATCTGTCGAAGAGGATGAGCATGAGCAACGTGAGAATCTATTTCAATCCAGGTGCTTGATCAATGGTAAGACGTATAATTTTATTATTGATTCGGGTTCTTGCACTAATGCCGTGGCTCAATCTGTTGTGAGTTCGTTGCATATATGATGTATTTGATCTAGGAAAACCAAATACTAGAGTAAACGTGCGGAAGATTGTAGTATTAATTAGAACAAAAGTAACCAAGGATAGTTCCTAGTTGCTCAATGATAAAGGCAAAGCCACCACAAGGAACAAACTAAGGGTTTTGACGCGTAAAGGCAAAGCCACCAGCAATCAAGAGGGATGAATACTCAAAGCATTCGAAAAGCACAAAGCATAAACTGAATTCATTGATTAAATCACACGTACAACTTAAGCTATTTATAAGCACACATAAAACGTAAATTCTAATAGGTTTAGGACAATTCCCTAAATCCTAGACTCCTAAAAGAAATCAAACACCTAACAACCTCTTTAAAAACCGCCACTTAGGCTAACACTCCTAAGAATATCAAACTCTACTCTAAAAACCGATTCTAGTTAGGAAAACACTCCTAAAGTAAATCAAACACTACACTCGTTGCTGGTCATAATCAAGCTTTACCATGCATACTAGTACGTGTGAGTGTGATGATGATCCTAGGAATCTTCCATGCATAGCCTCAATTGACTCCACATCCAAAATGACACTCTTATGCATTAAGGCTAGCACATCCATACTTGGATCATACTCCTCTTCTTCGAAAACAATTGTCCTCAATTGAGCCACATCATCATCATGAACATAGGGTGATAAGTCGCCAATGTTGAATGTAGAACTTACACCATAGTCTTCCGACAGCTCCAACTTGAAGGCATTGTCGTTATACTTCTCAATGATTTTGAAAGGTCCTTCTGATCTAGGCATCAACTTGTTTTTTCGCATATTAGGAAACCTTTCTTTACGCAAATGTAGCCATACCAAATCACCAACCTTATACTCATGTTGCTTGCGGTTCTTGTTGGCTAACACCTTGTACCTGTCGTTTACCTTCTCGATCCTTGCGCGTACTTGGGCGTGCAACTTCAACATGGCTTGCGCCTTAGCTTCGAGCATCTCCATGCACGTAATCACCCTTTGGCAAAGGAATGAGATCAATAGGCAATCTTGGATTGACACCATACACTACTTCAAACGGAGAATGACGAGTTGCATAAGTAGGGAGATCTATTGTATGCGGACTCAGCATGAGATAACTTGACATCCCAATCCTTAGTACTCTTGCTAACCAAGCCTCGAAGCAAAGCCCCAAGTGTTCGGTTTGTCACTTCCGTCTGCCCATCAGTTTGAGGATGATGAGAAGTGCTAAAACAAAGCTTAGTACCAAGCATCTTCCATAAAGTCTTCCAGAAATAACTCATGAACTTGGTGTCTCGATCACTCACAATTGTTTTAGGCACCCCATGTAAACGTACAATCTCTTTAAAATACAAATCGGCCACTTTTGATGCATCATCCGTTTTGTGGCAAGGAATGAAGTGAGCCATTTTAGAAAAACGGTCCACCACCACCATAATGGAGTCCTTACCTCTTTGTGTACGAGGCAAACCCACAATGAAATCCATGGAGACATCCTCCCAAGGGAATTCCGAACAGGTAAGGGAGTATACAATCCTTGATGAAACGTACTCTTTGCCTTCCGACAAGTAGCACATCTAGCAATAATCGTTGAACATCTCCTTGCATCTTTGGCCAATAAAAATGCTCTTGCAACATTGCAAGTGTCTTGGTAATACCAAAATGGCCAGCAATGCCTCCCCCATGAGCCTCCCTAACAAGTAATTCACGAATTGAACAAGATGGAATGCAAAGCTTGTTACCTTTGAAAAGGAAACCCTCGTGCATGACATAGGATCCCACGGCCCCTTTGACACATTCACCAACAATAGGCCCAAAATCAACATCTTCCTTGTAATACTCTTTAAGAAGCTCGAACCCTAACAACTTGGATTGTAACACACCAATCAAAGTATGCCTCCTTGAAAGAGCATCGCCTACCACATTATTTTTGCCTTCTTTGTACTTGGAAGAAAAGTTGAAAGATTGAAGGAACTCAACCCATTTTGCATGCCGTGGATTGAGCTTTTTCGCCCATGTATATGCTTAAGAGCCTCATGATCCGAATGCAACACAAAGTGACTAGGACGTAAATAATGACTCCAATGATCCAACGCCCTCACTATTGCATAGAATTCCTTGTCATAGGTAGAATAGTTTAACCTTGCGCCATTCAATTTCTCGCTAAAGTAAGCTATGGGACGCTTACCTTGCACCAAAACCGCTCCAATGCCAACTCCACTAGCATCACACTCCACCTCAAAAGGTTGTGAAAAATCGTGCAAAGCTAGGATGGGCGTGTTGCACAATAGTTGTTTAATAGTCTCGAAGGCTTGTTGGGCTGCCCTACTCCACTCAAACTTCCCTTGCTTAATACATTCGGTCATGGGAGCCATAATGCTACCGAAATTCTTCACAAAACGCCTATAAAAAGAAGCAAGACCATGAAAAGACCTTACTTGGGAGATAGTAGTAGGCGTAGGCCACGAATTTATGGCTTCCACTTTGGAGGGATCAACCGAAACGCCATCCTTAGAAACTATATAACCAAGAAAAGTGACGCCGGGAACAAGGAAATAGCACTTCTCCACCTTAGCATAGAGTTGCTGCCTCCTTAATACTTCGAATACGGCCCTCAAATGGCCCATATGTTCAAGCAACACTTCGACTATAAATCAAAATGTCATCAAGGTATACCACCACAAATTTGCCCAAGAAAGGTTTGAGCATTTCATTCATCAACCGCATGAAAGTACTAGGAGCATTAGTAAGACCAAATGGCATCACAAGCCATTCATAAAGACCCACCTTAGTCTTGAAAGCCGTCTTCCACTCATCTCCTTCCCTCATTCTAATTTGGTGGTAACCACTTCTCAAGTCTATCTTGGAGAACACCGTCGAACCATGCAATTCATCAAGCAAATCATCAAGTCTAGGAATAGGAAACCTATACTTGATAGTTATATTATTCACGGCTCTAGAATCAATGCACATGCGCCAAGTCCCATCCTTCTTTGGCACCAACAAAGCCGAACAAAGACAAGGGCTCATACTTTCCCTCACATATCCCCTCTCCATCAACTCCTCAATTTGTCTTTGAAGCTCTTTCGTCTCTTGAGGGTTACACCTATAGGCTGCCTTGTTTGGTAAAGAAGCTCCAGGAATAAGGTCAATTTGGTGCTCAATGCCTCTAATAGGTGGTAATCCCGGGGGTAAATCATTAGGGAACACATCCACAAAGTCCTCCAAAATCCGAGCTACACACCGAGGAACGGTTGGTTGTGAGTTTGTGGTGCTCTCCTCACTCACTTGAACCAACAAATACCCACCTCCCTCCTTCTCTAACTCATGAGTAATTTGTTTTTCAGTCAACAACAAACTCTCTTTGGCGTGGGGTTTAGAGACAATAAGAGGTTTCAAGGCGGTTTTCTTATTCCCAATAGTGGCAATATACACATTGGCACGTCCATCATACTTCACAAACCGATCATATTGCCAAGGACGTCCTAATAAGACATGACATGCGTCCATATTCACCACATCACATAACACTTCATCCCTAAATTTACCAATTTCAAAAGAAATAAGGGCTTGTTTATTTACCTTAACATCGCCGCCATCACTTAGCCAATGTAATTTGTAAGGTTTTGGATGAGGTGTGGTTGGCCACTTAAGCTTATCAATCAACGTAGTAGAGACCACATTGGTGCAACTTCCCGTGTCAATGATCAAATCACACAATCTTTCCTTCACAAGGCAACGTGTAAGGAAGATTTTGTCCCTTTGAGTCTCCAAGGGTGCTGCTTGGAGTGAAGGGTGCGCATGATGAGTGCTTGGCCCTCCATCACCGGTTCCTCCTCCGAATCGCCTACATATGCGTCCTCCTCATTGCCCCCATACTCCTCTTCTTCGAAGCTTGGGTCCTCCTTGGAAGCATATGCCTCGTCAATCTCACGAATGTCCTCAATGTCATGACACGATTGTTTGGACAATCTTTGATCACATGGCCATACCCCTTGCACTTAAAACAAATTCGTCTCTCCTCCGTGGGTAAGGGTTGTGATGACTTGCCCTTGTCTTGCTTGAATTTGTCAAACTTGGGCGTGAATTTGGACGTGTTGCCCCCACTTTTCTCTCCTTGAGTTTTCTCAAAACTCCTCACAAACGGCTTTGGAAACGATGCCTTCTTAGCTTTGGCATGTTTCTCAACTCTCATGGCTACTTGACATACCTCCTCAAAGCTCCAATAGGGTTGTAAATCAACCTTCTTCGATATTTTCTTGTCAAGACCCCCAATAAATCGTGCTATTTTAAACTCAACTTTCTCCTCCACATCGCACATCATGGTCAATCTTTCAAATTCAGCCACATATTCCTCGACACTAAGGGTGTTTTGCTTGAAAGCTTGAAGCTTTATGTACATGTCTTGGATAAAATCCGTGGGCAAAAATCGTTTCTTCATACGAGCCTTGAGTTGTTCCCATGAATCAAGGCGTGGCTTCCCTTCCTTCCTCCGTTTGTTTTTGAGATTTTCGAACCAAAGGCTTGCATAGGATGTTAGTTTTAGCACAGCCACCTTAAAACGTTTGTGATCATCATAATCCTTATAATCAAAAACGCGTTCAATCCTTTGTAGCCATTCTAAGAACTTTTCGGGTTTCATGCCGCCATCAAATTCCGGAGATCAAGTCTCAATCCCCTATCATCATCATGCTTCTTTGTTGCCTTCGCCGAGGTCTCCCTTGGGGTTGCTCCCCTTCCGAACTAGACTCATGTATAGAAGGCACACTCCTACTAGGACTAGGAGATTGATTTCTATGCGGAACTCCTTGTTGATTTCGGAAAAGATGAACAAGGTCATCCATGCGTGCTCGTAGGTCGGCTATTTGTCTATCTCGACGCAATTCATTGGCTTGATTGAGTGTAAGGCCTCGAGGGACTCGAAGCTCGTTGTCCTCGTCACTTTGAGCACCGTCCATAATGAAGACTCCAAACGTAACTTGGATCTTGGACGAATTTTTTTGCCCTTCACGTTTCTAGTGTGAAGATATTTAGTGAAGTTTTGTGAAAAACACAAAATCTTGAGAAAAAGATGGAGTCTTGGAAGTTTTCTTTGAATGTGTTTGTGTAATGGAGGGATGTACTTTAGTGAAGTTTTGTGGAAATTTCGGAATCTTGAAAAAAAGGTTCAATCTTTAAGGTGTTCTTGAAGGCTGAATACTCTCCTTCAATGGCCGAAAAAAAATTCTCAAGGATGAGAACCAAAGCTCTGATACCAAGATGATGTATTTGATCTAGGAAAACCAAATACTAGAGTAAACGTGCGGAAGATTGTAGTATTAATTCGAACAAAAGTAACCAAGGATAGTTCCTAGTTGCTCAATGATAAAGGCAAAGCCACCACAAGGAACAAACTAAGGGTTTTGACGCGTAAAGGCAAAGCCACCAGCAATCAAGAGGGATGAATACTCAAAGCATTCGAAAATCACAAAGCATAAACTGAATTCATTGATTAAATCACACGTACAACTTAAGCTATTTATAAGCACACATAAAACGTAAATCCTAATAGGTTTAGGACAATTCCCTAAATCCTAGACTCCTAAAAGAAATCAAACACCTAACAACCTCCTTAAAAACCGCCACTTAGGCTAACACTCCTAAGAATATCAAACTCTACTCTAAAAACCGATTCTAGTTAGGAAAACACTCCTAAAGTAAATCAAACACTACACTCGTTGCTGGTCATAATCAAGCTTTACCATGCATACTAGTACGTGTGAGTGTGATGATGATCCTAGGAATCTTCCATGCATAGCCTCAATTGACTCCACATCCAAAATGACACTCTTATGCATTAAGGCTAGCACATCCATACTTGGATCATATACCTACGCACATACATCCTAGGCCTTACAAGTTGAGTTGGTTGAATGATGATGGTGGTGTGTGGGTTAATAAGCGTGCGTTAATAGGCTTTAGGGTGGGGACGTACATGGATCAGTTGTGGTTTGATGTTGTACCTATGAGTGCTTGTGATTTATTGCTTGGGCGTCCATGGCAATCAGATCGCCAAGTGATACACCATGGCCGAGATAATATCTATTCGGTGGTGAAAGATGGGGAACGTTTTGGTCTCAAGCCCTTACCTCCGAAGCGTAAGTTGGTGCCTAGGGCTGCTGAAGTGGCGTCAACCATAGATAGGGGTGCTGAAGTTGCGTCAAAATCGTGAAGAAAATTGGCTATGCAACGTACAAAGTTTTGTTGGGCAAGGGGGTGTGCGCAACACTTGGGAGTGCTGATCTTGTGCCGTGTTTGGAAGACCCTTGAGGACAAGGATTGTTTTCAAGAGGGAGAGGATGATCCATATGGGACATGGTCATTTTCTGTAAATCCTAGTTCTCGTTAGGATTCTTATGTAGTTTCCTAGTTCTCGTTAGGAAACTATGTATTTTATTTGCTTAATAACTCTTTAATTTAGGTGTTTGCATGATAAAGGGATCCTATTATGTTTAGGAGTCTAATTCCCTAAGTCATAGAGTCTTGTTAGGAGTCTTCGTAGTTTCCTAATTCTAGTATGGATAGGAATCTTGAAATCCTAGTACTAGTAGGATTAGGAAATCCTAGTCCTAGTAGGAGTCTAATCACATAGCCGTGTGATTAGATAGGCGTGTTATTGTTATCGTTTTTGTTTATCTTTTATGCTTTACTAGTTCTAATAGGTTTAGGATAATTTGTTCATTATAAATAGGCTATTCGGCCATCATTAATAGGGAGATTGGTTTTTGAGTAAAAAAAGTGCGTAATTGCATGTGTTGAGCGTAAGCTAACAATTGGTTTCCGAGTAGTAAACCAAAACAAACAACCGAGACTTGTTTGTCTATACTCTTAACCGCGACTTAAGAGTAATATCCCTTTAGTTTCATGATTAGTTCGTTCATAAATCACACAAACACAAAAAGAGTTCGAAACAGCCACGAAAATCACATCAGATTCAATTAGGTTTGTTGAATGCATTTGAGTTTCATTTGATTTAATTAGCTTTGTTGAACGCATTTGAGTTTATTTGATTCAATTAGCTTTGATGAATGCATTTGAGTTTCATTTGATTCAAGCTTTCTTGGACTTCATTTGACTTTCGTTTGATACGATTAGCATTGTTTGACTTCATTTGATTCAATTAGCTTTGTTTGACTTCATTTTACTTTAATTTGATTCAATTACCTTTGTTGAATGCATTTGAGTTTCATTTGATTCAATTAGCTTTGTTGAATGCATTTGAGTATCATTTGATTCAATTAGCTTTGTTGAATGCATTTGAGTTTCATTTGATTATATTTGCTATGTTTGACATTGTTTGACTTTCATTTGATTCAATTAGCTTTGTTTGACTTCATTTGACTTTTATTTGATTCAATTAGCTTTGTTTGACTTCATTTAACTTTAATTTGATTCAATTAGCTTTGTTGAATGCATTTGAGTTTCATTTGATTCAATTACCTTTGTTGAATGCATTTGAGTTTCATTTGATTCTATGAGCTATGTTTGACTTCATTTGACTTTCATTTGATTCAATTAGCTTTGTTTGACTTCATTTTACATTAATTTGATTCAATTAGCTTTGTTGAATGCATTTGAGTTTAATTTGATTCAATTAGCTTTAATTGAATGCATTTGAGATTCAGTTGATTCAATAAGTTTTGTTTGACTTCATTTGACTTTCATTTGATTCAATTAGCTTTGTTGAATGCATTTGAGTTTCATTTGATTCAATTAGCTATGTTTCACTTTATTTGACATTCATTTGATTCAATTAGCTTTGTTTAACTTCATTTTACTTTAATTTGATTCAATTAGCTTTGTTGAATGCATTTGAGTTTAATTTGATTCAATTAGCTTTAATTGAATGCATTTGAGATTCATTTGATTTAATAAGTTTTGTTTGACTTCATTTGACTTTTATTTGATTCAATTAGCCTTGTTGAATGCATTTGAGTTTCATTTGATTCTATTAGTTATGTTTCACTTTGTTTGACATTCATTTGATTCAATTAGCTTTGTTTGACTTTATTTTACTTTAATTTGATTCAATTAGCTTTGTTTAATGCACTTGAGTTTCATTTGATTTAATTAGCTTTGTTGAATGCATTTGAGTTTATTTGATTCAATTAGCTTTGTTGAATGCATTTGAGTTTCATTTGTTTCAATTAGCTTTATTGGACTTCATTTGACTTTTGTTTGATACGATTAGCTTTGTTTGACTTCATTTGATTCAATTAGCTTTCTTTGCCTTTATTTTACTTTAATTTGATTCAATTAGCTTTGTTGAATGCATTTGAGTTTTATTTGATTCAATTAGCTTTACTGAATGTATTTGAGTTTCATTTGATTCAATAAGTTTTGTTTAACTTCGCTTGACTTTAATTTGACTCAATTAGCCTTGTTGAATGCATTTGAGTTTCATTTGATTCAATTAGTTTTGTTGAATGCATTTGATTTTCAATTGATTCATTTAGCTTTGTTGAATGCATTTGAGTATCATTTGATTCAATTAGCTTTGTTGAATGCATTTGAGTTTCATTTGCTGATATTAGCTATGTTTGACTTAGATTGACTTTCATTTTATTCAATTAGCTTTGTTTGACTTCATTTGACTTTCATTTGATTCAATTAGCTTTGTTTGACTTCATTTTACTTTAATTTGATTCAATTAGCTTTGTTGAATGCATTTGAGTTGCATTTGATTCAATTACCTTTGTTGAATGCATTTGAGGCTCATTTGATTCTATTAGTGATGTGTAACGTGAAAGAAAAGATCTCACACCTTACAAAAAGACGGATAAGAAACAAAGAAGAATGCTCTATTCTTTGAATCGATTAGTTAGGGTTCAAGAACGTGAATCTTGGATCCTAAACTAAGGGTTTTAAATTTGTTTGTATTGGAATACTCACAACACTCACAAACTCTTCGAAGATCACTTGGAACCTCACAAGAAATCGCTCGGAATTTCACTCACACAAGCACGCACTCTCAATGCAAAGCTTGATGAACAAGTTGTTTAGTTTCAACTCAAAACTGAAAATCTTTATTAATTCGTGTGTTGCTCAAATAACAACAAACTAAACTATTTATAGGCAACAATAACTTAAACCTAATAGAACTAGTAAAACATAAAAGATTAACAAAAACACACGCCTATCTAATCACACGGCTATGTGATTAGACTCCTACTAGGACTAGGATACCACGATTCCTATTCATACTCGAATTAGGAAACTACGAAGACTCCTAATGAATAAAGACTCCTAACAAACTCCTAATCCAAAATTCGGATTAGTACTATTCTTTCCTAACAGATTTAGGAAAACTCTTAACAATCCTAACAGAACTAGGATTGCCATGTAACCACCATACACGCCCTACTTGCTTCCAAACTCGGACCATGAGTATCACTAAACCTCCCATGGCTGCCATCCATGTCTTTAGCAAGCAAAACCTCATGATCTTCCCCTTCTCCTAGGATTGTTATGTAACCACCATACACGCCCTACTTGCTTCCAAACTCGGACCATGAGTATCACTAAACCTCCCATGGCTGCCATCCATGTCTTTAGCAAGCAAAACCTCATGATCTTCCCCTTCTCCTAATGAACCACGTGCAACCACATCATTCCCTCCTTCTTGAGAAGGAATTGCCCTCAATTCCGCCATGACTTCATCCCCTAGATAAGGAGACAAATCTCCAACATTGAAACTTGCGGATATATTGCCAAATTCACTAGGCAATTCAAGCTTGTAAGCACCCTCACCTAGCCTCCTTTCAACCACAAAAGGACCTTCAGCTCGTGGCATTAGCTTGTGCTTTCTCTTGCCCGAAATCTTTCCTTTCTTAGATGCAACCACACTAGATCACCCGGTTGAAACTCATGCTGTTTTCGGTTCTTATTTGCCCTTTTCTTGTAAGCCTCGTTCATCTTCTCAATAGTTGCACGAACTTGCTTATGTAGCTTCGATCATAGCAGTAGCATGCTCTCTAGCTTCCTCGTGTATATACTCATCTTTAGGCAAAGCAATGAGATCAATAGGAACATAGGGGTTCACTCCATAAACCACCTCGAATGGGCTATACTTGGTCGTGCTTGTAGGTGTCCTATTGTAAGCAAATTCAGCATGGCTAAGTTTGATGTCCCAATCCTTGCCAGCCTTACTCACTAAGCCCCGCAACAACACCCCAAGTGTTCTATTTGTTACCTCCGTTTGCCCATCCGTTTGTGGATGATGAGATGTGCCGAATAACAATTTTGTTCCCAATAATCTCCAAAGTGTACGCCAAAAATAGCTAAGGAACTTGCTGTCCCTATCCGACACTATAGACTTAGGAACTCCATGTAACTTCACAATCTCCCTAAAATACAACCCCGCCACATTGATTGCATCATCCACCTTGTGACATGGCACAAAGTGAGCCATCTTGGAAAAACGATCTACCACCACCATGATAGCATCCTTACCCCTTTGTGTACGAGGCAAAGCAACCACAAAATCCATGCTCACATCCTCCCAAGGTCTCTCCGGAATTGGCAGTGGAATATAAAGCCCCTTATGAAAGGTGCTCTTGGCTCTTTGACACACGCCACATCTCGCCAAGTGTGCCTGAACATCTCCTAGCATGCGTGGCCAAAAAAAATGCTCATGAAGTAACTCTAAGGTCTTATGCACCCCAAAATGCCCAGCCAAACCCCCTCCATGCGCCTCTTTCACCAGCAAACTCCTTATAGCACACTTAGGTACGCACAACTTATTCCCCTTGAATAAGTATCCCTCATTCAACACATAAACCCCTTGTGGCCCCTTCAAACACTCCTTGAACAATTCCTTGAAATCCGGATCTTCCACATAATATTCCTTCAATATCTCGAACCCAAGTATCCTAGAATCAAGCATTGTCAATAGGTTGAACCTTCTAGAGAGAGCATCCGCCACAATATTAGCCTTCCCCGCTTTGTACTTAGCCACAAAGTTAAAAGATTGCATGAATTCCACCCACTTTGCATGCCTAGCACTCAGCTTATGTTGTCCATGAATGTATTTGAGAGACTCATGATCAGAATGTAAAACAAATGCTTGGGGACGCAAATAATGACTCCAATGATCTAAAGCTCTTACCATAGCATAGAACTCCTTGTCATAAGTTGAATAGTTAAGCTTTCCTCCTCCAAGCTTTTCGCTAAAGTAAGCAATTGGACGCCCTCTTGTATCAAAACTGCCCCAATTCCCTTACCACTAGCATCACATTCTACTTCAAAAGGCTTAGTGAAATCCGGCAATGCTAGAATAGGAGCACTACACATCCTTTCCTTCACCTCTTCAAATGCCTCTTGAGCTTGTTTTGTCCATTCAAACCCTCCCTTTTCGTACATTCAGTTATAGGAGCCAACAACGTACTAAAATTCTTAATAAACCTCCTATAAAATGAAGCTAAGCCATGAAAAGACCTTACCTCAGTCAAAGTTTTAGGAATAGGCCACGACTTGATTGCTTCAACCTTGGATGGATCCACCTTTATGCCATGATCAGTCACGATGTAACCAAGAAAACTAATCTCCCCTTGCATGAAAGTGCACTTCTCCATCTTCCCAAATAGCTTTTGTTGGCGTAATACTTCAAATAACTCCCTTAGGTGTTTCAAATGTGAATCCACGTCTCTACTATACACCAAGATGTCATCCAAGTATACCACAACAAATCTCCCCAAGAATGGCCTAAGTACTTCATTCATCGGGCCTCATGAAAGTACTTGGCGCATTAGTGAGCCCAAATGGCATCACCAACCACTCATAGAGTCCATGCTTAGTTTTAAACGCCGTCTTCCATTCATCACCTTCCCTCATCCTTATTTGGTGATAACCACTTCTAAGATCTACCTTGGAAAACAACTTTGCACCACATAACTCATCTAGCATGTCATCTAGCCTAGGAATGGGAAATCTATACTTGATAGTAATGTTATTCAACGCCCTACTATCAATGCACATTCTCCACGTCCCATCCTTCTTAGGAACCAACAAAGTAGGCACGGCACATGGGCTCATGCTCTCCTTCACGTAACCCCTCTCCATTAACTCCCCTATTTGCCTCTGCAACTCCTTAGTCTCATCCGGATTTGCCCTATAAGAAGGCTTGTTTGGAATGGGGGCTCCTGGAATAAGATCTATTTGGTGTTCAATCCCACGAATTGGTGGCAAACCCCGTGGCAATTCCTCCGAAAACGTCCTCAAATTCCAATAATAGCTTGGCTAACTCGGGACTTTTGCTTGTTAACCCTTCCACCACTTCCTTGCTAAACAACATAAAACAAGACTCACCCTCTTCAATCTCCCTCTCCATCACCTTTCTACCCACCAAAAGAGTCTCCTTTGGCTTAACTTTTGTAGGAGGGTCGGATTTTTTCGGGGGTAAAGGGATCAACTCCTTCTTCACTCCATCTTTCCTAATGGTGTACACATTAGTCACTCCATTGTGCTTTGATTGCCTATCATACTGCCACGGTCTCCCTAAAAGAATATGGCACGCATCCATCTTTAAAACATCGCACAAAATTTCGTCCCTATAGGAACCTATTTTGAACCCTACTAGTGCTTGTTTCCTTACTGAAGTGCCTTGTTCATCCAACCACCTTAGTTTGTAAGGACTAGGATGCCGAGTAGTTTTGAGACTCAACTTCTCCACCAACTCCTTAGACACGGCATTAGTCATACTCCCACCATCAATGATCAAATCGCACAACTCACCATTCACCCTACACTTGGTTTGGAAGATATTCTCCCTTTGCTCCGGTTGGTTGGCCTTTTGAATATGCATGGCCCTCCTCAATATGAGGCTTCTTTCCCCTTCCGACCACACTTCTCCGCCTCTCTCCTCACTACTATTCCCCGCATCCACCTTCTCATCATCTTCTTCGTCTTCTTCATCAGTGAAGGCTTGAATGCCTATAGCTTGGATCTCCATCATAGTAAGTGCCCTAGGATTAGGACAATCCCTTTTGTAGTGGCCGTGTCCTTGACACTTGTAACACTTGATTTTCGAAAGGTCACTACTTCCCACAAACCCAACCGCTTTCCCTTATCTCCTTCAAGGCCTCTAGAGTTAGGTACTTTGGCACTCGAACCACCCTCTTTTGAACCCCCATAGGTACCCTTAAACTTCGAACTACCCCCCTCTCATAGGTGGCAGCCCCTTGTCTTTCTTCCTATGCTTATCAAATTTCATGGCCAATTTGCACGCCTCATCATAGTTAATGTATGGATGCACTTCAACCTTCTCGTAGATGTCGTTATTTAAGCCGCCCAAGAATCGCCCTAACTTTTGTTCCTCCCTCTCTTCAATCTCGCAAACAATGGCTAATCTCTCGAATTCCTTGATATAATCTTCAACACTCCCGAAACCTTGCTTCAAAGTACTCCACTTGACGTACAAAGTTTGCTTAAAATTGGCGGGAACAAATCTCCTTCTCAAGTGCGTTTTAAGCTTGGGCCAAGACCGAATCTTCCCTTTTCCATCCCTCCTTCTTTGAGCTTGAATTCCCTCCAACCAAATCGCAAGCATGTTTGGTTAGTTTTAATTTAGCAATTGAGAATTGCTTTTCATCCCAGCGTCTCCCTATACTCAAAGAATCTCTCAATGGATCTCTCCCACTCCATATATAATTCAGGATCTAGAGTGCCATCAAAGTCATTGATATCAATCTTCATCCCTCGATCACTTGCACCACCATCGTTCTTTCTTTCCTTGTCTTTCCCTAGCACGTTTATGGTTAACGTGGCCAAGACTTGTTGCATGGCAGCAAGTTGTTGTTGTAATAACTCATTAATCCTTTCTTGGTTGTTGTCTCCCATGGTGACGAGTTATCACCCTCCAAGAATCACCAAGAACTTCCAAGAACGCTCCAAACGTCCCCTAAAAATCGTCCGAAATGACCCTAGTGTTTCGAGGATTTTTCTTGGACAAAATCACCACTTTTTTTGCACGTCCAATGCCCAAAACACACGCCTAAGCTCTGATACCAATTGATGTGTAACGTGAAAGAAAAGATCTCACACCTTACAAAAAGACGGATAAGAAACAAAGAAGAATGCTCTATTCTTTGAATCGATTAGTTAGGGGTTCAAGAACGTGAATCTTGGATCCTAAACTAAGGGTTTTAAATTTGTTTGTATTGGAATACTCACAACACTCACAAACTCTTCGAAGATCACTTGGAACCTCACAAGAAATCGCTCGGAATTTCACTCACACAAGCACGCACTCTCAATGCAAAGCTTCGATGAACAAGTTGTTTAGTTTCAACTCAAAACTGAAAATCTTTATTAATTCGTGTGTTGCTCAAATAACAACAAACTAAACTATTTATAGGCAACAATAACTTAAACCTAATAGAACTAGTAAAACATAAAAGATTAACAAAAACACACGCCTATCTAATCACACGGCTATGTGATTAGACTCCTACTAGGACTAGGATACCACGATTCCTATTCATACTCGAATTAGGAAACTACGAAGACTCCTAATGAATAAAGACTCCTAACAAACTCCTAATCCAAAATTCGGATTAGTACTATTCTTTCCTAACAGATTTAGGAAAACTCTTAACAATCCTAACAGAACTAGGATTGCCATGTAACCACCATACACGCCCTACTTGCTTCCAAACTCGGACCATGAGTATCACTAAACCTCCCATGGCTGCCATCCATGTCTTTAGCAAGCAAAACCTCATGATCTTCCCCTTCTCCTAATGAACCACGTGCAACCACATCAATTAGCTATGTGTGACTTCATTTGACTTTCATTTGATTCAATTAGCTTTATTTGATTTTATTTTACTTTAATTTGATTCAATTAGCTTTGTTGAATATATTTGAGTTTAATTTGATTGAATGAGCTTTAATTGAATGCATTTGAGATTCATTTGATTCAATAAGTTTTGTTTGACTTCATTTGACTTTCATTTGATTCAATTAGCTTTGTTGAATGCATTTGAGTTTCATTTGATTATATTAGCTATGTTTGACTTTGTTTGACTTTCATTTGATTCAATTAGCTTTGTTTGACTTCATTTAACTTTAATTTGATTCAATTAGCTTTGTTGAATGCATTTTAGTTTCATTTGATTTAATTAGCTTTGTTGAATGCATTTGAGTTTATTTGATTCAATTAGCTTTGATGAATGCATTTGAGTTTCATTTGATTCAAGCTTTCTTGGACTTCATTTGACTTTCGTTTGATACGATTAGCATTGTTTGACTTCATTTGATTCAATTAACTTTGTTTGACTTCATTTTACTTTAATTTGATTCAATTACCTTTGTTGAATGCATTTGAGTTTCATTTGATTCAATTAGCTTTGTTGAATGCATTTGAGTATCATTTGATTCAATTAGCTTTGTTGAATGCATTTGAGTTTCATTTGATTATATTTGCTATGTTTGACTTTGTTTGACTTTCATTTGATTCAATTAGCTTTGTTTGACTTCATTTGACTTTTATTTGATTCAATTAGCTTTGTTTGACTTCATTTTACTTTAATTTGATTCAATTAGCTTTGTTGAATGCATTTGAGTTTCATTTGATTCAATTACCTTTGTTGAATGCATTTGAGTTTCATTTGATTCTATGAGCTATGTTTGAATTCATTTGACTTTCATTTGATTCAATTAGCTTTGTTGAATGCATTTGAGTTTAATTTGATTCAATTAGCTTTAATTGAATGCATTTGAGATTCATTTGATTCAATAAGTTTTGTTTGACTTCATTTGACTTTCATTTGATTCAATTAGCCTTGTTGAATGCATTTGAGTTTCATTTGATTCTATTAGCTATGTTTCACTTTGTTTGACATTCATTTGATTCAATTAGCTTTGTTTGACTTTATTTTACTTTAATTTGATTCAATTAGCTTGTTGAATGCATTTGAGTTCCATTTGATTTAATTAGCTTTGTTGAATGCATTTGAGTTTATTTGATTCAATTAGCTTTGTTGAATGCATTTGAGTTTCATTTGTTTCAATTAGCTTTATTGGACTTCATTTGACTTTCGTTTGATACGATTAGCTTTGTTTGACTTCATTTGATTCAATTAGCTTTTGATACGGGAGTAGATGAGGATCAAGTTGCTCAATTGGTTGCTCTTGGTGCGAAGGTTCCTCAGTTGGAGTTGGATTCTATGCATGTCGTGATAGTTGGATTCTTTGCTACCAAAGAGTGCGTGTGCATGATCACTAACTTGGGGCAAGGTGTGTAATACATCCATGTTACACTTCTAGTTCTGTTAGGAGTGTAGGAGTGGCGTGCGTGTCTTAGTATGCTAAGCATACGTAGTTGAGTTCAGCTAGAACTCTTCATATCTTTAAGTGCTTGGTATTTGAGTTATGTTAGGAGTCTATGTTCTCAAGGAGATAGATTATAAGATTCAACCTTAGAGTTTCTTATCTATCTTTTAGAGTTGGATTAGGATTATGACTTAGGGACTTGTCCTAAGCATAGTAGGAGTTGGTTTTTGTTTTCTTATAAATAGTTTATGATGTACGTGATTTAGAGTTAATGAATTATTTGAAAGTTTATTTCGTGTTTAACCTTGAGTGTTAATCAAATCTCTTGAAGTTGGTGGCTTAGCCTTTATGCTTCAAAACCCTTAAATCACATTGTGGTGCTTTGCTTTATCAATTGATTTAGGGTCTATCTTCGTTTTTGTTACTTTAATCATAATTTCCGCACAAGTATTTAATCCCACAAGATTAGATACATCATATGGTATCACGAGCTAGGAAGAACATCCTACAAACAGCCGAATTTTTTTCCCTCCACAAGGGGAAGACCAACGTTGTACATTAGCATTGCAATTCAAGATTCTTCAAGAACTCGACCAAGAATGTATCTTTTTCTAAAGATTCCAGAATTTTTACAAAGTTCTATCAAAGATCAATCATCCAAGGAGTATAGTGGTGAAAAAAATTCGTCCAAGATCCACAAGAAACACCAAGAAGGTTGTGTCCAAGTGCTGTTTGGACCTTCGACATGGAGGACGATTCTCCCGAAGGAGATGGTGGGCAACCTAGGGTGCCTCGAGGCTTGACTTTAGAGCAAGCAAATAACTTACGTCGGGATAGAGAGCTGGAAGATTTAAGGTTACGCATGGATGAGGTGCTAAGGCTACTCCAAGACGGACAAAACCGAAGAACACACCGAAACTCTCCTAGTCCTGTTAGGAGTGTTCATGATGAGCTTTCATCTAATTCGGATGAGGAGTATCACCCTCGCCATAGACCACAACGAAATCAAGATGATGACCGAGGTCTAAGACTTGATTTCCCGGAGTTCGATGGAGGAATGAAACTGGAAAAGTTCCTTGAATGGATGCAACGAATTGAACGAGTATTTGACTATAAAGACTATGATGATCACAAAAGGTTCAAGGTAGCTGTTTTAAAACTCACGGGGTATGCAAGTCTTTGGTATGAAAACCTCAAGTCTAAGAGGAGCAAGGAAGGGAAACCACGGTTGAGTTCCTGGGAAGCCTTGAAGGTTAGACTAAAAAAACGATTCTTGCCTAGTGATTTCGTTCAAGACATGTATTTGAAGTTGCAAGGATTGAAACAAAACTCCCTTACTGTTGAGGAGTACGTAGTTGAATTTGAAAAGTTATGCATGATGTGTGACTTGGAGGAAAGAACCGAGCACAAGATTGCACGATTTATCACTGGTCTCGACAAATCTATTGCAAAGAAGGTGGATTTGCAACCTTATTGGTTGTTTGAAGAGGTTTGCAAGGTTGCCATGAAAGTTGAAAAGCATGCAAAAGGGAAGAAGGCTGCGTATTCTAAACCCTTTATAAGGAACTCTTCGAAGAATATGGAAGACAAGGGGGGGAGTTCTACTTACACTAAATGATGCGAATACGCCAAGCTACTTCAACCAATATGCATCAAGCTACCTCAACCTAACCAAGCTATCTCTAATCAGTTTGTTTAACTATTGGTTATGGTTGGTTTTGAGATTAAAAATGTCATTAAAAGGGTTAACCAACATTAACCACCCTTTTAAACTGTTATATGTATTTTGAACGATGGCCCGATTTTGTTGTAAGCTTAACTTAAAGATTAGTACTAATATAATCTTGCTAAGCAACGAAGGAAAGGAAGTTAATTAAGCTACTTAGTTTAATTACAGTTTTTGTAATTTACGGTTTTGTAAACCGGAATTATTTTGCTTAGCGTAAGTTGTAATATCAACGAAACATGCTTAGGGATGCGATCTACACTTGGGACGTGTGAAAGGAGGTCCTTGAAGATATTTTGGAGCTTGTGTTGCAAGCTAAGGGAAGCCTCCCCACTTGGGTGTGGAAAACCGGTCCTCCTTCCCTTATAGTCAACAAAACACACAACAACACTATTCCTCTTACACCTTTGTTGGAATTTAGAGATATTTGTTGTTTATTGCTTTGTTTAATCTTTTAAGTACTTAGATCTTTTGGGATTGAATAGCTTGTAATATATATATGTGGTTCATCAATGGAAAAACAGATTTGGTTGTTAAACTTGAGCATTGTGCTTATTCGAACTTTTGGAGTGCAAACCCGAAATTTCCTCTTGTGATTAAGAAGTGATCTTAATCTTGAAATCCTTGAGTTAAGTGAGTAAACTTAACCTAAGAGAGAGTTAGGATAATTAGTGAGTGAAGCTAATTGAATTACTCTCAAAACCCTCCTAAATCAGTTTCTAGGTGAGTAAAGCCTCTAATCAGATTTAGAACCCTTAAGTGGAAGTAAGTGAGTGAAGCTCATCAAGCTTAAGTAAACACAATTCTTTTAGTTTTAAGAGTGATTCTTTCGACTAAAAGTCTATATCCATTGTTCGTTTGTTTCCGCTGTTAGTGGGTTTCCTAAACACACGTGAGAGGAGTCTCATTTCGCATCAAGTGGTATCAGAGCTCCAGCCCTCTAAGTCCTCTTGGCACTTAGACGTTCTTGGAGAAGAAGGAAAACCACAAAAAAGAAGCAAAAGGAAGCAACCCGTAAAAGACAGTTTTTTGAGGTAACTTTGAACGCGAGGTTCTCACATCTCAGATCGTGTTTTTGGGTGATTCTTTTTTTGAAAGTGGTTATTTTTATGTCTAGTTTTGGCCTGTAAAATTTCATAACTTTTGGTGGTCATTTGTTAGCATAATCAGCGTGTTTTTCTTAAGTGGTCTAAAACCGGATTAATCTGGACCAGCTTTAGAAAAATAAAAACTGCAATCAATTGGTTTGTTATTTTTTTATGAAATTTTGGTCGAGTGCTTAAAACACCTAGGGCTACGTTGTGAAAAAATTTCATTCAATTTCAAGTTGATTTGATTAGGTTTTGAAGCTCGAATTTTTGGTGAAAATTCTGGGCAGTTTCTAGGCAGAATGTTTTTTTTTCTTCTGTTTGTATTCATTGTAATAGTAGTTCATCTTGAACTTCTATAAGTGTATTGTTGTTAATATGGATGAACTAGTTGAAGTTTTTGCACGGATGCAAGAAGCTAATCAAAAGGTTCGATTCTTGAGGCAACAAATGCAAGAAGATAAGAAGCAAAAACTTCACAAGAAGAAAGTGTCTCTATCAGTAGAGAAGCTTCAATCCCAAGAAGGAGAGAGTGAAGTTAGTGCTGAAGAAGAAGAAGAGCAGACGAGTGTGTTGGATGCAAAAACAAACGAGGGAGTAAAGGTAGCCTCATTGGAGGTTGTTTCGATAGAACAACTACCATTACAAAATGAAGCAGCATCAATTCAAAAATGCATAGAGTTGAAGAAGAAAGACCATCCACGGCTTTCAAGCTCCAACAACAAAATTCGAGGTCGAATTTTTTTCCAGTGATTCTTTTTTTGTTGGATTTCTAACATCTTGAAGTTTCATCCTACAAAATTTGGTGAGATTTCATGAAGAAACGAAGTTGCAGTAGCCTTTCAATTGAGACGTCAATTCTGGATCAGTTTTACGGTTTTGTAAAACCGAGTATATTTTGTTTAGTTTAAGTTGTAATATGGGACGAACCATGCTTGGGGACGTGAATTACACTTGGGACGTGTAAAGGGAACTCTTGGAGATCTTTTGGAGCTTTACTTGCAAGCTAAGAGAAGCCCCCCACTTGGTGATGAAAACCGGTCCTCCTTGCCCCAAAGTCAACAAAACACACAACAACACTATTCCTTCTTACATCTTTGTTGGATTAAGAGATATTTGTTGTTTAATTGCTTTGTTTAATTACCTTAGTGTATTAGATATTTATGGCTGATTTGTTAAGCCTTTTTAGCTCTTTGCTATATATATGTAATGGTGATCATAAATAAAAATCAGATTTGGTTGTTAAACTTGAGCATTGTGCTTATTCGAACTTTTGGAGTGCAAACCCGAAATTTCCTCTTGTGATTAAGAAGTGATCTTAATCTTGAAATCCTTGAGTTAAGTGAGTAAACTTAACCTAAGAGCGAGTTAGGATAATTAGTGAGTGAAGCTAATTGAATTACTCTCAAAACCCTCCTAAATCAGGTTCTAGGTGAGTAAAGCCTCTAATCAGATTTAGAACCCTTAAGTGGAAGTAAGTGAGTGAAGCTTATCAAGCTTAAGTAAACACAATTCTTTTAGTTTTAAGAGTGATTCTTTCGACTAAAAGTCTATATCCATTGTTCGTTTGTTTCCGCTGTTAGTGGGTCTCCTAAACACACGTGAGAGGAGTCTCATTTCGCATCACTAAACCCCCTACACGCTTTGAGAGATTCAAGAAGGACAAGGAGAGAGAGAATACACCCTTAACACCGGATGATAGGAAGGTATGTTTTAAATGTAAGGGTTATGGCCATGTTATTAAAGATTGCCCTAGTAATAGGGTTATGACTTTGCGTGACATACATGTAATTGAGGAAGGACTTGCAAGAAAGGGAGAGACGAGTGATAAGGAGGGAGAGGAAGGTGAGCCATTGGAGGAGGAAGATGGGTTTGTAGCTGATTCGGAGGAAGAGCCGGAACAAGGAGGGAGACACCTTATTCTTAGGCGCACATTGTACACTAAACCTATGCCATTGGAGACGCAAAGAGAACGTATTTTTCTTACTCGATGCTTGGTGAAGGATAGAGTATGTGAGCCGATTATTGACACCTAGTTTGTACTAATGTGGTTTCTTCCACCTTAGTAGACAAGTTAAAGTGGCCTACTACGGTTCACCCTAAGCCTTACAAGCTACATTGGTTGAGTGATGGTAGTGATGTACGGGTTACTAAGCAAGCCTTGATTGCCTTCTCTATAGGCAAATTCAAAGATGAAGTCTTATGTGATGTGTGTGATATGGATGCTTGTCACCTCCTTTTAGGGCGACCTTGGCAATATGATAGGTATGTCAAGTATGATGGGAGGGCGAATGTCTACATAGCTAAGGTGGGTAAAAAGAGGACAGCACTCAAGCCTTTGAGCACCCTAGCTAAACCTAAGGAGGTACTATTCTTGAATGAGCAACAATTTGAGCATGAGTTTGCACAAGAGGGAAGGGCTTTCGTTCTTTTCGCCAATCCTACAACTGACGAAGCAGATTCTAGCATGAAGTTCCCAAAGTGTTTGCAACGAGTACTTGAGGAGTTCAAGGATGTATTTCCGGAAGACTTGCCACCTGGTTTGCCACCCATTCGAGGTATTGAGCATCAAATCGATCTAGTTCCCGGTGCTTCATTGCCAAATAAAGCAGCTTATAGGTGCAATCCTCAAGAGACGAAGGAGTTGCAACGTCAAATTGAAGAGCTCATGATAAGAGGTTATGTGAGAGAGAGCATGAGCCCGTGTGCGGTTCCTACACTTTTGGTGCCTAAGAAGGATGGTACATGGCGCATGTGTATTGATTCGAGGGCCGTAAACAACATCACCATCAAGTATAGATTTCCGATCCCAAGGTTAGATGATTTACTTGATGAATTGCATGGTTCCACTGTTTTCTCTAAAATTGATTTGCGTAGTGGTTATCACCAAATTAGAATGAGAGAAGGTGACGAGTGGAAGACGGCTTTTAAGACTAAACTAGGGTTGTACGAGTGGTTGGTAATGCCTTTTGGGTTGTCAAATGCTCCTAGTACATTTATGCGATTGATGAACGAAGTCTTGAAACCTTTCATTGGCAAGTATGTGGTGGTGTATCTCGATGATATACTCGTGTATAGTCGAAGTGTGGTGGATCATTTGAGCCATTTGAGGGCTGTGTTCGAGGCTTTGAGGAAGCAAAAGCTCTATGGCAAGTTAGAAAAGTGTTCGTTTTTGGTGCCAAGTGTGACCTTCCTTGGTTACATTGTGTCAAGTGACGGCGTTTCTGTTGATCCTTCCAAAGTAGCAGCTATAAAAACGTGGCCTATTCCTTCATCCATCACTGAGGTACGTTCGTTTCATGGTCTTGCTTCGTTTTATAGACGCTTTGTGAAGAGTTTTAGTAGTGTTGTTGCACCATTGACTGAATGTATTAAGAAGGGGAGGTTTGAATGGAGTGGGGCTGCTCAACAAGCATTTGAAACCATTAAGGACCTCCTAAGCAACACGCCAATTCTTGCATTGCCGGATTTTTCTAAACCCTTCGAAGTGGAGTGTGATGCTAGTGGTGTGGGCATTGGGGGCGGTTTTGGTGCAAGAGAAGAGACCCATTGCTTATTTTAGTGAGAAATTGGGTGGGGCTCGATTAAATTACTCGACTTATGACAAGGAGTTTTATGCTATTGTGAGGGCATTGAATCATTGGAGCCATTATTTGAGGCCTAGTCATTTCATCTTGCATTCGGACCATGAGGCTTTGAAACATATCCATGGACAACAAAAATTGAATCCAAGACATGCTAAATGGGTGGAGTTCCTCCAATCATTTAATTTTTCGTCCAAATATAAAGAAGGGAAGTCGAATATTGTGGCTGATGCATTGTCTAGGAGGTATTCGTTGTTGGGGGTGTTACATTCTAGGCTCCTTGGTTTTGATCTTGTCAAGGAGTACTATGAGGGAGATGTTGATTTCAAGCCTATTATGGAGGCTTGTGGAAAGGGGCCGTAGGTACCTATGTGGTGCAAGAGGGTTTCCTTTTCAAGGGGAATCGTTTGTGTGTACCTAAGTGTTCTATTAGGGAGTTGTTGGTAAGAGAGGCGCATGGAGGTGGCATTGCGGGGCATTTTGGCATTAACAAGACCTTAGCCATCTTACAAGAACACTTCTATTGGCCCGAGATGCAAGGGGATGTACAAGGAGTATTGGCTCGATGTGCTAGTTGTCAAAGGGCCAAGAGCACGTTTCACCATGGTTTGTACACTCCACTACCAGTTCCGGAATTTCCTTGGGATGATGTGTCAATGGACTTTATTGTGGGGTTGCCTCGAACTCAAAGGGGCAAGGATTCCATTATGGTCGTGGTGGATAGGTTTTCCAAGATGGCACACTTTCTTCCATGCCATAAAGCCCGATGATGCAAGCAAGGTAGCAACATTGTACTTCCAAGAGATACTTCGTTTACATGGAGTACCGAAGACTATTGTGAGTGATCGGGACACCAAATTTATGAGCTACTTTTGGAAGACATTGTGGAAACTATTGGGGACTAAGCTTTGTTTTAGTACTTCACACCATCCTCAAACGGATGGACAGACCGAGGTCACCAATAGGACCTTGGGAGCTTTACTTAGAGGCTTGGTGAGCAAGAGCACCAAGGATTGGGACATGAAGTTGGCGCATGCTGAATTTGCTTATAATAGAGCACCAACTTATGCTACTAAGTGTTCACCTTTTGAAGTCGTTTATGGTGTCACTCCACGCATTCCTTTGGATTTGATTCCATTGCCTAAAGAGGAGTATGTGCATAAGGACGCCAAAGAAAAGGCAGCAACTATGTTGAAGTTGCATGCGCAAGTTAGGGCTCGAATTGAACAAGTAAATGAGAGGTATAAGAAGCTTGCCAACAAGAACCGACGACAACATTCCTATGAGGTGGGTGATTTAGTGTGGTTGCACTTGAGAAAGGAGAGGTTTCCTAACTTAAGGAAGAATAAATTGATGCCAAGATCCGAAGGCCCTTTCAAAATTGTCGAGAAGATCAACGACAATGCCTTCAAGCTCGAGTTGCCTGGTGATTATGGAGTGAGTGCTACCTTCAACATTGGAGATTTGTCGCCTTATTTACATGATGATGAGGATGCTCAATTGAGGACAATTGCTTCTGAAGAAGGGGAGGATGATACGGGAGTAGATGAGGATCAAGTTGCTCAATTGGTTGCTCTTGGTGCGAAGGTTCCTCAGTTGGAGTTGGATTCTATGCATGGCGTGCTAGTTGGATTCTTTGCTATCAAAGAGTGCGTGTGCATGATCACTAACTTGGGGCAAGGTGCGTAATACATCCATGTTACACTTCTAGTTCTCGGTAGGAGTGTAGGAGTGGCGTGCGTGTCTTAGTATGCTAAGCATACGTAGTTGAGTTCAGCTAGAACTCTTCATATCTTTAAGTGCTTGGTATTTGAGTTATGTTAGGAGTCTATGTTCTCAAGGAGATAGATTATAAGATTCAACCTTAGAGTTTCTTATCTATCTTTTAGAGTTGGATTAGGATTATGACTTAGGGACTTGTCCTAAGCATAGTAGGAGTTGGTTTTTGTTTTCTTATAAATAGTTTATGATGTACGTGATTTAGAGTTAATGAATTATTTGAAAGTTTATTTCGTGTTTAACCTTGAGTGTTAATCAAATCTCTTGAAGTTGGTGGCTTAGCCTTTATGCTTCAAAACCCTTAAATCACATTGTGGTGCTTTGCTTTATCAATTGATTTAGGATCTATCTTCGTTTTTGTTACTTTAATCATAATTTCCGCACAAGTATTTAATCCCACAAGATTAGATACATCAGCTTTCTTTGCCTTTATTTTACTTTAATTTGATTCAATTAGCTTTGTTGAATGCATTTGAGTTTCATTTGATTCAATTAGCTTTACTGAATGTATTTGAGTTTCATTTGATTATATTTGCTATGTTTGACATTGTTTGACTTTCATTTGATTCAATTAGCTTTGTTTGACTTCATTTGACTTTTATTTGATTCAATTAGCTTTGTTTGACTTTATTTTACTTTACTTTGATTCAATTAGCTTTGTTGAATGCATTTGAGTTTTATTTGATTCAATTACCTTTGTTGAATGCATTTGAGTTTCATTTGATTCTATGAGCTATGTTTGACTTCATTTGACTTTCATTTGATTCAATTAGCTTTGTTGAATGCATTTGAGTTTCATTTGATTATATTTGCTATGTTTGACATTGTTTGACTTTCATTTGATTCAATTAGCTTTGTTTGACTTCATTTGACTTTTATTTGATTCAATTAGCTTTGTTTGACTTTATTTTACTTTACTTTGATTCAATTAGCTTTGTTGAATGCATTTGAGTTTCATTTGATTCAATTACCTTTGTTGAATGCATTTGAGTTTCATTTGATTCTATGAGCTATGTTTGACTTCATTTGACTTTCATTTGATTCAATTAGCTTTGTTGAATGCATTTGAGTTTCATTTGATTCAATTACCTTTGTTGAATGCATTTGAGTTTCGTTTGATTCTATGAGCTATGTTTGACTTCATTTGACTTTCATTTGATTCAATTAGCTTTGTTTGACTTCATTTTACATTAATTTGATTCAATTAGCTTTATTGAATGCATTTGAGTTTAATTTGATTCAATTAGCTTTAATTGAATGCATTTGAGATTCATTTGATTCAATAAGTTTTGTTTGACTTCATTTGACTTTCATTTGATTCAATTAGCTTTGTTGAATGCATTTGAGTTTCATTTGATTCAATTAGCTATGTTTCACTTTGTTTGACATTCATTTGATTCAATTAGCTTTGTTTGACTTCATTTTACTTTAATTTGATTCAATTAGCTTTGTTGAATGCATTTGAGTTTAATTTGATTCAATTAGCTTTAATTGAATGCATTTGAGATTCATTTGATTCAATAAGTTTTGTTTGACTTCATTTGACTTTCATTTGATTCAATTAGCCTTGTTGAATGCATTTGAGTTTCATTTGATTCTATTAGCTATGTTTCACTTTGTTTGACATTCATTTGATTCAATTAGCTTTGTTTGACTTTATTTTACTTTAATTTGATTCAATTAGCTTTGTTGAATGCGTTTGAGTTTCATTTGATTTAATTAGCTTTGTTGAATGCATTTGAGTTTATTTGATTCAATTTGCTTTCTTGAATGCATTTGAGTTTCATTTGTTTCAATTAGCTTTATTGGACTTCATTTGACTTTCGTTTGAAACGATTAGCTTTGTTTGACTTCATTTGATTCAATTAGCTTTCTTTGTCTTTATATTACTTGATGCGAAATGAGACTCCTCTCACATGTGTTTAGGAGACCCACTAACAGCGGAAACAAACGAACTATGGATATAGACTTTTAGTCGAAAGAATCACTCTTAAAACTAAAAGAATTGTGTTTACTTAAGCTTGATAAGCTTCACTCACTTACTTCCACTTAAGGGTTCTAAATCTGATTAGAGGCTTCACTCACCTAGAAACTGATTTAGGAGGGTTTTGAGAGTAATTCAATTAGCTTCACTCACTAATTATCCTAACTCTCTCTTAGGTTAAGCTTTACTCACTTAACTCAAGGATTTCAAGATTAAGATCACTTCTTAATCACAAGAGGAAATTTCGGGTTTGCACTCCAAAAGTTCGAATAAGCACAATGCTCAAGTTTAACAACCAAATCTTATTTTTATTTATGATCACCATTACATATATATAGCAAAGAGCTAAAAAGGCTTAACAAATCAGCCATAAATATCTAATACACTAAGGTAATAAACAAAGCATTAAGCTACAAATATCCCACAAAACAAGTTGATCAACAAGTGGGGTGAATAGTGCTGCATAGTGTTCTTGTGTGTATTGTTGACCGGTTTTCTTCAAGCAAGTGGGAGGCTTCTCTTAGCTTGCAAGGAAAGCTTCAACTGATCTCCAAGAGTCCACATTAGCTGCTGCCCCATGCCTCACACGTCCAAATACAACTTAAACTAAGCAAAATATACTCGGTTTTACAAAACCGCAAAACTGATCCAAAATTGACGTCTCAGTTGAAAGGCTACTGCAACTTCGTTTCTTCATGAAATCTCACCAAATTTTGTAGGATGAAACTTCAAGATGTTAGTGAACCAATGCAATTGGAATCACTCGAAAATTCCAAGTAACTTGTTCGGAATCATCAAAATGATTCTACCGCACCACAGACCAAACGTACAAAACAGTTTCTACTTAAAACAACTTCTAAACATAATTAGTGAAAGTAAAGCATGTTTAGAACTCAACTAACACTAAACTTGCTAATTAAGCCTAATTAATTATTACAAAAATGAGAGCATCAAAAAAGCTAAGCTGATTTCACTTCATTCTCTCTTTCTTCAAAAAAACTTGTCCTCAAGTTTTGATCAAATCAAGGCACCAAGATCGGTAACCAAGAAATCATCCATATTAATCGAATGATCATTAACAAGATTACCAACTGCAATAAGTCAAAGACCGAGCAAAGATTTAAGCGACCTCTGAACAAACAACCCAATGTCTCGAAAATTTGAACCATTATGAACATAGACATTAACTAGTTCATGCAATAGTTTATGTTTCTTGAACAAATCGAGATGGAAAACATGAGATAGGTAATCGTTCTTCAAAGATTGGAACCTCCAAGATCAAATCTTTATTGTCCAAATTTGAAAAAGATTTAGTCTTTTCTCCTTCTTCATCAAGAACAAATTCTGGAACCTTTTACGTGGGCTCGTCATCAACAAGAATTATATCTCTCGATGTTTCCTCATGTTTTTTTTCTTTTCGTTGTTCAATCAACAACTCAATCTCCTCTTTAGCCTTTTGAAATCTTTCTTCAAAAGTTGGTGGACGTCTAAGACCATCCATTACTTGTTTTGCCCTTTCAATTCTTTGATAGGCCTTTAAGAACTCAGGGTGAAAAGCCACTCACATCCATAAATTTCAAATAGACAGAAAACTGCCCAGAAATTTTGCTTGTAAGTTTGTGTTAGAAAATCAAATAAAACAACTCAAAATTAAGTGAAATTTTTTTAGCATGTAGATATATGTGTTAGGAGCACTCTACAAAAATTTCACATGAAAATACCAAGCCAAGAAATTGCAGTTTTTATTTTAGCAAAACTGGTACAAAACGTCCGGTTTTAGACCAATCAACAAAAACGTGCTTAAATCAATATAAAAAAGTCTTGATAATTTCTCAAAATTTATAGGTGAAAATTAGACAGAAAAATAATCAGTTTCAAAACAAGAATTACCTCAAAATCCCTTGGAACAAAGGAGAAAAAGGCGTTCAAAGTATACCTTAGAAACTGACTGGTTTTCCAAGTTCCAGTTTTTAACGTTGAAAGTTTTGGATCACTGTGAACTCGTTACTACTCCAATGCTCACAAAATTTTGATACAAGAAAGATTAGGATGTTAGCTTTCCAAAACAACAAAGAACACTGAAAAATACCCAGGGACGCACTCTCACGCTTCGGTTGAATCGACTGGGCTCTGATACCACTTGATGCGAAATGAGACTCCTCTCACATGTGTTTAGGAGACCCACTAACAGCGGAAACAAACGAACTATGGATATAGACTTTTAGTCGAAAAAATCACTCTTAAAACTAAAAGAATTGTGTTTACTTAAGCTTGATAAGCTTCACTCACTTACTTCCACTTAAGGGTTCTAAATCGATTAGAGGCTTCACTCACCTAGAAACCGATTTAGGAGGGTTTTGAGAGTAATTCAATTAGCTTCACTCACTAATTATCCTAACTCTCTCTTAGGTTAAGCTTTACTCACTTAACTCAAGGATTTCAAGATTAAGATCACTTCTTAATCACAAGAGGAAATTTCGGGTTTGCACTCCAAAAGTTCGAATAAGCACAATGCTCAAGTTTAACAACCAAATCTCTCTTTCTTCAAAAGAATTCGACCTCGAATTCTGTTGTTGGAGCTTGAAGGTTGTGCATAATCTTTCTTGTTCACCTCCATGCTCTTTAGAATTGGTGCTGCATCATTTTGTGGTGGTAGGGTTGGTGGTAGTTGTTCTATGACAACAACCTCCAATAAGACTTCCCTCAAATCAGGATTTTCTACCTCCACTCCCTCGTTTGTTTTTGCATCCAATTCATACATAATTGTGTTTTCTTCTTCTTCTTGTTCAGCACTAACTTCACTTTCTCCTTTCGATTGAAGCTTCTCTACTAATAGAGACACTTTCTTCTTGTGAAGTTTTTGCTTCTTATCTTCTTGCATTTGTTGCCTCATGAATCGAACCTTTTGATTAGCTTCTTGCATCCGTGCAAAAGCTTTAACTAGTTCATCCATATTAACAACAATACAACTTATAGAAGTTCAAGATGAACTACTATTACAATGAATACAAACAGAAGAAAAACAAAACATTCTGCCTAGAGACTGCCCAGAATTTTCACCAAAAATTCGAGCTTCAAACCCTAATCAAATCAACTTGAAATTGAATGAAATTTTGTCACAACGTATCCCTAGGTGTTTTAAGCACTCGACCAAAATTTCATAAAAAAACAACAAACCAATTGATTGCAGTTTTTATTTTTCTAAAGCTGGTCCAGATTAATCCGGTTTTAGACCACTAAAGAAAAACACGCTGACTATGCTAGCAAATGACCACCAAAAGTTATGAAATTTTACAGGCCAAAACTAGACATAAAAATAACCACTTTCAAAAAAAGAATCACCCAAAAACACGATCTGAGATGTGAGAACCTCGCGTTCAAAGTTACCTCAAAAAACTGTCTTTTACGGGTTGCTTCCTTTTGCTTCTTTTTTGTGGTTTTCCTTCTTCTCCAAGAACGTCTAAGTGCCAAGAGGACTTAGAGGCTGCAGCTCTGATACCACTTGATGCGAAATGAGACTCCTCTCACATGTGTTTAGGAGACCCACTAACAGCGGAAACAAACGAACTATGGATATAGACTTTTAGTCGAAAGAATCACTCTTAAAACTAAAAGAATTGTGTTTACTTAAGCTTGATAAGCTTCACTCACTTACTTCCACTTAAGGGTTCTAAATCGATTAGAGGCTTCACTCACCTAGAAACGATTTAGGAGGGTTTTGAGAGTAATTCAATTAGCTTCACTCACTAATTATCCTAACTCTCTCTTAGGTTAAGCTTTACTCACTTAACTCAAGGATTTCAAGATTAAGATCACTTCTTAATCACAAGAGGAAATTTCGGGTTTGCACTCCAAAAGTTCGAATAAGCACAATGCTCAAGTTTAACAACCAAATCTGATTTTTATTTATGATCACCATTACATATATATAGCAAAGAGATAAAAAGGCTTAACAAATCAGCCATAAATATCTAATACACTAAGGTAATAAACAAAGCATTAAGCTACAAATATCCCACAAAACAAGTTGATCAACAAGTGGGGTGAATAGTGCTGCATAGTGTTCTTGTGTGTATTGTTGACCGGTTTTCTTCAAGCAAGTGGGAGGCTTCTCTTAGCTTGCAAGGAAAGCTTCAACTGATCTCCAAGAGTCCACATTAGCTGCTGCCCCATGCCTCACACGTCCAAATACAACTTAAACTAAGCAAAATATACTCGGTTTTACAAAACCGCAAAACTGATCCAAAATTGACGTCTCAGTTGAAAGGCTACTACAACTTCGTTTCTTCATGAAATCTCACCAAATTTTGTAGGATGAAACTTCAAGATGTTAGTGAACCAATGCAATTGGAATCACTCGAAAATTCCAAGTAACTTGTTCGGAATCATCAAAATGATTCTACCGCGCCACAGACCAAACGTACAAAACAGTTTCTACTTAAAACAACTTCTAAACATAATTAGTGAAAGTAAAGCATGTTTAGAACTCAACTAACACTAAACTTGCTAATTAAGCCTAATTAATTATTACAAAAATGAGAGCATCAAAAAGCTAACTGATTTCACTTCATTCTCTCTTTCTTCAAAAAAACTTGTCCTCAAGTTTTGATCAAATCAAGGCACCAAGATCGGTAACCAAGAAATCATCCATATTAATCGAATGATCATTAACAAGATTACCAACTGCAATAAGTCAAAGACCGAGCAAAGATTTAAGCGACCCCTGAACAAACAACCCAATGTCTCGAAAATTTGAACCATTATGAACATAGACATTAACTAGTTCATGCAATAGTTTATGTTTCTTGAACAAATCAGATGGAAAACATGAGATAGGTAATCGTTCTTCAAAGATTGGAACCTCCAAGATCAAATCTTTATTGTCCAAATTTGAAAAAGATTTAGTCTTTTCTCCTTCTTCATCAAGAACAAATTCTGGAACCTTTTACGTGGGCTCGTCATCAACAAGAATTATATCTCTCGATGTTTCCTCATGTTTTTTTTCTTTTCGTTGTTCAATCAACAACTCAATCTCCTCTTTAGCCTTTTGAAATCTTTCTTCAAAAGTTGGTGGACGTCTAAGACCATCCATTACTTGTTTTGCCCTTTCAATTCTTTGATAGGCCTTTAAGAACTCAGGTGAAAAGCCACTCACATCCATAAATTTCAAATAGACAGAAAACTGCCCAGAAATTTTGCTTGTAAGTTTGTGTTAGAAAATCAAATAAAACAACTCAAAATTAAGTGAAATTTTTTTAGCATGTAGATATATGTGTTAGGAGCACTCTACAAAAATTTCACACGAAAATACCAAGCCAAGAAATTGCAGTTTTTATTTTAGCAAAACTGGTACAAAACGTCCGGTTTTAGACCAATCAACAAAAACGTGCTTAAATCAATATAAAAAAGTCTTGATAATTTCTCAAAATTTATAGGTGAAAATTAGACAGAAAAATAATCAGTTTCAAAACAAGAATTACCTCAAAATCCCTTGGAACAAAGGAGAAAAAGGCGTTCAAAGTATACCTTAGAAACTGACTGGTTTTCCAAGTTCCAGTTTTTAACGTTGAAAGTTTTGGATCACTGTGAACTCGTTACTACTCCAATGCTCACAAAATTTTGATACAAGAAAGATTAGGATGTTAGCTTTCCAAAACAACAAAGAACACTGAAAAATACCCAGGGACGCACTCTCACGCTTCGGTTGAATCGACTGGGCTCTGATACCACTTGATGCGAAATGAGACTCCTCTCACATGTGTTTAGGAGACCCACTAACAGCGGAAACAAACGAACTATGGATATAGACTTTTAGTCGAAAAAATCACTCTTAAAACTAAAAGAATTGTGTTTACTTAAGCTTGATAAGCTTCACTCACTTACTTCCACTTAAGGGTTCTAAATCGATTAGAGGCTTCACTCACCTAGAAACTGATTTAGGAGGGTTTTGAGAGTAATTCAATTAGCTTCACTCACTAATTATCCTAACTCTCTCTTAGGTTAAGCTTTACTCACTTAACTCAAGGATTTCAAGATTAAGATCACTTCTTAATCACAAGAGGAAATTTCGGGTTTGCACTCCAAAAGTTCGAATAAGCACAATGCTCAAGTTTAACAACCAAATCTCTCTTTCTTCAAAAGAATTCGACCTCGAATTCTGTTGTTGGAGCTTGAAGGTTGTGCATAATCTTTCTTGTTCACCTCCATGCTCTTTAGAATTGGTGCTGCATCATTTTGTGGTGGTAGGGTTGGTGGTAGTTGTTCTATGACAACAACCTCCAATAAGACTTCCCTCAAATCGGGATTTTCTACCTCCACTCCCTCGTTTGTTTTTGCATCCAATTCATACATAATTGTGTTTTCTTCTTCTTCTTGTTCAGCACTAACTTCACTTTCTCCTTTCGATTGAAGCTTCTCTACTAATAGAGACACTTTCTTCTTGTGAAGTTTTTGCTTCTTATCTTCTTGCATTTGTTGCCTCATGAATCGAACCTTTTGATTAGCTTCTTGCATCCGTGCAAAAGCTTTAACTAGTTCATCCATATTAACAACAATACAACTTATAGAAGTTCAAGATGAACTACTATTACAATGAATACAAACAGAAGAAAAACAAAACATTCTGCCTAGAGACTGCCCAGAATTTTCACCAAAAATTCGAGCTTCAAACCCTAATCAAATCAACTTGAAATTGAATGAAATTTTGTCACAACGTATCCCTAGGTGTTTTAAGCACTCGACCAAAATTTCATAAAAAAACAACAAACCAATTGATTGCAGTTTTTATTTTTCTAAAGCTGGTCCAGATTAATCCGGTTTTAGACCACTAAAGAAAAACACGCTGACTATGCTAGCAAATGACCACCAAAAGTTATGAAATTTTACAGGCCAAAACTAGACATAAAAATAACCACTTTCAAAAAAAGAATCACCCAAAAACACGATCTGAGATGTGAGAACCTCGCGTTCAAAGTTACCTCAAAAAACTGTCTTTTACGGGTTGCTTCCTTTTGCTTCTTTTTTGTGGTTTTCCTTCTTCTCCAAGAACGTCTAAGTGCCAAGAGGACTTAGAGGCTGCAGCTCTGATACCACTTGATGCGAAATGAGACTCCTCTCACATGTGTTTAGGAGACCCACTAACAACGGAAACAAACGAACTATGGATATAGACTTTTAGTCGAAAGAATCACTCTTAAAACTAAAAGAATTGTGTTTACTTAAGCTTGATAAGCTTCACTCACTTACTTCCACTTAAGGGTTCTAAATCGATTAGAGGCTTCACTCACCTAGAAACCGATTTAGGAGGGTTTTGAGAGTAATTCAATTAGCTTCACTCACTAATTATCCTAACTCTCTCTTAGGTTAAGCTTTACTCACTTAACTCAAGGATTTCAAGATTAAGATCACTTCTTAATCACAAGAGGAAATTTCGGGTTTGCACTCCAAAAGTTCGAATAAGCACAATGCTCAAGTTTAACAACCAAATCTGATTTTTATTTATGATCACCATTACATATATATAGCAAAGAGCTAAAAAGGCTTAACAAATCAGCCATAAATATCTAATACACTAAGGTAATAAACAAAGCATTAAGCTACAAATATCCCACAAAACAAGTTGATCAACAAGTGGGGTGAATAGTGCTGCATAGTGTTCTTGTGTGTATTGTTGACCGGTTTTCTTCAAGCAAGTGGGAGGCTTCTCTTAGCTTGCAAGGAAAGCTTCAACTGATCTCCAAGAGTCCACATTAGCTGCTGCCCCATGCCTCACACGTCCAAATACAACTTAAACTAAGCAAAATATACTCGGTTTTACAAAACCGCAAAACTGATCCAAAATTGACGTCTCAGTTGAAAGGCTACTGCAACTTCGTTTCTTCATGAAATCTCACCAAATTTTGTAGGATGAAACTTCAAGATGTTAGTGAACCAATGCAATTGGAATCACTCGAAAATTCCAAGTAACTTGTTCGGAATCATCAAAATGATTCTACCGCGCCACAGACCAAACGTACAAAACAGTTTCTACTTAAAACAACTTCTAAACATAATTAGTGAAAGTAAAGCATGTTTAGAACTCAACTAACACTAAACTTGCTAATTAAGCCTAATTAATTATTACAAAAATGAGAGCATCAAAAAGCTAACTGATTTCACTTCATTCTCTCTTTCTTCAAAAAAACTTGTCCTCAAGTTTTGATCAAATCAAGGCACCAAGATCAGTAACCAAGAAATCATCCATATTAATCGAATGATCATTAACAAGATTACCAACTGCAATAAGTCAAAGACCGAGCAAAGATTTAAGCGACCCTGAACAAACAACCCAATGTCTCGAAAATTTGAACCATTATGAACATAGACATTAACTAGTTCATGCAATAGTTTATGTTTCTTGAACAAATCAGATGGAAAACATGAGATAGGTAATCGTTCTTCAAAGATTGGAACCTCCAAGATCAAATCTTTATTGTCCAAAT
Source organism: Beta corolliflora (assembly GCA_947648045.1). Lineage (NCBI taxonomy): Eukaryota > Viridiplantae > Streptophyta > Magnoliopsida > Caryophyllales > Amaranthaceae > Beta > Beta corolliflora. Next base: position 109,834 of record CANSZD010003418.1, on the reverse strand, counting down.
TTGAAAAAGATTTAGTCTTTTCTCCTTCTTCATCAAGAACAAATTCTGGAACCTTTTCTGTGGGCTCGTCATCAACAAGAATTATATCTCTCGATGTTTCCTCATGTTTTTTTTCTTTTCGTTGTTCAATCAACAACTCAATCTCCTCTTTAGCCTTTTGAAATCTTTCTTCAAAAGTTGGTGGACGTCTAAGACCATCCATTACTTGTTTTGCCCTTTCAATTCTTTGATAGGCCTTTAAGAACTCAGGTGAAAAGCCACTCACATCCATAAATTTCAAATAGACAGAAAACTGCCCAGAAATTTTGCTTGTAAGTTTGTGTTAGAAAATCAAATAAAACAACTCAAAATTAAGTGAAATTTTTTTAGCATGTAGATATATGTGTTAGGAGCACTCTACAAAAATTTCACACGAAAATACCAAGCCAAGAAATTGCAGTTTTTATTTTAGCAAAACTGGTACAAAACGTCCGGTTTTAGACCAATCAACAAAAACGTGCTTAAATCAATATAAAAAAGTCTTGATAATTTCTCAAAATTTATAGGTGAAAATTAGACAGAAAAATAATCAGTTTCAAAACAAGAATTACCTCAAAATCCCTTGGAACAAAGGAGAAAAAGGCGTTCAAAGTATACCTTAGAAACTGACTGGTTTTCCAAGTTCCAGTTTTTAACGTTGAAAGTTTTGGATCACTGTGAACTCGTTACTACTCCAATGCTCACAAAATTTTGATACAAGAAAGATTAGGATGTTAGCTTTCCAAAACAACAAAGAACACTGAAAAATACCCAGGGACGCACTCTCACGCTTCGGTTGAATCGACTGGGCTCGATACCACTTGATGCGAAATGAGACTCCTCTCACATGTGTTTAGGAGACCCACTAACAGCGGAAACAAACGAACTATGGATATAGACTTTTAGTCGAAAAAATCACTCTTAAAACTAAAAGAATTGTGTTTACTTAAGCTTGATAAGCTTCACTCACTTACTTCCACTTAAGGGTTCTAAATCTGATTAGAGGCTTCACTCACCTAGAAACCGATTTAGGAGGGTTTTGAGAGTAATTCAATTAGCTTCACTCACTAATTATCCTAACTCTCTCTTAGGTTAAGCTTTACTCACTTAACTCAAGGATTTCAAGATTAAGATCACTTCTTAATCACAAGAGGAAATTTCGGGTTTGCACTCCAAAAGTTCGAATAAGCACAATGCTCAAGTTTAACAACCAAATCTCTCTTTCTTCAAAAGAATTCGACCTCGAATTCTGTTGTTGGAGCTTGAAGGTTGTGCATAATCTTTCTTGTTCACCTCCATGCTCTTTAGAATTGGTGCTGCATCATTTTGTGGTGGTAGGGTTGGTGGTAGTTGTTCTATGACAACAACCTCCAATAAGACTTCCCTCAAATCAGGATTTTCTACCTCCACTCCCTCGTTTGTTTTTGCATCCAATTCATACATAATTGTGTTTTCTTCTTCTTCTTGTTCAGCACTAACTTCACTTTCTCCTTTCGATTGAAGCTTCTCTACTAATAGAGACACTTTCTTCTTGTGAAGTTTTTGCTTCTTATCTTCTTGCATTTGTTGCCTCATGAATCGAACCTTTTGATTAGCTTCTTGCATCCGTGCAAAAGCTTTAACTAGTTCATCCATATTAACAACAATACAACTTATAGAAGTTCAAGATGAACTACTATTACAATGAATACAAACAGAAGAAAAACAAAACATTCTGCCTAGAGACTGCCCAGAATTTTCACCAAAAATTCGAGCTTCAAACCCTAATCAAATCAACTTGAAATTGAATGAAATTTTGTCACAACGTATCCCTAGGTGTTTTAAGCACTCGACCAAAATTTCATAAAAAAACAACAAACCAATTGATTGCAGTTTTTATTTTTCTAAAGCTGGTCCAGATTAATCCGGTTTTAGACCACTAAAGAAAAACACGCTGACTATGCTAGCAAATGACCACCAAAAGTTATGAAATTTTACAGGCCAAAACTAGACATAAAAATAACCACTTTCAAAAAAAGAATCACCCAAAAACACGATCTGAGATGTGAGAACCTCGCGTTCAAAGTTACCTCAAAAAACTGTCTTTTACGGGTTGCTTCCTTTTGCTTCTTTTTTGTGGTTTTCCTTCTTCTCCAAGAACGTCTAAGTGCCAAGAGGACTTAGAGGCTGCAGCTCTGATACCACTTGATGCGAAATGAGACTCCTCTCACATGTGTTTAGGAGACCCACTAACAGCGGAAACAAACGAACTATGGATATAGACTTTTAGTCGAAAGAATCACTCTTAAAACTAAAAGAATTGTGTTTACTTAAGCTTGATAAGCTTCACTCACTTACTTCCACTTAAGGGTTCTAAATCTGATTAGAGGCTTCACTCACCTAGAAACTGATTTAGGAGGGTTTTGAGAGTAATTCAATTAGCTTCACTCACTAATTATCCTAACTCTCTCTTAGGTTAAGCTTTACTCACTTAACTCAAGGATTTCAAGATTAAGATCACTTCTTAATCACAAGAGGAAATTTCGGGTTTGCACTCCAAAAGTTCGAATAAGCACAATGCTCAAGTTTAACAACCAAATCTGATTTTTATTTATGATCACCATTACATATATATAGCAAAGAGCTAAAAAGGCTTAACAAATCAGCCATAAATATCTAATACACTAAGGTAATAAACAAAGCATTAAGCTACAAATATCCCACAAAACAAGTTGATCAACAAGTGGGGTGAATAGTGCCGCATAGTGTTCTTGTGTGTATTGTTGACCGGTTTTCTTCAAGCAAGTGGGAGGCTTCTCTTAGCTTGCAAGGAAAGCTTCAACTGATCTCCAAGAGTCCACATTAGCTGCTGCCCCATGCCTCACACGTCCAAATACAACTTAAACTAAGCAAAATATACTCGGTTTTACAAAACCGCAAAACTGATCCAAAATTGACGTCTCAGTTGAAAGGCTACTGCAACTTCGTTTCTTCATGAAATCTCACCAAATTTTGTAGGATGAAACTTCAAGATGTTAGTGAACCAATGCAATTGGAATCACTCGAAAATTCCAAGTAACTTGTTCGGAATCATCAAAATGATTCTACCGCGCCACAGACCAAACGTACAAAACAGTTTCTACTTAAAACAACTTCTAAACATAATTAGTGAAAGTAAAGCATGTTTAGAACTCAACTAACACTAAACTTGCTAATTAAGCCTAATTAATTATTACAAAAATGAGAGCATCAAAAGCTAACTGATTTCACTTCATTCTCTCTTTCTTCAAAAAAACTTGTCCTCAAGTTTTGATCAAATCAAGGCACCAAGATCGGTAACCAAGAAATCATCCATATTAATCGAATGATCATTAACAAGATTACCAACTGCAATAAGTCAAAGACCGAGCAAAGATTTAAGCGACCCCGAACAAACAACCCAATGTCTCGAAAATTTGAACCATTATGAACATAGACATTAACTAGTTCATGCAATAGTTTATGTTTCTTGAACAAATCGAGATGGAAAACATGAGATAGGTAATCGTTCTTCAAAGATTGGAACCTCCAAGATCAAATCTTTATTGTCCAAATTTGAAAAAGATTTAGTCTTTTCTCCTTCTTCATCAAGAACAAATTCCGGAACCTTTTACGTGGGCTCGTCATCAACAAGAATTATATCTCTCGATGTTTCCTCATGTTTTTTTCTTTTCGTTGTTCAATCAACAACTCAATCTCCTCTTTAGCCTTTTGAAATCTTTCTTCAAAAGTTGGTGGACGTCTAAGACCATCCATTACTTGTTTTGCCCTTTCAATTCTTTGATAGGCCTTTAAGAACTCAGGTGAAAAGCCACTCACATCCATAAATTTCAAATAGACAGAAAACTGCCCAGAAATTTTGCTTGTAAGTTTGTGTTAGAAAATCAAATAAAACAACTCAAAATTAAGTGAAATTTTTTTAGCATGTAGATATATGTGTTAGGAGCACTCTACAAAAATTTCACACGAAAATACCAAGCCAAGAAATTGCAGTTTTTATTTTAGCAAAACTGGTACAAAACGTCCGGTTTTAGACCAATCAACAAAAACGTGCTTAAATCAATATAAAAAAGTCTTGATAATTTCTCAAAATTTATAGGTGAAAATTAGACAGAAAAATAATCAGTTTCAAAACAAGAATTACCTCAAAATCCCTTGGAACAAAGGAGAAAAAGGCGTTCAAAGTATACCTTAGAAACTGACTGGTTTTCCAAGTTCCAGTTTTTAACGTTGAAAGTTTTGGATCACTGTGAACTCGTTACTACTCCAATGCTCACAAAATTTTGATACAAGAAAGATTAGGATGTTAGCTTTCCAAAACAACAAAGAACACTGAAAAATACCCAGGGACGCACTCTCACGCTTCGGTTGAATCGACTGGGCTCTGATACCACTTGATGCGAAATGAGACTCCTCTCACATGTGTTTAGGAGACCCACTAACAGCGGAAACAAACGAACTATGGATATAGACTTTTAGTCGAAAAAATCACTCTTAAAACTAAAAGAATTGTGTTTACTTAAGCTTGATAAGCTTCACTCACTTACTTCCACTTAAGGGTTCTAAATCGATTAGAGGCTTCACTCACCTAGAAACCGATTTAGGAGGGTTTTGAGAGTAATTCAATTAGCTTCACTCACTAATTATCCTAACTCTCTCTTAGGTTAAGCTTTACTCACTTAACTCAAGGATTTCAAGATTAAGATCACTTCTTAATCACAAGAGGAAATTTCGGGTTTGCACTCCAAAAGTTCGAATAAGCACAATGCTCAAGTTTAACAACCAAATCTCTCTTTCTTCAAAAGAATTCGACCTCGAATTCGTTGTTGGAGCTTGAAGGTTGTGCATAATCTTTCTTGTTCACCTCCATGCTCTTTAGAATTGGTGCTGCATCATTTTGTGGTGGTAGGGTTGGTGGTAGTTGTTCTATGACAACAACCTCCAATAAGACTTCCCTCAAATCGGGATTTTCTACCTCCACTCCCTCGTTTGTTTTTGCATCCAATTCATACATAATTGTGTTTTCTTCTTCTTCTTGTTCAGCACTAACTTCACTTTCTCCTTTCGATTGAAGCTTCTCTACTAATAGAGACACTTTCTTCTTGTGAAGTTTTTGCTTCTTATCTTCTTGCATTTGTTGCCTCATGAATCGAACCTTTTGATTAGCTTCTTGCATCCGTGCAAAAGCTTTAACTAGTTCATCCATATTAACAACAATACAACTTATAGAAGTTCAAGATGAACTACTATTACAATGAATACAAACAGAAGAAAAACAAAACATTCTGCCTAGAGACTGCCCAGAATTTTCACCAAAAATTCGAGCTTCAAACCCTAATCAAATCAACTTGAAATTGAATGAAATTTTGTCACAACGTATCCCTAGGTGTTTTAAGCACTCGACCAAAATTTCATAAAAAAACAACAAACCAATTGATTGCAGTTTTTATTTTTCTAAAGCTGGTCCAGATTAATCCGGTTTTAGACCACTAAAGAAAAACACGCTGACTATGCTAGCAAATGACCACCAAAAGTTATGAAATTTTACAGGCCAAAACTAGACATAAAAATAACCACTTTCAAAAAAAAGAATCACCCAAAAACACGATCTGAGATGTGAGAACCTCGCGTTCAAAGTTACCTCAAAAAACTGTCTTTTACGGGTTGCTTCCTTTTGCTTCTTTTTTGTGGTTTTCCTTCTTCTCCAAGAACGTCTAAGTGCCAAGAGGACTTAGAGGCTGCAGCTCTGATACCACTTGATGCGAAATGAGACTCCTCTCACATGTGTTTAGGAGACCCACTAACAGCGGAAACAAACGAACTATGGATATAGACTTTTAGTCGAAAGAATCACTCTTAAAACTAAAAGAATTGTGTTTACTTAAGCTTGATAAGCTTCACTCACTTACTTCCACTTAAGGGTTCTAAATCGATTAGAGGCTTCACTCACCTAGAAACCGATTTAGGAGGGTTTTGAGAGTAATTCAATTAGCTTCACTCACTAATTATCCTAACTCTCTCTTAGGTTAAGCTTTACTCACTTAACTCAAGGATTTCAAGATTAAGATCACTTCTTAATCACAAGAGGAAATTTCGGGTTTGCACTCCAAAAGTTCGAATAAGCACAATGCTCAAGTTTAACAACCAAATCTCTCTTTCTTCAAAAGAATTCGACCTCGAATTCCGTTGTTGGAGCTTGAAGGTTGTGCATAATCTTTCTTGTTCACCTCCATGCTCTTTAGAATTGGTGCTGCATCATTTTGTGGTGGTAGGGTTGGTGGTAGTTGTTCTATGACAACAACCTCCAATAAGACTTCCCTCAAATCGGGATTTTCTACCTCCACTCCCTCGTTTGTTTTTGCATCCAATTCATACATAATTGTGTTTTCTTCTTCTTCTTGTTCAGCACTAACTTCACTTTCTCCTTTCGATTGAAGCTTCTCTACTAATAGAGACACTTTCTTCTTGTGAAGTTTTTGCTTCTTATCTTCTTGCATTTGTTGCCTCATGAATCGAACCTTTTGATTAGCTTCTTGCATCCGTGCAAAAGCTTTAACTAGTTCATCCATATTAACAACAATACAACTTATAGAAGTTCAAGATGAACTACTATTACAATGAATACAAACAAGAAAAACAAAACATTCTGCCTAGAGACTGCCCAGAATTTTCACCAAAAATTCGAGCTTCAAACCCTAATCAAATCAACTTGAAATTGAATGAAATTTTGTCACAACGTATCCCTAGGTGTTTTAAGCACTCGACCAAAATTTCATAAAAAATAACAAACCAATTGATTGCAGTTTTTATTTTTCTAAAGCTGGTCCAGATTAATCCGGTTTTAGACCACTAAAGAAAAACACGCTGACTATGCTAGCAAATGACCACCAAAAGTTATGAAATTTTACAGGCCAAAACTAGACATAAAAATAACCACTTTCAAAAAAAAGAATCACCCAAAAACACGATCTGAGATGTGAGAACCTCGCGTTCAAAGTTACCTCAAAAAACTGTCTTTTATGGGTTGCTTCCTTTTGCTTCTTTTTGTGGTTTTCCTTCTTCTCCAAGAACGTCTAAGTGCCAAGAGGACTTAGAGGCTGCAGCTCTGATACCACTTGATGCGAAATGAGACTCCTCTCACATGTGTTTAGGAGACCCACTAACAGCGGAAACAAACGAACTATGGATATAGACTTTTAGTCGAAAGAATCACTCTTAAAACTAAAAGAATTGTGTTTACTTAAGCTTGATAAGCTTCACTCACTTACTTCCACTTAAGGGTTCTAAATCCGATTAGAGGCTTCACTCACCTAGAAACCGATTTAGGAGGGTTTTGAGAGTAATTCAATTAGCTTCACTCACTAATTATCCTAACTCTCTCTTAGGTTAAGCTTTACTCACTTAACTCAAGGATTTCAAGATTAAGATCACTTCTTAATCACAAGAGGAAATTTCGGGTTTGCACTCCAAAAGTTCGAATAAGCACAATGCTCAAGTTTAACAACCAAATCTGATTTTTATTTATGATCACCATTACATATATATAGCAAAGAGCTAAAAAGGCTTAACAAATCAGCCATAAATATCTAATACACTAAGGTAATAAACAAAGCATTAAGCTACAAATATCCCACAAAACAAGTTGATCAACAAGTGGGGTGAATAGTGCTTGCATAGTGTTCTTGTGTGTATTGTTGACCGGTTTTCTTCAAGCAAGTGGGAGGCTTCTCTTAGCTTGCAAGGAAAGCTTCAACTGATCTCCAAGAGTCCACATTAGCTGCTGCCCCATGCCTCACACGTCCAAATACAACTTAAACTAAGCAAAATATACTCGGTTTTACAAAACCGCAAAACTGATCCAAAATTGACGTCTCAGTTGAAAGGCTACTGCAACTTCTTTTCTTCATGAAATCTCACCAAATTTTGTAGGATGAAACTTCAAGATGTTAGTGAACCAATGCAATTGGAATCACTCGAAAATTCCAAGTAACTTGTTCGGAATCATCAAAATGATTCTACCGCGCCACAGACCAAACGTACAAAACAGTTTCTACTTAAAACAACTTCTAAACATAATTAGTGAAAGTAAAGCATGTTTAGAACTCAACTAACACTAAACTTGCTAATTAAGCCTAATTAATTATTACAAAAATGAGAGCATCAAAAAGCTAACTGATTTCACTTCATTCTCTCTTTCTTCAAAAAAACTTGTCCTCAAGTTTTGATCAAATCAAGGCACCAAGATCGGTAACCAAGAAATCATCCATATTAATCGAATGATCATTAACAAGATTACCAACTGCAATAAGTCAAAGACCGAGCAAAGATTTAAGCGACCACGAACAAACAACCCAATGTCTCGAAAATTTGAACCATTATGAACATAGACATTAACTAGTTCATGCAATAGTTTATGTTTCTTGAACAAATCAGATGGAAAACATGAGATAGGTAATCGTTCTTCAAAGATTGGAACCTCCAAGATCAAATCTTTATTGTCCAAATTTGAAAAAGATTTAGTCTTTTCTCCTTCTTCATCAAGAACAAATTCTGGAACCTTTTCAGTGGGCTCGTCATCAACAAGAATTATATCTCTCGATGTTTCCTCATGTTTTTTTTTTTTTTCGTTGTTCAATCAACAACTCAATCTCCTCTTTAGCCTTTTGAAATCTTTCTTCAAAAGTTGGTGGACGTCTAAGACCATCCATTACTTGTTTTGCCCTTTCAATTCTTTGATAGGCCTTTAAGAACTCAGGTGAAAAGCCACTCACATCCATAAATTTCAAATAGACAGAAAACTGCCCAGAAATTTTGCTTGTAAGTTTGTGTTAGAAAATCAAATAAAACAACTCAAAATTAAGTGAAATTTTTTTAGCATGTAGATATATGTGTTAGGAGCACTCTACAAAAATTTCACACGAAAATACCAAGCCAAGAAATTGCAGTTTTTATTTTAGCAAAACTGGTACAAAACGTCCGGTTTTAGACCAATCAACAAAAACGTGCTTAAATCAATATAAAAAAAGTCTTGATAATTTCTCAAAATTTATAGGTGAAAATTAGACAGAAAAATAATCAGTTTCAAAACAAGAATTACCTCAAAATCCCTTGGAACAAAGGAGAAAAAGGCGTTCAAAGTATACCTTAGAAACTGACTGGTTTTCCAAGTTCCAGTTTTTAACGTTGAAAGTTTTGGATCACTGTGAACTCGTTACTACTCCAATGCTCACAAAATTTTGATACAAGAAAGATTAGGATGTTAGCTTTCCAAAACAACAAAGAACACTGAAAAATACCCAGGGACGCACTCTCACGCTTCGGTTGAATCGACTGGGCTCTGATACCACTTGATGCGAAATGAGACTCCTCTCACATGTGTTTAGGAGACCCACTAACAAAGGAAACAAACGAACTATGGATATAGACTTTTAGTCGAAAAAATCACTCTTAAAACTAAAAGAATTGTGTTTACTTAAGCTTGATAAGCTTCACTCACTTACTTCCACTTAAGGGTTCTAAATCTGATTAGAGGCTTCACTCACCTAGAAACTGATTTAGGAGGGTTTTGAGAGTAATTCAATTAGCTTCACTCACTAATTATCCTAACTCTCTCTTAGGTTAAGCTTTACTCACTTAACTCAAGGATTTCAAGATTAAGATCACTTCTTAATCACAAGAGGAAATTTCGGGTTTGCACTCCAAAAGTTCGAATAAGCACAATGCTCAAGTTTAACAACCAAATCTCTCTTTCTTCAAAAGAATTCGACCTCGAATTCTGTTGTTGGAGCTTGAAGGTTGTGCATAATCTTTCTTGTTCACCTCCATGCTCTTTAGAATTGGTGCTGCATCATTTTGTGGTGGTAGGGTTGGTGGTAGTTGTTCTATGACAACAACCTCCAATAAGACTTCCCTCAAATCAGGATTTTCTACCTCCACTCCCTCGTTTGTTTTTGCATCCAATTCATACATAATTGTGTTTTCTTCTTCTTCTTGTTCAGCACTAACTTCACTTTCTCCTTTCGATTGAAGCTTCTCTACTAATAGAGACACTTTCTTCTTGTGAAGTTTTTGCTTCTTATCTTCTTGCATTTGTTGCCTCATGAATCGAACCTTTTGATTAGCTTCTTGCATCCGTGCAAAAGCTTTAACTAGTTCATCCATATTAACAACAATACAACTTATAGAAGTTCAAGATGAACTACTATTACAATGAATACAAACAGAAGAAAAACAAAACATTCTGCCTAGAGACTGCCCAGAATTTTCACCAAAAATTCGAGATTCAAACCCTAATCAAATCAACTTGAAATTGAATGAAATTTTGTCACAACGTATCCCTAGGTGTTTTAAGCACTCGACCAAAATTTCATAAAAAAATAACAAACCAATTGATTGCAGTTTTTATTTTTCTAAAGCTGGTCCAGATTAATCCGGTTTTAGACCACTAAAGAAAAACACGCTGACTATGCTAGCAAATGACCACCAAAAGTTATGAAATTTTACAGGCCAAAACTAGACATAAAAATAACCACTTTCAAAAAAAGAATCACCCAAAAACACGATCTGAGATGTGAGAACCTCGCGTTCAAAGTTACCTCAAAAAACTGTCTTTTACGGGTTGCTTCCTTTTGCTTCTTTTTTGTGGTTTTCCTTCTTCTCCAAGAACGTCTAAGTGCCAAGAGGACTTAGAGGCTGCAGCTCTGATACCACTTGATGCGAAATGAGACTCCTCTCACATGTGTTTAGGAGACCCACTAACAGCGGAAACAAACGAACTATGGATATAGACTTTTAGTCGAAAGAATCACTCTTAAAACTAAAAGAATTGTGTTTACTTAAGCTTGATAAGCTTCACTCACTTACTTCCACTTAAGGGTTCTAAATCTGATTAGAGGCTTCACTCACCTAGAAACTGATTTAGGAGGGTTTTGAGAGTAATTCAATTAGCTTCACTCACTAATTATCCTAACTCTCTCTTAGGTTAAGCTTTACTCACTTAACTCAAGGATTTCAAGATTAAGATCACTTCTTAATCACAAGAGGAAATTTCGGGTTTGCACTCCAAAAGTTCGAATAAGCACAATGCTCAAGTTTAACAACCAAATCTGATTTTTATTTATGATCACCATTACATATATATAGCAAAGAGCTAAAAAGGCTTAACAAATCAGCCATAAATATCTAATACACTAAGGTAATAAACAAAGCATTAAGCTACAAATATCCCACAAAACAAGTTGATCAACAAGTGGGGTGAATAGTGCTGCATAGTGTTCTTGTGTGTATTGTTGACCGGTTTTCTTCAAGCAAGTGGGAGGCTTCTCTTAGCTTGCAAGGAAAGCTTCAACTGATCTCCAAGAGTCCACATTAGCTGCTGCCCCATGCCTCACACGTCCAAATACAACTTAAACTAAGCAAAATATACTCGGTTTTACAAAACCGCAAAACTGCTCCAAAATTGACGTCTCAGTTGAAAGGCTACTGCAACTTCGTTTCTTCATGAAATCTCACCAAATTTTGTAGGATGAAACTTCAAGATGTTAGTGAACCAATGCAATTGGAATCACTCGAAAATTCCAAGTAACTTGTTCGGAATCATCAAAATGATTCTACCGCGCCACAGACCAAACGTACAAAACAGTTTCTACTTAAAACAACTTCTAAACATAATTAGTGAAAGTAAAGCATGTTTAGAACTCAACTAACACTAAACTTGCTAATTAAGTCTAATTAATTATTACAAAAATGAGAGCATCAAAAAGCTAACTGATTTCACTTCATTATTTTAATTTGATTCAATTAGCTTTGTTCAATGCATTTGAGTTTCATTTGATTCAATTAGCTTTACTGAATGTATTTGAGTTTCATTTGATTCAATAAGTTTTGTTTAACTTCGCTTGACTTTAATTTGAATCAATTAGCTTTGTTGAATGCATTTGACTTTCATTTTATTCAATTAGCTTTGTTTGACTTCATTTAACTTTAATTTGATTCAATTAGCTTTGTTGAATGCATTTGAGTTTCATTTGATTTAATTAGCTTTGTTGAATGCATTTGAGTTTATTTGATTCAATTAGCTTTGATGAATGCATTTGAGTTTCATTTGATTCAAGCTTTCTTGGACTTCATTTGACTTTCGTTTGATACGATTAGCATTGTTTGACTTCATTTGAATCAATTAGCTTTGTTTGACTTCATTTTACTTTAATTTGATTCAATTACCTTTGTTGAATGCATTTGAGTTTCATTTGATTCAATTAGCTTTGTTGAATGCATTTGAGTATCATTTGATTCAATTAGCTTTGTTGAATGCATTTGAGTTTCATTTGATTATATTTGCTATGTTTGACTTAGTTTGACTTTCATTTGATTCAATTAGCTTTGTTTGACTTCATTTGACTTTCATTTAATTCAATTAACTTTGTTTGACTTCATTTTACATTAATTTGATTCAATTAGCTTTGTTGAATGCATTTGAGTTGCATCTGATTCAATTACCTTTGTTGAATGCATTTGAGTCTCATTTGATTCTATTAGCTATGTGTGACTTCATTTGACTTTCATTTGATTAAATTAGCTTTATTTGATTTTATTTTACTTTAATTTGATTCAATTAGCTTTGTTGAATATATTTGAGTTTAATTTGATTCAATGAGCTTTAATTGAATGCATTTGAGATTCATTTCATTCAATCGCTTTGTTTGACTTCATTTTACTTTCATTTGATTCAATTAGCTTTGTTGAATGCATTTGAGTTTCATTTGATTATATTAGCTATGTTTGACTTTGTTTGACTTTCATTTGATTCAATTAGCTTTGTTTGACTTCATTTAACTTTAATTTGATTCAATTAGCTTTGTTGAATGCATTTGAGTTTCATTTGATTTAATTAGCTTTGTTGAATGCATTTGAGTTTATTTGATTCAATTAGCTTTGATGAATGCATTTGAGTTTCATTTGATTCAAGCTTTCTTGGACTTCATTTGACTTTCGTTTTATACGATTAGCATTGTTTGACTTCATTTGATTCAATTATATTTGTTTGACTTCATTTTACTTTAATTTGATTCAATTACCTTTGTTGAATGCATTTGAGTTTCATTTGATTCAATTAGCTTTGTTGAATGCATTTGAGTATCATTTGATTCAATTAGCTTTGTTGAATGCATTTGAGTTTCATTTGATTATATTTGCTATGTTTGACATTGTTTGACTTTCATTTGATTCAATTAGCTTTGTTTGACTTCATTTGACTTTTATTTGATTCAATTAGCTTTGTTTGACTTTATTTTACTTTTACTTTGATTCAATTAGCTTTGTTGAATGCATTTGAGTTTCATTTGATTCAATTACCTTTGTTGAATGCATTTGAGTTTCATTTGATTCTATGAGCTATGTTTAACTTCATTTGACTTTCATTTGATTCAATTAGCTTTGTTGAATGCATTTGAGTTTCATTTGATTCAATTACCTTTGTTCAATGCATTTGAGTCTCATTTGATTCTATTAGCTATGTGTGACTTCATTTGACTTTCATTTGATTAAATTAGCTTTATTTGATTTTATTTTACTTTAATTTGATTCAATTAGCTTTGTTGAATATATTTGAGTTTAATTTGATTCAATGAGCTTTAATTGAATGCATTTGACTTTCATTTGATTCAATTAGCTTTGTTGAATGCATTTGAGTTTCATTTGATTATATTAGCTATGTTTGACTTTGTTTGACTTTCATTTAATTCAATTAGCTTTGTTTGACTTTATTTTACTTTAATTTGATTCAATTAGCTTTGTTGAATGCATTTGAGTTTCATTTGATTTAATTAGCTTTGTTGAATGCATTTGAGTTTATTTGATTCAATTAGCTTTGTTGAATGCATTTGACTTTCATTTGATTCAATTAGCATTGTTTGACTTCATTTAACTTTAATTTGATTCAATTAGCTTTGTTGAATGCATTTGAGTTTAATTTGATTCAATTAGCTTTAATTGAATGCATTTGAGATTCATTTGATTCAATAAGTTTTGTTTGACTTCATTTGACTTTCATTTGATTCAATTAGCTTTGTTGAATGCATTTGAGTTTCGTTTGTTTCAATTAGCTATGTTTCACTTTGTTTGACATTCATTTGATTCAATTAGCTTTGTTTGACTTCATTTTACTTTAATTTGATTCGATTAGCTTTGTTGAATGCATTTGAGTTTAATTTGATTCAATTAGCTTTAATTGAATGCATTTGAGATTCATTTGATTCAATAAGTTTTGTTTGACTTCATTTGACTTTCATTTGATTCAATTAGCCTTGTTGAATGCATTTGAGTTTCATTTGATTCTATTAGCTATGTTTCACTTTGTTTGACATTCATTTGATTCAATTAGCTTTGTTTGACTTTATTTTACTTTAATTTGATTCAATTAGCTTTGTTGAATGCGTTTGAGTTTCATTTGATTTAATTAGCTTTGTTGAATGCATTTGAGTTTATTTGATTCAATTAGCTTTCTTGAATGCATTTGAGTTTCATTTGTTTCAATTAGCTTTATTGGACTTCATTTGACTATCGTTTGATACGATTAGCTTTGTTTGACTTCATTTGATTCAATTAGCTTTCTTTGCCTTTATTTTACTTTAATTTGATTCAATTAGCTTTGTTGAATGCATTTGAGTTTCATTTGATTCAATTAGCTTTGTTGAATGCATTTGAGTTTCATTTGATTATATTTGCTATGTTTGACTTTGTTTGACTTTTATTTGATTCAATTAGCTTTGTTTGACTTCATTTGACTTTTATTTGATTCAATTAGCTTTGTTTGACTTTATTTTACTTTACTTTGATTCAATTAGCTTTGTTGAATGTATTTGAGTTTCATTTGATTCAATTACCTTTGTTGAATGCATTTGAGTTTCATTTGATTCTATGAGCTATGTTTGACTTCATTTGACTTTCATTTGATTCAATTAGCTTTGTTGAATGCATTTGAGTTTCATTTGATTCAATTACCTTTGTTGAATGCATTTGAGTTGCATTTGATTCTATGAGCTATGTTTGACTTCAATTGACTTTCATTTGATTCAATTTGCTTTTTTTGACTTCATTTTACATTAATTTGATTCAATTAGCTTTGTTGAATGCATTTGAGTTTAATTTGATTCAATTAGCTTTAATTGAATGCATTTGAGATTCATTTGATTCAATAAGTTTTGTTTGACTTCATTTGACTTTCATTTGATTCAATTAGCTTTGTTGAATGCATTTGAGTTTCATTTGATTCAATTAGCTATGTTTCACTTTGTTTGACATTCATTTGATTCAATTAGCTTTGTTTGACTTTATTTTACTTTAATTTGATTCAATTAGCTTTGTTGAATGCATTTGAGTTTAATTTGATTCAATTAGCTTTAATTGAATGCATTTGAGATTCATTTGATTCAATAAGTTTTGTTTGACTTCATTTGACTTTCATTTGATTCAATTAGCCTTGTTGAATGCATTTGAGTTTCATTTGATTCTATTAGCTATGTTTCACTTTGTTTGACATTCATTTAATTCAATTAGCTTTGTTTGACTTTATTTTTACTTTTAATTTCATTCAATTAGCTTTGTTGAATGCATTTGAGTTTCATTTGATTTAATTAGCTTTGTTGAATGCATTTGAGTTTATTTGATTCAATTATCTTTCTTGAATGCATTTGAGTTTCATTTGTTTCAATTAGCTTTATTGTTTTTCATTTGACTTTCGTTTGATACGATTAGCTTTGTTTGACTTCATTTGATTCAATTAGCTTTCTTTGCCTTTATTTTACTTTAATTTGATTCAATTAGCTTTGTTGAATGCATTTGAGTTTCATTTGATTCAATTAGCTTTACTGAATGTATTTGAGTTTCATTTGATTCAATAAGTTTTGTTTAACTTCGCTTGACTTTAATTTGAATCAATTAGCTTTGTTGAATGCATTTGAGTTTCATTTGATTCAATTAGTTTTGTTGAATGCATTTGATTTTCAATTGATTCATTTAGCTTTGTTGAATGCATTTGAGTATCATTTGATTCAATTAGCTTTGTTGAATGCATTTGAGTTTCATTTGCTGATATTAGCTATGTTTGACTTAGTTTGACTTTCATTTGATTCAATTAGCTTTGTTTGACTTCATTTGACTTTCATTTGATTCAATTAGCTTTGTTTGACTTCATTTTACATTAATTTGATTCAATTAGCTTTGTTGAATGCATTTGAGTTGCATCTCGATTCAATTACCTTTGTTGAATGCATTTGAGTCTCATTTGATTCTATTAGCTATGTGTGACTTCATTTGACTTTCATTTGATTAAATTAGCTTTATTTGATTTTATTTTACTTTAATTTGATTCAATTAGCTTTGTTGAATATATTTGAGTTTAATTTGATTCAATGAGCTTTAATTGAATGCATTTGAGATTTATTTGATTCAATAAGTTTTGTTTGACTTCATTTGACTTTCATTTGATTCAATTAGCTTTGTTGAATGCATTTGAGTTTCATTTGATTATATTAGCTATGTTTGACTTTGTTTGACTTTCATTTGATTCAATTAGCTTTGTTTGACTTTATTTTACTTTAATTTGATTCAATTAGCTTTGTTGAATGCATTTGAGTTTCATTTGATTTAATTAGCTTTGTTGAATGCATTTGAGTTTATTTGATTCAATTAGCTTTGTTGAATGCATTTGACTTTCATTTGATTCAATTAGCATTGTTTGACTTCATTTAACTTTAATTTGATTCAATTAGCTTTGTTGAATGCATTTGAGTTTCATTTGATTTAATTAGCTTTGTTGAATGCATTTGAGTTTATTTGATTCAATTAGCTTTGATGAATGCATTTGAGTTTCATTTGATTCAAGCTTTCTTGGACTTCATTTGACTTTCGTTTGATACGATTAGCATTGTTTGACTTCATTTGATTCAATTAGCTTTGTTTGACTTCATTTTACATTAATTTGATTCAATTACCTTTGTTGAATGCATTTGAGTTTCATTTGATTCAATTAGCTTTGTTGAATGCATTTGAGTATCATTTGATTCAATTAGCTTTGTTGAATGCATTTGAGTTTCATTTGATTATATTTGCTATGTTTGACTTTGTTTGACTTTCATTTGATTCAATTAGCTTTGTTTGACTTCATTTGACTTTTATATGATTCAATTAGCTTTGTTTGACTTCATTTTACTTTAATTTGATTCAATTAGCTTTGTTGAATGCATTTGAGTTTCATTTGATTCAATTACCTTTGTTGAATGCATTTGAGTTTCATTTGATTCTATGAGCTATGTTTGAATTCATTTGACTTTCATTTGATTCAATTAGCTTTGTTGAATGCATTTGAGTTTAATTTGATTCAATTAGCTTTAATTGAATGCATTTGAGATTCATTTGATTCAATAAGTTTTGTTTGACTTCATTTGACTTTCATTTGATTCAATTAGCCTTGTTGAATGCATTTGAGTTTCATTTGATTCTATTAGCTATGTTTCACTTTGTTTGACATTCATTTGATTCAATTAGCTTTATTTGACTTTATTTTACTTTAATTTGATTCAATTAGCTTTGTTGAATGCATTTGAGTTTCATTTGATTTAATTAGCTTTGTTGAATGCATTTGAGTTTATTTGATTCAATTAGCTTTGTTGAATGCATTTGAGTTTCATTTGTTTCAATTAGCTTTGTTGAATGCATTTGAGTTTCATTTGATTATATTTGCTATGTTTGACTTAGTTTGACTTTCATTTGATTCAATTAGCTTTGTTTGACTTCATTTGACTTTCATTTAATTCAATTAACTTTGTTTGACTTCATTTTACATTAATTTGATTCAATTAGCTTTGTTGAATGCATTTGAGTTGCATCTCGATTCAATTACCTTTGTTGAATGCATTTGAGTCTCATTTGATTCTATTAGCTATGTGTGACTTCATTTGACTTTCATTTGATTAAATTAGCTTTATTTGATTTTATTTTACTTTAATTTGATTCAATTAGCTTTGTTGAATATATTTGAGTTTAATTTGATTCAATGAGCTTTAATTGAATGCATTTGAGATTCATTTCATTCAATCAGTTTTGTTTGACTTCATTTTACTTTCATTTGATTCAATTAGCTTTGTTGAATGCATTTGAGTTTCATTTGATTATATTAGCTATGTTTGACTTTGTTTGACTTTCATTTGATTCAATTAGCTTTGTTTGACTTCATTTAACTTTAATTTGATTCAATTAGCTTTGCTGAATGCATTTGAGTTTCATTTGATTTAATTAGCTTTGTTGAATGCATTTGAGTTTATTTGATTCAATTATCTTTGATGAATGCATTTGAGTTTCATTTGATTCAAGCTTTCTTGGACTTCATTTGACTTTCGTTTTATACGATTAGCATTGTTTGACTTCATTTGATTCAATTATCTTTGTTTGACTTCATTTTACTTTAATTTGATTCAATTACCTTTGTTGAATGCATTTGAGTTTCATTTGATTCAATTAGCTTTGTTGAATGCATTTGAGTATCATTTGATTCAATTAGCTTTGTTGAATGCATTTGAGTTTCATTTGATTATATTTGCTATGTTTGACATTGTTTGACTTTCATTTGATTCAATTAGCTTTGTTTGACTTCATTTGACTTTTATTTGATTCAATTAGCTTTGTTTGACTTTATTTTACTTTTACTTTGATTCAATTAGCTTTGTTGAATGCATTTGAGTTTCATTTGATTCAATTACCTTTGTTGAATGCATTTGAGTTTCATTTGATTCTATGAGCTATGTTTAACTTCATTTGACTTTCATTTGATTCAATTAGCTTTGTTGAATGCATTTGAGTTTCATTTGATTCAATTACCTTTGTTCAATGCATTTGAGTCTCATTTGATTCTATTATCTATGTGTGACTTCATTTGACTTTCATTTGATTAAATTAGCTTTATTTGATTTTATTTTACTTTAATTTGATTCAATTAGCTTTGTTGAATATATTTGAGTTTAATTTGATTCAATTAGCTTTAATTGAATGCATTTGACTTTCATTTGATTCAATTAGCTTTGTTGAATGCATTTGAGTTTCATTTGATTATATTAGCTATGTTTGACTTTGTTTGACTTTCATTTGATTCAATTAGCTTTGTTTGACTTTATTTTACTTTAATTTGATTCAATTAGCTTTGTTGAATGCATTTGAGTTTCATTTGATTTAATTAGCTTTGTTGAATGCATTTGAGTTTATTTGATTCAATTAGCTTTGTTGAATGCATTTGACTTTCATTTGATTCAATTAGCATTGTTTGACTTCATTTAACTTTAATTTGATTCAATTAGCTTTGTTGAATGCATTTGAGTTTAATTTGATTCAATTAGCTTTAATTGAATGCATTTGAGATTCATTTGATTCAATAAGTTTTGTTTGACTTCATTTGACTTTCATTTGATTCAATTAGCTTTGTTGAATGCATTTGAGTTTCATTTGTTTCAATTAGCTATGTTTCACTTTGTTTGACATTCATTTGATTCAATTAGCTTTGTTTGACTTCATTTTACTTTAATTTGATTCGATTAGCTTTGTTGAATGCATTTGAGTTTAATTTGACTCAATTCGCTTTAATTGAATGCATTTGAGATTCATTTGATTCAATAAGTTTTGTTTGACTTCATTTGACTTTCATTTGATTCAATTAGCCTTGTTGAATGCATTTGAGTTTCATTTGATTCTATTAGCTATGTTTCACTTTGTTTGACATTCATTTGATTCAATTAGCTTTGTTTGACTTTATTTTACTTTAATTTGATTCAATTAGCTTTGTTGAATGCATTTGAGTTTCATTTGATTTAATTAGCTTTGTTGAATGCATTTGAGTTTATTTGATTCAATTAGCTTTATTGAATGCATTTGAGTTTCATTTGTTTCAATTAGCTTTATTGGACTTCATTTGACTTTCGTTTGATACGATTAGCTTTGTTTGACTTCATTTGATTCAATTAGCTTTCTTTGCCTTTATTTTACTTTAATTTGATTCAATTAGCTTTGTTGAATGCATTTGAGTTTCATTTGATTCAATTAGCTTTGTTGAATGCATTTGAGTATCATTTGATTCAATTAGCTTTGTTGAATGCATTTGAGTTTCATTTGATTATATTTGCTATGTTTGACTTAGTTTGACTTTCATTTGATTCAATTAGCTTTGTTTGACTTCATTTGACTTTCATTTAATTCAATTAACTTTGTTTGACTTCATTTTACATTAATTTGATTCAATTAGCTTTGTTGAATGCATTTGAGTTGCATCTGATTCAATTACCTTTGTTGAATGCATTTGAGTCTCATTTGATTCTATTAGCTATGTGTGACTTCATTTGACTTTCATTTGATTAAATTAGCTTTATTTGATTTTATTTTACTTTAATTTGATTCAATTAGCTTTGTTGAATATATTTGAGTTTAATTTGATTCAATGAGCTTTAATTGAATGCATTTGAGATTCATTTCATTCAATCAGTTTTGTTTGACTTCATTTTACTTTCATTTGATTCAATTAGCTTTGTTGAATGCATTTGAGTTTCATTTGATTATATTAGCTATGTTTGACTTTGTTTGACTTTCATTCGATTCAATTAGCTTTGTTTGACTTCATTTAACTTTAATTTGATTCAATTAGCTTTGCTTGAATGCATTTGAGTTTCATTTGATTTAATTAGCTTTGTTGAATGCATTTGAGTTTATTTGATTCAATTAGCTTTGATGAATGCATTTGAGTTTCATTTGATTCAAGCTTTCTTGGACTTCATTTGACTTTCGTTTTATACGATTAGCATTGTTTGACTTCATTTGATTCAATTATCTTTGTTTGACTTCATTTTACTTTAATTTGATTCAATTACCTTTGTTGAATGCATTTGAGTTTCATTTGATTCAATTAGCTTTGTTGAATGCATTTGAGTATCATTTGATTCAATTAGCTTAGTTGAATGCATTTGAGTTTCATTTGATTATATTTGCTATGTTTGACATTGTTTGACTTTCATTTGATTCAATTAGCTTTGTTTGACTTCATTTGACTTTTATTTGATTCAATTAGCTTTGTTTGACTTTATTTTACTTTACTTTGATTCAATTAGCTTTGTTGAATGCATTTGAGTTTAATTTGATTCAATTACCTTTGTTGAATGCATTTGAGTTTCATTTGATTCTATGAGCTATGTTTAACTTCATTTGACTTTCATTTGATTCAATTAGCTTTGTTGAATGCATTTGAGTTTCATTTGATTCAATTACCTTTGTTCAATGCATTTGAGTCTCATTTAATTCTATTAGCTATGTGTGACTTCATTTGACTTTCATTTGATTAAATTAGCTTTATTTGATTTTATTTTACTTTAATTTGATTCAATTAGCTTTGTTGAATATATTTGAGTTTAATTTGATTCAATGAGCTTTAATTGAATGCATTTGACTTTCATTTGATTCAATTAGCTTTGTTGAATGCATTTGAGTTTCATTTGATTATATTAGCTATGTTTGACTTTGTTTGACTTTCATTTGATTCAATTAGCTTTGTTTGACTTTATTTTACTTTAATTTGATTCAATTAGCTTTGTTGAATGCATTTGAGTTTCATTTGATTTAATTAGCTTTGTTGAATGCATTTGAGTTTATTTGATTCAATTAGCTTTGTTGAATGCATTTGACTTTCATTTGATTCAATTAGCATTGTTTGACTTCATTTAACTTTAATTTGATTCAATTAGCTTTGTTGAATGTATTTGAGTTTAATTTGATTCAATTAGCTTTAATTGAATGCATTTGAGATTCATTTGATTCAATAAGTTTTGTTTGACTTCATTTGACTTTCATTTGATACAATTAGCTTTTTTGAATGCATTTGAGTTTCATTTTATTCAATTAGCTATGTTTCACTTTGTTTGACATTCATTTGATTCAATTAGCTTTGTTTGACTTCATTTTACTTTAATTTGATTCGATTAGCTTTGTTGAATGCATTTGAGTTTAATTTGATTCAATTAGCTTTAATTGAATGCATTTGAGATTCATTTGATTCAATAAGTTTTGTTTGACTTCATTTGACTTTCATTTGATTCAATTAGCCTTGTTGAATGCATTTGAGTTTCATTTGATTCTATTAGCTATGTTTCACTTTGTTTGACATTCATTTGATTCAATTAGCTTTGTTTGACTTTATTTTACTTTAATTTGATTCGATTAGCTTTGTTGAATGCGTTTGAGTTTCATTTGATTTAATTAGCTTTGTTGAATGCATTTGAGTTTATTTGATTCAATTAGCTTTCTTGAATGCATTTGAGTTTCATTTGTTTCAATTAGCTTTATTGGACTTCATTTGACTATCGTTTGATACGATTAGCTTTGTTTGACTTCATTTGATTCAATTAGCTTTCTTTGCCTTTATTTTACTTTAATTTGATTCAATTAGCTTTGTTGAATGCATTTGAGTTTCATTTGATTCAATTAGCTTTAATTGAATGCATTTGAGATTCATTTGATTCAATAAGTTTTGTTTGACTTCATTTGACTTTCATTTGATTCAATTAGCTTTGTTGAATGCATTTGAGTTTCATTTGATTCAATTAGCTATGTTTCACTTTGTTTGACATTCATTTGATTCAATTAGCTTTGTTTGACTTTATTTTACTTTAATTTGATTCAATTAGCTTTGTTGAATGCATTTGAGTTTAATTTGATTCAATTAGCTTTAATTGAATGCATTTGAGATTCATTTGATTCAATAAGTTTTGTTTGACTTCATTTGACTTTCATTTGATTCAATTAGCCTTGTTGAATGCATTTGAGTTTCATTTGATTCTATTAGCTATGTTTCACTTTGTTTGACATTCATTTAATTCAATTAGCTTTGTTTGACTTTATTTTACTTTAATTTCATTCAATTAGCTTTGTTGAATGCATTTGAGTTTCATTTGATTTAATTAGCTTTGTTGAATGCATTTGAGTTTATTTGATTCAATTAGCTTTCTTGAATGCATTTGAGTTTCATTTGTTTCAATTAGCTTTATTGTTTTTCATTTGACTTTCGTTTGATACGACTAGCTTTGTTTGACTTCATTTGATTCAATTAGCTTTCTTTGCCTTTATTTTACTTTAATTTGATTCAATTAGCTTTGTTGAATGCATTTGAGTTTCATTTGATTCAATTAGCTTTACTGAATGTATTTGAGTTTCATTTGATTCAATAAGTTTTGTTTAACTTCGCTTGACTTTAATTTGAATCAATTAGCTTTGTTGAATGCATTTGAGTTTCATTTGATTCAATTAGTTTTGTTGAATGCATTTGATTTTCAATTGATTCATTTAGCTTTGTTGAATGCATTTGAGTATCATTTGATTCAATTAGCTTTGTTGAATGCATTTGAGTTTCATTTGCCGATATTAGCTATGTTTGACTTAGTTTGACTTTCATTTGATTCAATTAGCTTTGTTTGACTGCTTTTGACTTTCATTTGATTCAATTAGCTTTGTTTGACTTCATTTTACATTAATTTGATTCAATTAGCTTTGTTGAATGCATTTGAGTTGCATCTCGATTCAATTACCTTTGTTGAATGCATTTGAGTCTCATTTGATTCTATTAGCTATGTGTGACTTCATTTGACTTTCATTTGATTAAATTAGCTTTATTTGATTTTATTTTACTTTAATTTGATTCAATTAGCTTTGTTGAATATATTTGAGTTTAATTTGATTCAATGAGCTTTAATTGAATGCATTTGAGATTTATTTGATTCAATAAGTTTTGTTTGACTTCATTTGACTTTCATTTGATTCAATTAGCTTTGTTGAATGCATTTGAGTTTCATTTGATTATATTAGCTATGTTTGACTTTGTTTGACTTTCATTTGATTCAATTAGCTTTGTTTGACTTTATTTTACTTTAATTTGATTCAATTAGCTTTGTTGAATGCATTTGAGTTTCATTTGATTTAATTAGCTTTGTTGAATGCATTTGAGTTTATTTGATTCAATTAGCTTTGTTGAATGCATTTGACTTTCATTTGATTCAATTAGCTTTGTTTGACTTCATTTAACTTTAATTTGATTCAATTAGCTTTGTTGAATGCATTTGAGTTTCATTTGATTTAATTAGCTTTGTTGAATGCATTTGAGTTTATTTGATTCAATTAGCTTTGATGAATGCATTTGAGTTTCATTTGATTCAAGCTTTCTTGGACTTCATTTGACTTTCGTTTGATACGATTAGCATTGTTTGACTTCATTTGATTCAATTAGCTTTGTTTGACTTCATTTTACATTAATTTGATTCAATTACCTTTGTTGAATGCATTTGAGTTTCATTTGATTCAATTAGCTTTGTTGAATGCATTTGAGTATCATTTGATTCAATTAGCTTTGTTGAATGCATTTGAGTTTCATTTGATTATATTTGCTATGTTTGACTTTGTTTGACTTTCATTTGATTCAATTAGCTTTGTTTGACTTCATTTGACTTTTATATGATTCAATTAGCTTTGTTTGACTTTATTTTACTTTAATTTGATTCAATTAGCTTTGTTGAATGCATTTGAGTTTCATTTGATTTAATTAGCTTTGTTGAATGCATTTGAGTTTATTTGATTCAATTAGCTTTGTTGAATGCATTTGAGTTTCATTTGTTTCAATTAGCTTTATTGGACTTCATTTGACTTTCGTTTGATACGATTAGCTTTGTTTGACTTCATTTGATTCAACTAGCTTTATTTGCCTTTATTTTACTTTAATTTGATTCAATTAGCTTTGTTGAATGCATTTGAGTTTCATTTGATACAATTAACTTTACTGAATGTATTTGAGTTTCATTTGATTCAATAAGTTTTGTTTAACTTCGCTTGACTTTAATTTGAATCAATTAGCTTTGTTGAATGCATTTGACTTTCATTTTATTCAATTAGCTTTGTTTGACTTCATTTAACTTTAATTTGATTCAATTAGCTTTGTTGAATGCATTTGAGTTTCATTTGATTTAATTAGCTTTGTTGAATGCATTTGAGTTTATTTGATTCAATTAGCTTTGATGAATGCATTTGAGTTTCATTTGATTCAAGCTTTCTTGGACTTCATTTGACTTTCGTTTGATACGATTAGCATTGTTTGACTTCATTTTATTCAATTAGCTTTGTTTGACTTCATTTTACTTTAATTTGATTCAATTACCTTTGTTGAATGCATTTGAGTTTCATTTGATTCAATTAGCTTTGTCGAATGCATTTGAGTATCATTTGATTCAATTACCTTTGTTGAATGCATTTGAGTTTCATTTGATTATATTTGCTATGTTTGACTTTGTTTGACTTTCATTTGATTCAATTAGCTTTGTTTGACTTCATTTGACATTTATTTGATTCAATTAGCTTTGTTTGACTTCATTTTACTTTAATTTGATTCAATTAGCTTTGTTGAATGGATTTGAGTTTCATTTGATTCCATTACCTTTGTTGAATGCATTTGAGTTTCATTTGATTCTATGAGCTATGTTTGAATTCATTTGACTTTCATTTGATTCAATTAGCTTTGTTGAATGCATTTGAGTTTAATTTGATTCAATTAGCTTTAATTGAATGCATTTGAGATTCATTTGATTCAATAAGTTTTGTTTGACTTCATTTGACTTTCATTTGATTCAATTAGCCTTGTTGAATGCATTTGAGTTTCATTTGATTCTATTAGTTATGTTTCACTTTGTTTGACATTCATTTGATTCAATTAGCTTTGTTTGACTTTATTTTACTTTAATTTGATTCAATTAGCTTTGTTGAATGCATTTGAGTTTCATTTGATTCAATTAGCTTTGTTGAATGCATTTGAGTTTATTTGATTCAATTAGCTTTGTTGAATGCATTTGAGTTTCATTTGTTTCAATTACCTTTATTGGACTTCATTTGACTTTCGTTTGATACGATTAGCTTTGTTTGACTTCATTTGATTCAACTAGCTTTCTTTGCCTTTATTTTACTTTAATTTGATTCAATTAGCTTTGTTGAATGCATTTGAGTTTCATTTGATTCAATTAGCTTTACTGAATGTATTTGAGTTTCATTTGATTCAATAAGTTTTGTTTAACTTCGCTTGATTTTAATTTGAATCAATTAGCTTTGTTGAATGCATTTGACTTTCATTTTATTCAATTAGCTTTGTTTGACTTCATTTAACTTTAATTTGATTCAATTAGCTTTGTCGAATGCATTTGAGTATCATTTGATTCAATTACCTTTGTTGAATGCATTTGAGTTTATTTGATTCAATTAGCTTTGATGAATGCATTTGAGTTTCATTTGATTCAAGCTTTCTTGGACTTCATTTGACTTTCGTTTGATACGATTAGCATTGTTTGATTTCATTTGATTCAATTAGCTTTGTTTGACTTCATTTTACTTTAATTTGATTCAATTACCTTTGTTGAATGCATTTGAGTTTCATTTGATTCAATTAGCTTTGTCGAATGCATTTGAGTATCATTTGATTCAATTAGCTTTGTTGAATGCATTTGAATTTCATTTGATTATATTTGCTATGTTTGACTTTGTTTGACTTTCATTTGATTCAATTAACTTTGTTTGACTTCATTTGACTTTTATTTGATTCAATTAGCTTTGTTTGACTTCATTTTACTTTAATTTGATTCAATTAGCTTTGTTGAATGCATTTGAGTTTCATTTGATTCAATTACCTTTGTTGAATGCATTTGAGTTTCATTTGATTCTATGAGCTATGTTTGAATTCATTTGACTTTCATTTGATTCAATTAGCTTTGTTGAATGCATTTGAGTTTAATTTGATTCAATTAGCTTTAATTGAATGCTGATACAAGTCAAGGTCAAGGTCAAGCTCCAAATGATCCGATTTGTTTAGTCCTTGAAGTGTTCGGGTTCAAGTTAAATTCAAACTCCTCATTTGTGTCATTTCTTAAATGGGACGATGATTCCATTGATGAAGCTTGAAGGTGACACCATTTCTAGAGTCTTAGTTATTTTAATTAAGCAAATAAAGGTCCGAAAATATCTTGTGATATTTCGGCCATTTTAGGCGTGTCTTAGGCGTGTGGAGTAGGCTCCTTGTGCTCCAAGGTTGCAAGTTGTCATTGAGTTGTAATACTTTCCTTATTTCTTGGTTTCCTTATGTATTTAGGCGTGTGAAGGGGGATTGGGGCTGATTTGGTTGTTTCCTTATTTACTCCTTTATTCTCTCCTAGAATCAAGGGATTAAGATGTAAGGAATTAAGGAATGTTTCCTTAATTCTTATGGCTGATTTTCGGCCCTTGCTTGGTCCTTGGAGGACAAGTTTATTCTATTATAAATAATAGTTCCATGCTATCATTCAAGGCATGTGAGATTTACCTAAAAACTTTGTTATTGAATTTAATTGTGTGATCAATTACTTTCGACCATTGAGTAATTTTCGGGAGTGATTATTTACTTAGTGTTTAATCTACTTTATTCCGGGAGTGGTGTAAGTGAGATTAAGAGTTAATTAAAATATTCGGGAGTGATTATTTTAATTATCATATCCGGTGACTTAGAACATAAATTTCGGACTTCATTATTTCATCAAGTTCGATTCTTTGCTCGAGATTCTTGATTGCTCATTCACTTTGGACGTGTAATCATATCGGTTGGTATCAGATTTTTCCGGGGAGGGTGAGGATAGAAGGGATTCTCCTTTCATTGGTAAGTGCTTCTACTTTGTTCGATCCTTTGTTGGGGTTTTTGTGTGATTGTGGCTTGCTATTTGAGTTATAATGTCCGAATTTGCTTTGAAATAAAAGCTCTTATTGAGAAAATTCATAACACTCAATTAGAGGAAAAGGAGAAAACGGCAAGATTAACAGTAGCTCATAATATTCTTGCGGGTAAAGTGAACAATAAAAACGACCCTAATCACATTGACTATGAATCGATGTTGAGGAGGTTAAAATTGTTAAACCAACTTATGATAATGATAGGGGGATTAAACTAGATGATTTTACTTGGTGATTCTAGTCCCGAGGATTTACTTGAATGGATTCGTCAACTTGAGAAAATTTGTGATTATAAGGGATTTGATGATGAGAAACGTTTTAAAATTGCCACCATTAGACTAACTAAGTATGCTTTGGAATTTGGTTAGAGAGTCTAAAGGCAAAAAGGGCGAGACTTGGGAAACCTAAGCTTAAAAGTTGGACTAAGCTTAAAAGGAAATTGCATGAGAAGTTTGTTCCAAGTGATTTTATTCAAAGGCAATATATGAGAAAGAATTCTTTGACTCAAGATGTGTCAAGCGTGCATGATTATATGGTTGAATTTGACAAGTTATGTTTGATTTGTGATGTTGATGAAGTCGAACAAGAAAAAATTGCTAGATTTGTTAATGGACTTAATAAATCTATTGCTAGAAAGGTTGATGTGTCGAATTATAGCACTTTTGATGATGTGTGTCAATTGGCTTAAAAATTTGAAAGGCATGAATTGGATGAAAAGAAATCATATGGGGGAAAATTCGGCCATAATAAACCCAATTCTTCTTTCGTCCCTTCTTCTTCTAATTCTTCTAAACCCTTTGAAAAGAAAGATAATCCTTCTAAAGGGGAACCAATGGGAGAACGACCTAAGTTGGTGATTTCTAAGGAAAAGTGGGAAGAAACCCGAAAGTGTTTTAAGTGTCAAGGAAGGGGTCATATTGCTAGTAGTTGTCCATCTAGAAAAACCCTAACTTTGAGACAATACATGACCATAGAAGAGGAGGAGAGAACTTATGACTATGTGTATGAAGAGGAGGAATGTGAAAGTGTTGATAATGAGATTGCATATGCGAAAGATGAGTCTAGGATGCTCGGAGTTATTAGGAGAACTTTACATGTTGATCATTCTCCTAACCATGATCAAAGAGAAAATTTGTTTCACACTAGATGTCGAATTGGTGAATTTACATGTAATGTGATTATTGATAGTGGTTCATGCACTAATGTGGTTGCTTCTAATGTGGTTTCTAAGTTGAACTTGATTGTTAGAGATCATCCACATCCTTATAAGTTGAGTTGGTTGGATGATAAACCGGGTTTGTTGGTGAAAAAGCAAGCACTTGTTTCGTTTTCTATTGGGAGTTACAAGGATGAATTGTGGGGTGATGTTCTACCTATGAGTGCTTGTCATCTTCTTCTTGGTAGACCTTGGCAATATGATCGAAAAGTTGTTCATGAAGGCGAAACCAATGTGTACACGGTTTTGATGGGTTCTAAAAAGATTCGGTTGGTTCCTTTGTCTCCTAGCTCCATGGCACCCAAGAAGGTGGTTGAAACGAAACAAAACTTGTTTCTTTCGGCCAAAGAATTCGAGAAAGAGGTAGAATTGGAAGGACATTGTTATGCTTTATGTGTTAAACTTGCTTTGACTAATGATGTTTCTTCTAGTAACTCGAAACTTGCAGCTCTATTGGACGAATTTTGTGATGTTTTTCCGGAGGAATTGCCTCAAGGATTACCACCATTGAGAGGCATAGAGCATGCCATTGATCTTGTACCAGGCGCACCTTTGCCAAATAAGCCGCATATAGATGTGATCCCGTAGCTTCTAAGGAGCTACAAAAGCAAATTGAAGAGTTGATTGACCGAGGCTATGTAAGAGAAAGCATGAGTCCATGTGCCGTTCTCGCTTTGCTTGTTCCTAAGAAAGATGGTACTTGGAGGATGTGTATTGATAGTAGAGCCGTCAACAACATTACAATCAAGTATCGTTTTCCTATGCCTAGATTGGAGGACATGCTTGATGAGCTACATGGAGCTTCGATTTTTTCGAAGATTGACTTGAGGAGTGGCTATCACCAAATGAGAATTCGGGAAGGAGATGAATGGAAAACCGCTTTCAAGACCAAGCAAGGTCTATATGAGTGGATGGTGATGCCCTTTGGTCTTTGCAATGCTCCTAGTTCTTTTATGAGGCTTATGAACGAGGTACTACGTCCCTTTCTTAACAAGTTTATTGTTGTCTATCTAGATGATATTCTTGTATATAGTACTAGTGTTGAGTCTCATTTACTTCACTTGAGAGCTTTATTTGAAAAATTAAGAGAGCAAAAGTTGTATGGAAAAATGGAAAAGTGTGATTTTCTTGTTCCTAGTATTGCTTTTCTTGGTTACATTGTGTCTAGGGATGGAGTTCATGTGGATCCGGAAAAAGTCAAGGCCATGTCATCATGGTTGGCGCCTACAAGTGCTCATGAATGCCGAAGCTTTCATGGTCTAGCTTCCTTTTATAGAAGATTCATCCGAAATTTCTCAACTATCATGGCACCAATCACGGATTTGATGAAGAAAGGGAAGTTTTCATGGAACTCTCATGCTCAAAAGGCGTTTGATGAAGTCAAGGAGTTACTTTGCAACGCTCCTATCCTTGCCTTGCCGGATTTCAACAAGTTGTTCGAAGTTGAGTGTGATGCTAGTGGACTTGGAGTTGGGGCGGTTTTGCTTCAAGAAAGGAGGCCCATTGCCTACTTTAGTGAGAAGTTGAGTGGCGCCAAACTCAATTACTCCAATTATGATCGTGAATTCTATGCAATTGTGAGAGCCTTGGATCATTGGTCTCATTACTTGAGGCCCAAGCCTTTCATTCTTCATTCGGATCATGAAGCACTCAAATACATCCATGGACAGCAAAAGCTCAACCATAGGCATGCTAAGTGGGTTGAATTCCTACAAGCCTTCACATTTTCGTCCAAGTACAAGGAAGGTAAGAGTAACATTGTTGCGGATGCCCTTTCGAGGCGTTCCTATCTTTTGGCCATGGTTGATGCAAGGGTGTTGGGGTTTGAGCACTTAAAGGATTTGTATGAGAATGTGATACAAGTCAAGGTCAAGGTCAAGCTCCAAATGATCCGATTTGTTTAGTCCTTGAAGTGTTCGGGTTCAAGTTAAATTCAAACTCCTCATTTGTGTCATTTCTTAAATGGGACGATGATTCCATTGATGAAGCTTGAAGGTGACACCATTTCTAGAGTCTTAGTTGTTTTAATTAAGTCTTTAATTTTCAGCAAATAAGGTCCGAAATATCTTGTGATATTTAGTCCATGATTAGGCGTGTGTTAGGCGTGTGATTTGGTCCTTGTGCTCCAAGTTTGCAAGTTGTCATTGAGTTGTAATACTTTCCTTATTTCTTGGTTTCCTTATGTATTTAGGCGTGTCAAGGGGGATTGGGGGCTGATTTGGTTGTTTCCTTATTTACTCCTTTATTCTCTCCTAGAATCAAGGGATTAAGATGTAAGGAATTAAGGAATGTTTCCTTAATTCTTATGGCTGATTTTCGGCCCTTGCTTGGTCCTTGGAGGACAAGTTTATTCTATTATAAATAATAGTTCCATGCTATCATTCAAGGCATGTGAGATTTACCTAAAAACTTTGTTATTGAATTTAATTGTGTGATCAATTACTTTCGGCCATTGAGTAGTTTTCAGGAGTGATTATTTACTTAGTGTTTAATCTACTTTATTCCAGGAGTGGTGTAAGTGAGATTAAGAGTTAATTAAAATATTCAAGAGTGTTTATTTTAATTATCATATCCGGTGACTTAATCATAATTTTCGGACTTCATTATTCATTCAAGTTCGAACCTTTGCTCGGGAATTCTTGGTTGCTCTTTCAACTTGGACGTGCAATCATATCAGTTGGTATCAGATTTTTCCAGGAGGGTGAGGATAGAAGGGATTCTCCTTTCATTGGTAAGTGCTTCTACGTTGTTCGATCCTTTGTTGGGGTTTTGTGTGGTTGTGGCTTGCTATTTGAGTTATAATGTCTGAATTTGCTGAAATAAAAGCTCTTATTGAGAAAATTCATAACACTCAATTAGAGGAAAAGGAGAAAACGGCAAGATTAACAGTAGCTCATAACATTCTTGCGGGTAAAGTGAACAATAAAAACGACCCGAATCACATTGACTATGAATCTGATGTTGAGGAGGTTAAAATTGTTAAACCGACTTATGATAATGATAGGGGATTAAACTAGATGATTTTACTTGGTGATTCTAGTCCCGAGACTTTACTTGAATGGATTCGTCAACTTGAGAAAATTTGTGATTATAAGGGATTTGATGATGAGAAACGTTTTAAAATTGCCACCATTAGACTAACTAAGTATGCTGGAATTTGGTTAGAGAGTCTAAAGGCAAAAAGGGCGAGACTTGGGAAACCTAAGCTTAAAAGTTGGACTAAGCTTAAAAGGAAATTGCATGAGAAGTTTGTTCCAAGTGATTTTATTCAAAGGCAATATATGAGAAAGAATTCTTTGACTCAAGATGTGTCAAGCGTGCATGATTATATGGTTGAATTTGACAAGTTATGTTTGATTTGTGATGTTGATGAAGTCGAACAAGAAAAAATTGCTAGGTTTGTTAATGGACTTAATAAATCTATTGCTAGAAAGGTTGATGTGTCGAATTATAGCACTTTTGATGATGTGTGTCGATTGGCTTTAAAATTTGAAAGGCATGAATTGGATGAAAAGAAATCATATGGGGGGAAATTCGGCCATAATAAACCCAATTCTTCTTCTTCTTTCGTCCCTTCTTCTTCTAATTCTTCTAAACCCTTTGAAAAGAAAGATAATCCTTCTAAAGGGGAACCAAAGGGAGAACGACCTAAGTTGGGTGATTTCTATGGAAAAGTGGGAAGAAACCCGAAAGTGTTTCAAGTGTCAAGGAAGGGGTCATATTGCTAGTAGTTGTCCATCTAGAAAAACCCTAACTTTGAGACAATACATGACCATAGAAGAGGAGGAGAGAACTTATGACTATGTGTATGAAGAGGAGGAATGTGAAAGTGTTGATAATGAGATTGCATATGCCGAAGATGAGTCTAGGATGCTTGGGGTTATTAGGAGAACTTTGCATGTTGATCATTCTTCTAACCATGATCAAAGAGAAAACTTGTTTCATACTAGATGTCGAATCGGGTGAGTTTACATGTAATGTGATTATTGACAAAGGGTTCATGTACGAATGTGGTTGCTTCTAATGTGGTTTCTAAGTTGAATTTGATTGTTAGAGACCATCCACATCCTTATAAGTTGAGTTGGTTGGATGACAAAACGGGTTTGTTGGTGAAAAAGCAAGCTCTTGTGTCGTTTTCTATTGGGGGTTACAAAGATGAGTTGTGGGGGTGATGTTCTACCCATGAGTGCTTGTCATCTTCTTCTTGGTAGACCTTGGCAATATGATCGAAAAGTTGTTCATGAAGGTGAAACCAATGTGTACACGGTTTTGATGGGTTCTAAAAAGATTCGGTTGGTTCCTTTGTCTCCTAGTTCCATGGCACCCAAGAAGGTGGTTGAAACGAAACAAAACTTGTTTCTTTCGGCCAAAGAATTCGAGAAAGAGGTAGAATTGGAAGGACATTGTTATGCTTTATGTGTTAAACTTGCTTTGACTAATGATGTTTCTTCTAGTAATCCGAAACTTGCGGCTCTATTGGACGAATTTTGTGATGTTTTTCCGGAGGAATTGCCTCAAGGATTACCACCATTGAGAGGCATTGAGCATGCCATTGATCTTGTACCAGGCGCACCTTTGCCAAATAAGCCGGCGTATAGATGTGATCCCGTAGCTTCTAAGGAGCTACAAAAGCAAATTGAAGAGTTGATTGGCCGAGGCTATGTAAGAGAAAGCATGAGTCCATGTGCCGTTCCCGCTTTGCTTGTTCCTAAGAAAGATGGTACTTGGAGGATGTGTATTGATAGTAGAGCCGTCAACAACATAACAATCAAGTATCGTTTTCCTATGCCTAGATTAGAGGACATGCTTGATGAGCTACATGGAGCTTCGATTTTTTCGAAGATTGATTTGAGGAGTGGTTATCATCAAATGAGAATTCAGGGAAGGAGATGAATGGAAAACCGCTTTCAAGACCAAACAAGGTCTATATGAGTGGATGGTGATGCCCTTTGGTCTTTGCAATGCTCCTAGTTCATTTATGAGACTTATGAATGAGGTACTACGTCCCTTTCTTAACAAGTTTATTGTTGTCTATTTAGATGATATTCTTGTATATAGTACTAGTGTTGAGTCTCATTTACTTCACTTGAGAGCTTTATTTGAAAAATTAAGAGAGCAAAAGTTGTATGGAAAAATGGAAAAATGTGATTTTCTTGTTCCTAGTATTGCTTTTCTTGGTTACATTGTGTCTAGGGATGGAGTTCATGTGGATCCGGGAAAAGTCAAGGCCATGTCTTCATGGTTGGCACCTACAAGTGCTCATGAATGTCGAAGCTTTCATGGTCTAGCTTCCTTTTATAGAAGATTCATCCGAAATTTCTCAACTATCATGGCACCAATCACGGATTTGATGAAGAAAGGGGAGTTTTCATGGAACTCTCATGCTCAAAAGGCGTTTGATGAAGTCAAGGAGTTGTTATGCAACGCTCCTATCCTTGCCTTGCCTGGATTTCAACAAGTTGTTCGAAGTTGAATGTGATGCTAGTGGACTTGGAGTTGGGGCGGTTTTGCTTCAAGAAAGGAGGCCCATTGCCTACTTTAGTGAGAAGTTAAGTGGCGCCAAACTCAACTACTCCAACTATGATCGTGAATTCTATGCAATTGTGAGAGCCTTGGATCATTGGTCTCATTACTTGAGGCCCAAGCCTTTCATTCTTCATTCGGATCATGAAGCACTCAAATACATCCATGGACAGCAAAAGCTCAACCATAGGCATGCTAAGTGGGTTGAATTCCTACAAACCTTCACTTTTTCGTCTAAGTATAAGGAAGGTAAGAATAATATTGTTGCGGATGCCCTTTCAAGGCGTTCTTATCTTTTGGCCATGGTTGATGCAAGGGTGTTGGGGTTTGAACACTTAAAGGATTTATATGATGATGATGATGATTTTCGTGAGTCTTTTAAGAGCCCTAATGGTTTGTTTGTGTTACAAGAGGGATTTCTGTTTAAAGGAAACAAGCTATGCATTCCTAAGAGTGGCGTGAGGGAGTTACTTGTGAGGGAAGTTCATAGTGGAGGGGTGGCTGGTCATTTCGGTGTTCAAAAGACATTAGACACTTTGAATGAGAGTTTTTATTGGCCTAACATGATGAGGGATGTTCATATGGTGGTTAGTAAGTGTGCTACTTGTCAAAGGTCGAAGAGTACCTTCCATAAAGGCCTTTATACTCCATTACCCGTACACGATACACCTTGGGATAGTGTGAGTATGGATTTCATTGTAGGATTACCAAGAACTCAAAGGGGGAAGGACGCAATTATGGTGGTGGTGGATCGTTTTTCGAAAATGGCTCACTTTGTTTCTATGCATAAAACTGATGATGCTTTGCATGTGGCGGATTTGTACTTCAGGGAAATCATTCGTTTGCATGGTATTCCTAGAAGTATTGTTAGTGATCGTGATACAAAGTTCCTTAGTCACTTTTGGAGGAGCTTATGGAAGATGGTGGGAACTAAGTTACTCTTTAGCACAAGTCATCATCCTCAAACGGATGGTCAAACTGAGGTAACTAATAGAACTCTTGGAGCTTTGTTGCGTGGCTTGGTGAGTAAGACACAAAAGGATTGGGATATAAAGCTAGCTCACGCCGAGTTTGCTTATAATCGAGCTCATTCTTCTACTACTTCTAAGTCTCCATTTGAGGTGGTCTATGGTATCAATCCTTTCCATCCTATTGATTTTGTGTCACTAACTAAATCTGAAATTCATGTTGATTCAAAGAAGAGGTTGGAAGCCTTTAAGAAGACTTCAGAGCAAGTGAAAGCACGAATTGAGAAGATGAATACTCAATACAAAGAACGGGCCAACAAGCATAGAAGACAACCGAAATTTCGGATTGGCGATTTGGTTTGGATTCATTTGAGGAAAGAACGGTTTCCAAGCAAGAGGAAGAACAAGCTTATGCCTAGAGCCGATGGTCCATTCAAAGTTATTGATGTGATAAATGAAAGTGCTTATAAGATCGAGCTTCCAAGTGATTATGGAGGTGTGAGTGCAACCTTCAATGTTGGTGATCTTAGTCCTTATTTAGATGATGAAAATTTGAGGACAAATTCTTTTGAAGAGGGGGAGAATGATACAAGTCAAGGTCAAGGTCAAGCTCCAAATGATCCGATTTGTTTAGTCCTTGAAGTGTTCGGGTTCAAGTTAAATTCAAACTCCTCATTTGTGTCATTTCTTAAATGGGACGATGATTCCATTGATGAAGCTTGAAGGTGACACCATTTCTAGAGTCTTAGTTGTTTTAATTAAGTCTTTAGTTTTCAAGAAAATAAGGTCCGAAATAACTTGTGATATTTCGTCCATGATTAGGCGTGTGTTAGGCGTGTGATTTGGTCCTTGTGCTCCAAGTTTGCAAGTTGTCATTGAGTTGTAATACTTTCCTTATTTCTTGGTTTCCTTATGTATTTAGGCGTGTCAAGGGGGATTGGGGCTGATTTGGTTGTTTCCTTATTTACTCCTTTATTCTCTCCTAGAATCAAGGGATTAAGATGTAAGGAATTAAGGAATGTTTCCTTAATTCTTATGGCCGATTTTCGGCCCTTGCTTGGTCCTTGGAGGACAAGTTTATTCTATTATAAATAATAGTTCCATGCTATCATTCAAGGCATGTGAGATTTACCTAAAAACTTTGTTATTGAATTTAATTGTGTGATCAATTACTTTCGGCCATTGAGTAGTTTTCAGGAGTGATTATTTACTTAGTGTTTAATCTACTTTATTCCAGGAGTGGTGTAAGTGAGATTAAGAGTTAATTAAAATATTCAAGAGTGTTTATTTTAATTATCATATCCGGTGACTTAATCATAATTTTCGGACTTCATTATTCATTCAAGTTCGAACCTTTGCTCGGAATTCTTGGTTGCTCTTTCAACTTGGACGTGCAATCATATCAGAATGATGATGATTTCCGTGAGTTCTTTAGGAGTCCTAGTGGTTTGTTTGTGGTACAAGAGGGATTTTTGTTTAAGGGAAACAAGCTATGCATTCCTAAGAGTGGCGTGAGGGAGTTGCTTGTGAGAGAAGTTCATAGTGGAGGGGTGGCTGGTCATTTCGGTGTTCAAAAGACATTAGACACTTTGAATGAGAGTTTTTATTGGCCTAACATGATGAGGGATGTTCATATGGTGGTTAGTAAGTGTGCTACTTGTCAAAGGTCGAAGAGTACCTTCCATAAAGGCCTTTATACTCCATTACCCGTACCTGATGCACCTTGGGATAGTGTGAGTATGGATTTCATTGTTGGATTACCAAGAACTCAAAGGGGGAAGGACGCCATTATGGTGGTGGTGGATCGATTTTCGAAGATGGCTCACTTTGTTCCTATGCATAAAACTGATGATGCTTTGCATGTGGCGGATTTGTACTTCAAAGAGATTATTCGATTGCATGGTATTCCTAGAAGTATTGTTAGTGATCGTGATACGAAGTTCCTTAGTCATTTTTGGAGAAGCTTATGGAAGATGGTGGGGACTAAGTTACTCTTTAGCACAAGTCATCATCCTCAAACGGATGGTCAAACGGAAGTGACTAATAGAGCTCTTGGAGCTTTGTTACGTGGCTTGGTGAGTAAGACACAAAAGGATTGGGATATAAAGCTAGCTCACGCCGAGTTTGCTTATAATCGAGCTCATTCTTCTACTACTTCTAAGTCTCCATTTGAGGTGGTCTATGGTATCAATCCTTTCCTTCCTATTGATTTTGTGTCACTAACTAAATCTGAAATTCATGTTGATTCTAAGAAGAGGTTGGAAGCCTTTAAGAAGACTTGTGAGCAAGTGAAAGCACGAATTGAGAAGATGAATGCTCAATACAAGGAACGAGCCAACAAGCATAGAAGGCAACCGAAATTTTAGATTGGCGACTTGGTTTGGATTCATTTGAGGAAAGAACGTTTTCCAAGAAAGAGGAAGAACAAGCTTATGCCTAGAGCTGATGGTCCATTCAAAGTCATTGATGTTATTAATGAAAGTGCTTATAAGATCGAGCTTCCAAGTGATTATGGAGGTGTGAGTGCAACCTTCAATGTTGGTGATCTTAGTCCTTATTTAGATGATGAAAATTTGAGGACAAATTCTTTTGAAGAGGGGGAGAATGATACAAGTTAAGGTCAAGGTCAAGCTCCAAATGATCCGATTTGTTTAGTCCTTGAAGTGTTCGGGTTCAAGTTAAATTCAAACTCCTCATTTGTGTCATTTCTTAAATGGGACGATGATTCCATTGATGAAGCTTGAAGGTGACACCATTTCTAGAGTCTTAGTTATTTTAATTAAGCAAATAAAGGTATGCCAACTGATATGATCGACGAAGGGATGCCATGTTGAAAGTACCTATATGGATCAGTTATGGTGCGACGCAATTCCTATGAATGCATGTTCGTCGATCCTCTTCACTGTCTCCCATGAGAACGTCGGATTGTTTGCTTCGCTGTGACTATATGTAACTATATGGATCAGTTATGGTGCGACGCAATTCCTATGAATGCATGTTCGTTGCTGCTAGGTAGGCCATGGCAAAGTGATCGTCAAGTGCTTCATAATGGTAAGACCAATGCGTATTCGGTGTTGGTAGGAGACAAACGTATGTTGCTGCAGCCCTTACCTCCTCGTCGGGCCATCTCCCACCTACCTACGGCCACACAAGCATCTAAGGCACAACCCACGCACAACAAGACCGAGGCTTCTTCGCACATTTGCTTCGAGTTCATGCCAACAAGAAGTGCTTGGAATCCGCGCGCAACAAGAAAGAGAGAGACGTGCTCATGTTTTGCAAATGCAACGAGGCACACACTTAGCTAAGGGTGATCGAGTTTGGTTGTCTCTTGCTGCTCAAAGGTTGCACGTTAATCATAAGCATGACGAGCCAATAGATGAAGGACCCTTTGAGATCATAGAGAAGCTTGGTTACGAGACATTCAAGGTGTTGCTTGGGAATGGAATATGTGCTACTTTGACTTCTGCCGACTTGGTACCTTGCTTTCAAGAAAATGTAACTTGAGGACAAGTTTTTTTTTTTCAAGAGGGGGAGTATGATATGGTTATGGATGGACAAATTCTAGTTCTGTTAGGATTTGTTTGTCAACTATCTTTATTTGTTTTATTAGGATTGTTGCATGGTTTTACTTTACTCTTAAAGTACAGGTTTTACATGTAACGAAAAATATGTCTTTTATTATGTTTGTTAGTTAAATTAGTTATTGTCGTTGAGTCATTTTTATTTTAGTTGGTTGTAATAAGAGCCGAAAATCTGAGTTGTAATAGCTTAGGTTTTAGGCGTGTGGTTTTTTGGTATTTAAGGAAAGTGTTGCATCTCTTTCCTTAAAGCTATTGTTTCCTTAAGTTCTAGCTAGATTCTAGGCTTAGGTTTAGGGGAAACTTTCCTAAAATTATGTGCTAGTTGGCGTGTGGTGTATTGCCTTGGAGAGCAAGGATTTCTTGCTGCTCTTAGCCTTATAAATAGGCGCCTAATCAATAAAGAAGATCAGTTTTGAGTTTTGATAAAAGTGATTCCTTTGTGAATTATTGTTGTTTTTGCCGAGATAGCAAAATAACACCGTTGAATTTAGCCGAGATAGCTTTATTCTTCAAACCTAGTTCAATTCATACCGAGATAGTTGAATTGTTCATACCCTTGTTTATTACTTTCATCCACAAAAAGCACAAAACACAAAAAGAGTCCGAAAATAGCCTCGAAAATCATATCAGTATCAAATGCATTTGAGATTCATTTGATTCAATAAGTTTTGTTTGACTTCATTTGACTTTCATTTGATTCAATTAGCCTTGTTGAATGCATTTGAGTTTCATTTGATTCTATTAGCTATGTTTCACTTTGTTTGACATTCATTTGATTCAATTAGCTTTGTTTGACTTTATTTTACTTTAATTTGATTCAATTAGCTTTGTTGAATGCATTTGAGTTTCATTTCATTTAATTAGCTTTGTTGAATGCATTTGAGTTTATTTGATTCAATTAGCTTTGTTGAATGCATTTGAGTTTCATTTGTTTCAATTAGCTTTATTGGACTTCATTTGACTTTCGTTTGATACGATTAGCTTTGTTTGACTTCATTTGATTCAACTAGCTTTCTTTGCCTTTATTTTACTTTAATTTGATTCAATTAGCTTTGTTGAATGCATTTGAGTTTCATTTGATTCAATTAGCTTTACTGAATGTATTTGAGTTTCATTTGATTCAATAAGTTTTGTTTAACTTCGATTGACTTTAATTTGAATCAATTAGCTTTGTTGAATGCATTTGACTTTCATTTTATTCAATTACCTTTGTTTGACTTCATTTAACTTTAATTTGATTCAATTAGCTTTGTTGAATGCATTTGAGTTTCATTTGATTTAATTAGCTTTGTTGAATGCATTTGAGTTTATTTGATTCAATTAGCTTTGATGAATGCATTTGAGTTTCATTTGATTCAAGCTTTCTTGGACTTCATTTGACTTTCGTTTGATAAGATTAGCATTGTTTGACTTCATTTGATTCAATTAGCTTTGTTTGACTTCATATTACATTAATTTGATTCAATTACCTTTGTTGAATGCATTTGAGTTCCATTTGATTCAATTAGCTTTGTTGAATGCATTTGAGTATCATTTGATTCAATTAGCTTTGTTGAATGCATTTGAGTTTCATTTGATTATATTTGCTATGTTTGACTTTGTTTGACTTTCATTTGATTCAATTAGCTTTGTTTGACTTCATTTGACTTTTATTTGATTCAATTAGCTTTGTTTGACTTCATTTTACTTTAATTTGATTCAATTAGCTTTGTTGAATGCATTTGAGTTTCATTTGATTCAATTACCTTTGTTGAATGCATTTGAGTTTCATTTGATTCTATGAGCTATGTTTGAATTCATTTGACTTTCATTTGATTCAATTAGCTTTGTTGAATGCATTTGAGTTTAATTTGATTCAATTAGCTTTAATTGAATGCATTTGAGATTCATTTGATTCAATAAGTTTTGTTTGACTTCATTTGACTTTCATTTGATTCAATTAGCCTTGTTGAATGCATTTGAGTTTCATTTGATTCTATTAGCTATGTTTCACTTTGTTTGACATTCATTTGATTCAATTAGCTTTGTTTGACTTTATTTTACTTTAATTTGATTCAATTAGCTTTGTTGAATGCATTTGAGTTTCATTTGATTCAATTAGCTTTGTTGAATGCATTTGAGTTTATTTGATTCAATTAGCTTTGTTGAATGCATTTGAGTTTCATTTGTTTCAATTGGCTTTATTGGACTTCATTTGACTTTCGTTTGATACGATTAGCTTTGTTTGACTTCATTTGATTCAACTAGCTTTCTTTGCCTTTATTTTTACTTTAATTTGATTCAATTAGCTTTGTTGAATGCATTTGAGTTTCATTTGATTCAATTAGCTTTACTGAATGTATTTGAGTTTCATTTGATTCAATAAGTTTTGTTTAACTTCGCTTGACTTTAATTTGAATCAATTAGCTTTGTTGAATGCATTTGACTTTCATTTTATTCAATTAGCTTTGTTTGACTTCATTTAACTTTAATTTGATTCAATTAGCTTTGTTGAATGCATTTGAGTTTCATTTGATTTAATTAGCTTTGTTGAATGCATTTGAGTTTATTTGATTCAATTAGCTTTGATGAATGCATTTGAGTTTCATTTGATTCAAGCTTTCTTGGACTTCATTTGACTTTCGTTTGATACGATTAGCATTGTTTGACTTCATTTGATTCAATTAGCTTTGTTTGACTTCATTTTACTTTAATTTGATTCAATTACCTTTGTTGAATGCATTTGAGTTTCATTTGATTCAATTAGCTTTGTTGAATGCATTTGAGTATCATTTGATTCAATTAGCTTTGTTGAATGCATTTGAGTTTCATTTGATTATATTTGCTATGTTTGACTTTGTTTGACTTTCATTTGATTCAATTAGCTTTGTTTGACTTCATTTGACTTTTATTTGATTCAATTAGCTTTGTTTGACTTCATTTTACTTTAATTTGATTCAATTAGCTTTGTTGAATGCATTTGAGTTTCATTTGATTCAATTACCTTTGTTGAATGCATTTGAGTTTCATTTGATTCTCTGAGCTATGTTTGAATTCATTTGACTTTCATTTGATTCAATTAGCTTTGTTTGAATGCATTTGAGTTTAATTTGATTCAATTAGCTTTAATTGAATGCATTTGAGATTCATTTGATTCAATAAGTTTTGTTTGACTTCATTTGACTTTCATTTGATTCAATTAGCTTTGTTGAATGCATTTGAGTTTCATCTGATTCTATTAGCTATGTTTGACTTTGTTTGACTTTCATTTGATTCAATTAGCTTTGTTTGACTTTCATTTTACTTTAATTTGATTCAATTAGCTTTGTTTGAATGCATTTTAGTTTCATTTGATTCAATTAGCTTTGTTTGAATGCATTTGAGTTTATTTGATTCAATTAGCTTTGTTGAATGCATTTGAGTTTCATTTGATTCAAGCTTTCTTGGACTTCATTTGACTTTCGTTTGATACGATTAGCATTGTTTGACTTCATTTGATTCAATTAGCTTTGTTTGACTTCATTTTACTTTAATTTGATTCAATTACCTTTGTTGAATGCATTTGAGTTTCATTTGATTCAATTAGCTTTGTTGAATGCATTTGAGTATCATTTGATTCAATTAGCTTTGTTGAATGCATTTGAGTTTCATTTGATTCTATTAGCTATGTTTCACTTTGTTTGACATTCATTTGATTCAATTAGCTTTGTTTGAATTTATTTTACTTTAATTTGATTCAATTAGCTTTGTTGAATGCATTTGAGTTTCATTTGATTCAATTAGCTTTGTTGAATGCATTTGAGTTTATTTGATTCAATTAGCTTTGTTGAATGCATTTGAGTTTTATTTGTTTCAATTAGCTTTATTGGACTTCATTTGACTTTCGTTTGATACGATTAGCTTTGTTTGACTTCATTTGATTCAACTAGCTTTCTTTGCCTTTATTTTACTTTAATTTGATTCAATTAGCTTTGTTGAATGCATTTGAGTTTCATTTGATTCAATTAGCTTTACTGAATGTATTTGAGTTTCATTTGATTCAATAAGTTTTGTTTAACTTCGCTTGACTTTAATTTGAATCAATTAGCTTTGTTGAATGCATTTGACTTTCATTTTATTCAATTAGCTTTGATTGACTTCATTTAACTTTAATTTGATTCAATTAGCTTTGTTGAATGCATTTGAGTTTCATTTGATTTAATTAGCTTTGTTGAATGCATTTGAGTTTATTTGATTCAATTAGCTTTGATGAATGCATTTGAGTTTCATTTGATTCAAGCTTTCTTGGACTTCATTTGACTTTCGTTTGATACGATTAGCATTGTTTGACTTCATTTGATTCAATTAGCTTTGTTTGACTTCATTTTACTTTAATTTGATTCAATTACCTTTGTTGAATGCATTTGAGTTTCATTTGATTCAATTAGCT
Organism: Beta corolliflora; assembly: GCA_947648045.1. Lineage (NCBI taxonomy): Eukaryota > Viridiplantae > Streptophyta > Magnoliopsida > Caryophyllales > Amaranthaceae > Beta > Beta corolliflora. The sequence goes on along the minus strand of CANSZD010003418.1, from coordinate 66,295 downwards.
TTGTTGAATGCATTTGAGTATCATTTGATTCAATTAGCTTTGTTGAATGCATTTTAGTTTCATTTGATTATATTTGCTATGTTTGACTTTGTTTGACTTTCATTTGATTCAATTAGCTTTGTTTGACTTCATTTGACTTTTATTTGATTCAATTAGCTTTGTTTGACTTCATTTTACTTTAATTTGATTCAATCAGCTTTGTTGAATGCATTTGAGTTTCATTTGATTAAATTACCTTTGTTGAATGCATTTGAGTTTCATTTGATTCTATGAGCTATGTTTGAATTCATTTGACTTTCATTTGATTCAATTAGCTTTGTTGAATGCATTTGAGTTTAATTTGATTCAATTAGCTTTAATTGAATGCATTTGAGATTCATTTGATTCAATAAGTTTTGTTTGACTTCATTTGACTTTCATTTGATTCAATTAGCCTTGTTGAATGCATTTGAGTTTCATTTGATTCTATTTGCTATGTTTCACTTTGTTTGACATTCATTTGATTCAATTAGCTTTGTTTGACTTTATTTTACTTTAATTTGATTCAATTAGCTTTGTTGAATGCATTTGAGTTTCATTTGATTCAATTAGCTTTGTTGAATGCATTTGAGTTTATTTGATTCAATTAGCTTTGTTGAATGCATTTGAGTTTCATTTGTTTCAATTGGCTTTATTGGACTTCATTTGACTTTCGTTTGATACGATTAGCTTTGTTTGACTTCATTTAATTCAACTAGCTTTCTTTGCCTTTATTTTACTTTTTAATTTGATTCAATTAGCTTTGTTGAATGCATTTGAGTTTCATTTGATTCAATTAGCTTTACTGAATGTATTTGAGTTTCATTTGATTCAATAAGTTTTGTTTAACTTCGCTTGACTTTAATGTGAATCAATTAGCTTTGTTGAATGCATTTGACTTTCATTTTATTCAATTAGCTTTGTTTGACTTCATTTAACTTTAATTTGATTCAATTAGCTTTGTTGAATGCATTTGAGTTTCATTTGATTTAATTAGCTTTGTTGAATGCATTTGAGTTTATTTGATTCAATTAGCTTTGATGAATGCATTTGAGTTTCATTTGTTTCAATTAGCTTTATTGCACTTCATTTGACTTTCGTTTGATACGATTAGCTTTGTTTGACTTCATTTGATTCAACTAGCTTTCTTTGCCTTTATTTTACTTTAATTTGATTCAATTAGCTTTGTTGAATGCATTTGAGTTTCATTTGATTCAATTAGCTTTACTGAATGTATTTGAGTTTCATTTGATTCAATAAGTTTTGTTTAACTTCGCTTGACTTTAATTTGAATCAATTAGCTTTGTTGAATGCATTTTGACTTTCATTTTATTCAATTAGCTTTGTTTGACTTCATTTAACTTTAATTTGATTCAATTAGCTTTGTTGAATGCATTTGAGTTTCATTTGATTTAATTATCTTTGTTGAATGCATTTGAGTTTATTTGATTCAATTAGCTTTGATGAATGCATTTGAGTTTCATTTGATTCAAGCTTTCTTGGACTTCATTTGACTTTCGTTTGATACGATTAGCATTGTTTGACTTCATTTGATTCAATTAGCTTTCTTTGCCATTATTTTACTTTAATTTGATTCAATTAGCTTTGTTGAATGCATTTGAGTTTCATTTGATTCAATTAGCTTTACTGAATGTATTTGAGTTTCATTTGATTCAATAAGTTTTGTTTAACTTCGCTTGACTTTAATTTGAATCAATTAGCTTTGTTGAATGCATTTGAGTTTCATTTGATTCAATTAGTTTTGTTGAATGCATTTGATTTTCAATTGATTCATTTAGCTTTGTTGAATGCATTTGAGTATCATTTGATTCAATTAGCTTTGTTGAATGCATTTGAGTTTCATTTGTTTCAATTGGCTTTATTGGACTTCATTTGACTTTCGTTTGATACGATTAGCATTGTTTGACTTCATTTGATTCAATTAGCTTTGTTTGACTTCATTTTACTTTAATTTGATTCAATTACCTTTGTTGAATGCATTTGAGTTTCATTTGATTCAATTAGCTTTGTTGAATGCATTTGAGTTTCATTTGATTCAATTACCTTTGTTGAATGCATTTGAGTTTCATTTGATTCTATGAGCTATGTTTGAATTCATTTGACTTTCATTTGATTCAATTAGCTTTGTTGAATGCATTTGAGTTTAATTTGATTCAATTAGCTTTAATTGAATGCATTTGAGATTCATTTGATTCAATAAGTTTTGTTTGACTTCATTTGACTTTCATTTGATTCAATTAGCCTTGTTGAATGCATTTGAGTTTCATTTGATTCTATTAGCTATGTTTCACTTTGTTTGACATTCATTTGATTCAATTAGCTTTGTTTGACTTTATTTTACTTTAATTTGATTCAATTAGCTTTGTTGAATGCATTTGAGTTTCATTTGATTCAATTAGCTTTGTTGAATGCATTTGAGTTTATTTGATTCAATTAGCTTTGTTGAATGCATTTGAGTTTCATTTGTTTCAATTGACTTTATTGGACTTCATTTGACTTTCGTTTGATACGATTAGCTTTGTTTGACTTCATTTGATTCAACTAGCTTTCTTTGCCTTTATTTTACTTTAATTTGATTCAATTAGCTTTGTTGAATGCATTTGAGTTTCATTTGATTCAATTAGCTTTACTGAATGTATTTGAGTTTCATTTGATTCAATAAGTTTTGTTTAACTTTGCTTGACTTTAATTTGAATCAATTAGCTTTGTTGAATGCATTTGACTTTCATTTTATTCAATTAGCTTTGTTTGACTTCATTTAACTTTAATTTGATTCAATTAGCTTTGTTGAATGCATTTGAGTTTCATTTGATTCAATTACCTTTGTTGAATGCATTTGAGTTTCATTTGATTCTATGAGCCATGTTTGAATTTATTTGACTTTCATTTGATTCAATTAGCTTTGTTGAATGCATTTGAGTTTAATTTGATTCAATTAGCTTTAATTGAATGCATTTGAGATTCATTTGATTCAATAAGTTCTGTTTGACTTCATTTGACTTTCATTTGATTCAATTAGCCTTGTTGAATGCATTTGAGTTTCATTTTGATTCTATTAGCTATGTTTCACTTTTGTTTGACATTCATTTGATTCAATTAGCTTTGTTTGACTTTATTTTACTTTAATTTGATTCAATTAGCTTTGTTGAATGCATTTGAGTTTCATTCGATTCAATTAGCTTTGTTGAATGCATTTGAGTTTATTTGATTCAATTAGCTTTGTTGAATGCATTTGAGTTTCATTTGTTTCAATTAGCTTTATTGGACTTCATTTGACTTTCGTTTGATACGATTAGCTTTGTTTGACTTCATTTGATTCAACTAGCTTTCTTTGCCTTTATTTTACTTTAATTTGATTCAATTAGCTTTGTTGAATGCATTTGAGTTTCATTTGATTCAATTAGCTTTACTGAATGTATTTGAGTTTCATTTCATTCAATAAGTTTTGTTTAACTTCGCTTGACTTTAATTTGAATCAATTAGCTTTGTTGAATGCATTTGAGTTTCATTTTATTCAATTAGCTTTGTTTGACTTCATTTAACTTTAATTTGATTCAATTAGCTTTGTTGAATGCATTTGAGTTTCATTTGATTTAATTAGCTTTGTTGAATGCATTTGACTTTCATTTTATTCAATTAGCTTTGTTTGACTTCATTTAACTTTAATTTGATTCAATTAGCTTTGTTGAATGCATTTGAGTTTCATTTGATTTAATTAGCTTTGTTGAATGCATTTGAGTTTATTTGATTCAATTAGCTTTGATGAATGCATTTGAGTTTCATTTGATTCAAGCTTTCTTGGACTTCATTTGACTATCGTTTGATACGATTAGCATTGTTTGACTTCATTTGATTCACTTAGCTTTGTTTGACTTAATTTTACTTTAATTTGATTCAATTACCTTTGTTGAATGCATTTGAGTTTCATTTGATTCAATTAGCTTTGTTGAATGCATTTGAGTATCATTTGATTCAATTAGCTTTGTTGAATGCATTTGAGTTTCATTTGATTATATTTGCTATGTTTGACATTGTTTGACTTTCATTTGATTCAATTAGCTTTGTTTGTCTTCATTTGACTTTTATTTGATTCAATTAGCTTTGTTTGACTTTATTTTACTTTAATTTGATTCAATTAGCTTTGTTGAATGCATTTGAGTTTCATTTGATTCAATTACCTTTGTTGAATGCATTTGAGTTTCATTTGATTCTATGAGCTATGTTTGAATTCATTTGACTTTCACTTGATTCAATTAGCTTTGTTTGACTTCATTTTACATTAATTTGATTCAATTAGCTTTGTTGAATGCATTTGAATTTCATTTGATTCAATTAGCTATGTTTCACTTTGTTTGACATTCATTTGATTCAATTAGCTTTGTTTGACTTCATTTTAATTTAATTTGATTCAATTAGCTTTGTTGAATGCATTTGAGTTTCATTTAATTGAATTAGCTTTGTTGAATGCATTTGAGTTTATTTGATTCAATTAGCTTTGTTGAATGCATTTGAGTTTCATTTGATTCAAGCTTTCTTGGACTTTATTTGACTTTCGTTTGATACGATTAGCTTTGTTTGACTTCATTTGATTCAATTAGCTTTGTTTGACTTCATTTTACTTTAATTTGATTCAATTAGCTTTGTTGAATGCATTTGACTTTCATTTGATTCAATTAGCTTTACTGAATGCATTTGAGTTTCATTTGATTCAATAAGTTTTGTTTGACTTCTTTGACTTTAATTTGATTCAATTAGCTTTGTTGAATGCATTTGAGTATCATTTGATTCAATTAGCTTTGTTGAATGCATTTGAGTTTAATTTGATGATATTAGCTATGTTTGACTTTCATTTGATTCAATTAACTTTGTTTGACTTCTTTTGACTTTCATTTGATTCAATTAGCTTTGTTTGACTTCAATTTACTTTAATTTGATTCAATTAGCTTTGTTGAATGCATTTGAGTTTCATTTGATTCAATTACCTTTGTTGAATGCAACTGAGTCTCATTTGATTCTATTAGCTATGTTTGACTTCATTTGACTTTCATTTGATTCAATTAGCTTTGTTTGACTTTATTTTACTTTAATTTGATTCAATTAGCTTTGTTGAATGCATTTGAGTTTAATTTGATTCAATTAGCTTTAATTGAATGCATTTGAGATTCATTTGATTCAATAACTTTTGTTTGACTTCATTTGACTTTCATTTGATTCAATTAGCCTTGTTGAATGCATTTGAATTTCATTTGATTCTATTTGCTATGTTTCACTTTGTTTGACATTCATTTGATTCAATTAGCTTTGTTTGACTTTATTTTACTTTAATTTGATTTAATTGGCTTTGTTGAATGCATTTGAGTTTCATTTGATTTAATTAGCTTTGTTGAATGCATTTGAGTTTATTTGATTCAATTAGCTTTGATGAATGCATTTGAGTTTCATTTGATTCAAGCTTTTTGGACTTCATTTGACTTTCGTTTGATACGATTAGCATTGTTTGACTTCATTTGATTCAATTAGCTTTGTTTGACTTCATTTTACTTTAATTTGATTCAATTACCTTTATTGAATGCATTTGAGTTTCATTTGATTCAATTAGCTTTGTTGAATGCATTTGAGTATCATTTGATTCAATTAGCTTTGTTAAATGCATTTGAGTTTTATTTGATTATATGTGCTATGTTTGACTTTGTTTGACTTTCATTTGATTCAATTAGCTTTGTTTGACTTCATTTTACTTTAATTTGATTTAATTAGCTTTGTTGAATGCATTTGAGTTTCATTTGATTCAATTACCTTTGTTGAATGCATTTGAGTTTCATTTGATTCTATGAACTATGTTTGAATTCATTTGACTTTCATTTGATTCAATTAGCTTTGTTTGACTTCATTTTACATTAATTTGATTCAATTAGCTTTGTTGAATGCATTTGAGTTTAATTTTATTCAATTAGCTTTAATTGAATGCATTTGAGATTCATTTGATTCAATAAGTTTTGTTTGACTTCATTTGACTTTCATTTGATTCAATTAGCTTTGTTGAATGCATTTGAATTTCATTTGATTCAATTAGCTAAGTTTCACTTTGTTTGACATTCATTTGATTCAATTAGCTTTGTTTGACTTCATTTTAATTTAATTTGATTCAATTAGCTTTGTTGAATGCATTTGAGTTTCATTTTATTTAATTAGCTTTGTTGAATGCATTTGAGTTTATTTGATTCAATTAGCTTTGTTGAATGCATTTGAGTTTCATTTGATTCAAGCTTTCTTGGACTTTATTTGACTTTCGTTTGATACGATTAGCTTTGTTTGACTTCATTTGATTCAATTAGCTTTGTTTGACTTCATTTTACTTTAATTTGATTCAATTAGCTTTGTTGAATGCATTTGACTTTCATTTGATTCAATTAGTTTTACTGAATGCATTTGAGTTTCATTTGATTCAATAAGTTTTGTTTGACTTCTTTGACTTTAATTTGATTCAATTAGCTTTGTTGAATGCATTTGAGTATCATTTGATTCAATTAGCTTTGTTGAATGCATTTGAGTTTAATTTGATGATATTAGCTATGTTTGACTTTCATTTGATTCAATTAACTTTGTTTGACTTCTTTTGACTTTCATTTGATTCAATTAGCTTTGTTTGACTTCAATTTACTTTAATTTGATTCAATTAGCTTTGTTGAATGCATTTGAGTTTCATTTGATTCAATTACCTTTGTTGAATGCAACTGAATCTCATTTGATTCTATTAGCTATGTTTGACTTCATTTGACTTTCATTTGATTCAATTAGCTTTGTTTGACTTCATTTTACTTTAATTTGATTCAATTAGCTTTGTTGAATGCATTTGAGTTTAATTTGATTCAATTAGCTTTAATTGAATGCATTTGAGATTCATTTGATTCAATAAGTTTTGTTTGACTTTATTTGACTTTCAATTGATTCAATTAGCCTTGTTGAATACATTTTGAGTTTCATTTGATTCTATTAGCTATGTTTCACTTTGCTTGACATTCATTTGATTCAATTAGCTTTGTTTGACTTTATTTTTCTTTAATTTGATTCAATTAGCTTTGTTGAATGCATTTCAGTTTCATTTGATTATATTTGCTATGTTTGACTTTGTTTGACTTTTATTTGATTCAATTAGCTTTGTTTGACTTCATTTGACTTTTATTTGATTCAATTAGCTTTGTTTGACTTCATTTTACTTTAATTTGATTCAATTAGCTTTGTTGAATGCATTTGAGTTTCATTTGATTCAATTAGCTTTGTTTGACTTCATTTTACATTAATTTGATTCAATTAGCTTTGTTGAATGCATTTGAGTTTAATTTGATTCAATTAGCTTTAATTGAATGCATTTGAGATTCATTTGATTCAATAAGTTTTGTTTGACTTCATTTGACTTTCATTTGATTCAATTAGCTTTGTTGAATGCATTTGAATTTCATTTGATTCAATTAGCTATGTTTCACTTTGTTTGACATTCATTTGATTTAATTAGCTTTGTTTGACTTCAATTTAATTTAATTTGATTCAATTAGCTTTGTTGAATGCATTTGAGTTTCATTTGATTTAATTAGCTTTGTTGAATGCATTTGAGTTTATTTGATTCAATTAGCTTTGTTGAATGCATTTGAGTTTCATTTTATTCAAGCTTTCTTGGACTTTATTTGACTTTCGTTTGATACGATTAGCTTTGTTTGACTTCATTTGATTCAATTAGCTTTGTTTGACTTCATTTTACTTTAATTTGATTCAATTAGCTTTGTTGAATGCATTTGACTTTCATTTGATTCAATTAGCTTTACTGAATGCATTTGAGTTTCATTTGATTCAATAAGTTTTGTTTGACTTCTTTGACTTTAATTTGATTCAATTAGCTTTGTTGAATGCATTTGAGTATCATTTGATTCAATTAGCTTTGTTGAATGCATTTGAGTTTAATTTGATGATATTAGCTATGTTTGACTTTCATTTGATTCAATTAACTTTGTTTGACTTCTTTTGACTTTCATTTGATTCAATTAGCTTTGTTTGACTTCAATTTACTTTAATTTGATTCAATTAGCTTTGTTGAATGCATTTGAGTTTCATTTGATTCAATTACCTTTGTTGAATGCAACTGAATCTCATTTGATTCTATTAGCTATGTTTGACTTCATTTGACTTTCATTTGATTCAATTAGCTTTGTTTGACTTCATTTTACTTTAATTTGATTCAATTAGCTTTGTTGAATGCATTTGAGTTTAATTTGATTCAATTAGCTTTAATTGAATGCATTTGAGATTCATTTGATTCAATAAGTTTTGTTTGACTTTATTTGACTTTCAATTGATTCAATTAGCCTTGTTGAATACATTTTGAGTTTCATTTGATTCTATTAGCTATGTTTCACTTTGCTTGACATTCATTTGATTCAATTAGCTTTGTTTGACTTTATTTTTCTTTAATTTGATTCAATTAGCTTTGTTGAATGCATTTCAGGTTTCATTTGATTATATTTGCTATGTTTGACTTTGTTTGACTTTTATTTGATTCAATTAGCTTTGTTTGACTTCATTTGACTTTTATTTGATTCAATTAGCTTTGTTTGACTTCATTTTACTTTAATTTGATTCAATTAGCTTTGTTGAATGCATTTGAGTTTCATTTGATTCAATTAGCTTTGTTTGACTTCATTTTACATTAATTTGATTCAATTAGCTTTGTTGAATGCATTTGAGTTTAATTTTATTCAATTAGCTTTAATTGAATGCATTTGAGATTCATTTGATTCAATAAGTTTTGTTTGACTTCATTTGACTTTCATTTGATTCAATTAGCTTTGTTGAATGCATTTGAATTTCATTTGATTCAATTAGCTATGTTTCACTTTGTTTGACATTCATTTGATTTAATTAGCTTTGTTTGACTTCAATTTAATTTAATTTGATTCAATTAGCTTTGTTGAATGCATTTGAGTTTCATTTGATTTAATTAGCTTTGTTGAATGCATTTGAGTTTATTTGATTCAATTAGCTTTGTTGAATGCATTTGAGTTTCATTTTATTCAAGCTTTCTTGGACTTTATTTGACTTTCGTTTGATACGATTAGCTTTTTTTGACTTCATTTGATTCAATTAGCTTTGTTTGACTTCATTTTACTTTAATTTGATTCAATTAGCTTTGTTGAATGCATTTGACTTTCATTTGATTCAATTAGCTTTACTTGAATGCATTTGAGTTTCATTTGATTCAATAAGTTTTGTTTGACTTCTTTGACTTTAATTTGATTCAATTAGCTTTGTTGAATGCATTTGAGTATCATTTGATTCAATTAGCTTTGTTGAATGCATTTGAGTTTAATTTGATTATATTAGCTATGTTTGACTTTCATTTGATTCAATTAACTTTGTTTGACTTCTTTTGACTTTCATTTGATTCAATTAGCTTTGTTTGACTTCAATTTACTTTAATTTGATTCAATTAGCTTTGTTGAATGCATTTGAGTTTCATTTGATTCAATTACCTTTGTTGAATGCAACCGAGTCTCATTTGATTCTATTAGCTATGTTTGACTTCATTTGACTTTCATTTGATTCAATTAGCTTTGTTTGACTTCATTTTACTTTAATTTGATTCAATTAACTTTGTTGAATGCATTTGAGTTTAATTTGATTCAATTAGCTTTAATTGAATGCATTTGAGATTCATTTGATTCAATAAGTTTTGTTTGACTTCATTTGACTTTCAATTGATTCAATTAGCCTTGTTGAATGCATTTTGAGTTTCATTTGATTCTATTAGCTATGTTTCACTTTGCTTGACATTCATTTGATTCAATTAGCTTTGTTTGACTTTATTTTTCTTTAATTTGATTCAATTAGCTTTGTTGAATGCATTTGAGTTTCATTTGATTATATTTGCTATGTTTGACTTTGTTTGACTTTTATTTGATTCAATTAGCTTTGTTTGACTTCATTTGACTTTTATTTGATTCAATTAGCTTTGTTTGACTTCATTTTACTTTAATTTGATTCAATTAGCTTTGTTGAATGCATTTGAGTTTCATTTGATTCAATTACCTTTGTTGAATGCATTTGAGTTTCATTTGATTCTATGAGCTATGTGTGAATTCATTTGACTTTCATTTGATTCAATTAGCTTTGTTGAATGCATTTGAGTTTAATTTGATTCAATTAGCTTTAATTGAATGCATTTGAGATTCATTTGATTCAATAACTTTTGTTTGACTTCATTTGACTTTCATTTGATTCAATTAGCCTTGTTGAATGCATTTGAGTTTCATTTGATTATATTAGCTATGTTTCACTTTGTTTGACATTCATTTGATTCAATTAGCTTTGTTTGACTTTATTTTACATTAATTTGATTCAATTAGCTTTGTTGAATGCATTTGAGTTTCATTTGATTTAATTAGCTTTGTTGAATGCATTTGAGTTTATTTGATTCAATTAGCTTTGTTGAATGCATTTGAGTTTCATTTGTTTCAATTAGCTTTATTGGACTTCATTTGACTTTCGTTTGATACGATTAGCTTTGTTTGACTTCATTTGATTCAATTAGCTTTCTTTGCCTTTATTTTACTTTAATTTGATTCAATTAGCTTTGTTGAATGCATTTGAGTTTCATTTGATTCAATTAGCTTTACTGAATGTATTTGAGTTTCATTTGATTCAATAAGTTTTGTTTAACTTCGCTTGACTTTAATTTGAATCAATTAGCTTTGTTGAATGCATTTGACTTTCATTTGATTCAATTAGCTTTGTTTGACTTCATTTAACTTTAATTTGATTCAATTAGCTTTGTTGAATGCATTTGAGTTTCATTTGATTTAATTAGCTTTGTTGAATGCATTTGAGTTTATTTGATTCAATTAGCTTTGATGAATGCATTTGAGTTTCATTTGATTCAAGCTTTCTTGGACTTCATTTGACTTTCTGGTACGAAATGGGAAGGTACCAAGATTATTAAGGATGGCTTACATGATCATTCTTAACCCTGATTCAGTATCACCTATTCTACCTAACAAGATCCGTTGGATATGGCTCATATCATGGATTAGGATCACTTGTTAGAAGTTTAGCTAAGTACTAATCTTAATTACAGTTTTTGTAATTTACGGTTTTGTAAAACCGGAAATTATTTTGTGTAGCGTAAATTGTAATATGGGACGAACCATGCTTGGGGACGTGAATTACACTTGGGACGTGTAAAGGGAACTCTTGGAGATCTTTTGGAGCTTTACTTGCAAGCTAAGAGAAGCCCCCCCCCACTTGCTTGACAAAACCGGCCCTCCTTGCCCCAAAGTCAACAAAACACACAACAACACTATTCCTTCTTACATCTTTGTTGGATTAAGAGATCTTTGTTGTTTAATTGCTTTGTTTAATCACTTTGGTACTTAGATATTTATGGCTGATTTGTTAAGCCTCTTTAGCTCTTTGCTATATATATGTAATGTGGTTCAAAGAATGGAAAATCGATTTTGTTGTTAAACTTGAGCATTGTGCTTATTCGAACTTTTGGAGTGCAAACCCGAAATTTCCTCTTGTGATTAAGAAGTGATCTTAATCTTGAAATCCTTGAGTTAAGTGAGTAAAGCTTAACCTAAGAGAGAGTTAGGATAATTAGTGAGTGAAGCTAATTGAATTACTCTCAAAACCCTCCTAAATCGGTTTCTAGGTGAGTGAAGCCTCTAATCGATTTAGAACCCTTAAGTGGAAGTAAGTGAGTGAAGCTTATCAAGCTTAAGTAAACACAATTCTTTTAGTTTTTAAGAGTGATTCTTTCGACTAAAAGTCTATATCCATTGTTCGATTGTTTCCGCTGTTAGTGGGTCTCCTAAACACACGTGAGAGGAGTCTCATTTCGCATCAAGTGGTATCAGAGCTCCAGCCCTCTAAGTCCTCTTGGCACTTAGACGTTCTTGGAGAAGAAGGAAAACCACCAAAAAAGAAGCAAAAGGAAGCAACCCGTAAAAGACAGTTTTTTGAGGTAACTTTGAACGCGAGGTTCTCACATCTCAGATCGTGTTTTTGGGTGATTCTTTTTTTGAAAGTGGTTATTTTTATGTCTAGTTTTTTCCTGTAAAATTTCATAACTTTTGGAGTGCAAACCCGAAATTTCCTCTTGTGATTAAGAAGTGATCTTAATCTTGAAATCCTTGAGTTAAGTGAGTAAAGCTTAACCTAAGAGAGAGTTAGGATAATTAGTGAGTGAAGCTAATTGAATTACTCTCAAAACCCTCCTAAATCGGTTTCTAGGTGAGTGAAGCCTCTAATCGATTTAGAACCCTTAAGTGGAAGTAAGTGAGTGAAGCTTATCAAGGTTAAGTAAACACAATTCTTTTAGTTTTTAAGAGTGATTCTTTCGACTAAAAGTCTATATCCATTGTTCGATTGTTTCCGCCGTTAGTGGGTCTCCTAAACACACGTGAGAGGAGTCTCATTTCGCATCAAGTGGTATCGAGCTCCAGCCCTCTAAGTCCTCTTGGCACTTAGACGTTCTTGGAGAAGAAGGAAAACCACAAAAAGGAAGCAAAAGGAAGCAACCCGTAAAAGACAATTTTTTGAGGTAACTTTGAACGCGAGGTTCTCACATCTCAGATCGTGTTTTTGGGTGATTCTTTTTTTGAAAGTGGTTATTTTTATGTCTAGTTTTGGGCTATAAAATTTCATAACTTTTGGTGGTCATTTGCTAGCATAATCAGCGTGTTTTTCTTAAGTGGTCTAAAACCGGATTAATCTGGACCAGCTTTAGAAAAATAAAAACTGCAATCAATTGGTTTGTTATTTTTTTATGAAATTTTGGTCGAGTGCTTAAAACACCTAGGGCTACGTTGTGACAAAATTTCATTCAATTTCAAGTTGATTTGATTAGGGTTTGAAGCTCGAATTTTGGGTGAAAATTCTGGGCAGTTTCTAGGCAGAATATTTTTTTTTTCTTCTCGTTTGTATTCATTGTAATAGTAGTTCATCTTGAACTTCTATAAGTGTATTGTTGTTAATATGGATGAACTAGTTGAAGTTTTTGCACGGATGCAAGAAGCTAATCAAAAGGTTCGATTCTTGAGGCAACAAATGCAAGAAGATAAGAAGCAAAAACTTCACAAGAAGAAAGTGTCTCTATTAGTAGAGAAGCTTCAATCGAAAGGAGAAAGTGAAGTTAGTGCTGAACAAGAAGAAGAAGAAAACACAATTATGTATGAATTGGATGCAAAAACAAACGAGGGAGTGGAGGTAGAAAATCCCGATTTGAGGGAAGTCTTATTGGAGGTTGTTGTCATAGAACAACTACCACCAACCCTACCACCACAAAATGATGCAGCACCAATTCTAAAGAGCATGGAGGTGAACAAGAAAGATTATGCACAACCTTCAAGCTCCAACAACGAGAATTCGAGGTCGAATTCTTTTGAAGAAAGAGAGAATGGTACGAAATGGGAAGGTACCAAGATTATTAAGGATGGCTTACATGATCATTCTTAACCCCGATTCAAGATCACCTATTCTACCTAACAAGATCCGTTGGATATGGCTCATATCATGGATTAGGATCACTTGTTAGAAGTTTAGCTAAGTACTAATCTTAATTACAGTTTTTGTAATTTACGGTTTTGTAAAACCGGAAATTATTTTGTGTAGCGTAAATTGTAATATGGGACGAACCATGCTTGGGGACGTGAATTACACTTGGGACGTGTAAAGGGAACTCTTGGAGATCTTTTGGAGCTTTACTTGCAAGCTAAGAGAAGCCCCCCCCCCACTTGCTTGACAAAACCGGCCCTCCTTGCCCCAAAGTCAACAAAACACACACAACAACACTATTCCTTCTTACATCTTTGTTGGATTAAGAGATCTTTGTTGTTTAATTGCTTTGTTTAATCACTTTGGTACTTAGATATTTATGGCTGATTTGTTAAGCCTCTTTAGCTCTTTGCTATATATATGTAATGTGGTTCATCAATGGAAAATCAGATTTTGTTGTTAAACTTGAGCATTGTGCTTATTCGAACTTTTGGAGTGCAAACCCGAAATTTCCTCTTGTGATTAAGAAGTGATCTTAATCTTGAAATCCTTGAGTTAAGTGAGTAAAGCTTAACCTAAGAGAGAGTTAGGATAATTAGTGAGTGAAGCTAATTGAATTACTCTCAAAACCCTCCTAAATCGGTTCTAGGTGAGTGAAGCCTCTAATCGATTTAGAACCCTTAAGTGGAAGTAAGTGAGTGAAGCTTATCAAGCTTAAGTAAACACAATTCTTTTAGTTTTTAAGAGTGATTCTTTCGACTAAAAGTCTATATCCATTGTTCGATTGTTTCCGCTGTTAGTGGGTCTCCTAAACACACGTGAGAGGAGTCTCATTTCGCATCACTTTCGTTTGATACGATTAGCATTGTTTGACTTCATTTGATTCAATTAGCTTTGTTTGACTTCATTTTACTTTAATTTGATTCAATTAGCTTTGTTGAATACATTTGAGTTTCATTTGATTCAATTAGCTTTGTTGAAGGCATTTGACTATCATTTTATTCAATTAGCTTTGTTGAATGTATTTGAGTTTCATTTGATTATATTTGCTATGTTTGACATTGTTTGACTTTCATTTGATTCAATTAGCTTTGTTTGTCTTCATTTGACTTTTATTTGATTCAATTAGCTTTGTTTGACTTTATTTTACTTTAATTTGATTCAATTAGCTTTGTTGAATGCATTTGAGTTTCATTTGATTCAATTACCTTTGTTGAATGCATTTGAGTTTCATTTGATTCTATGAGCTATGTTTGACTTCATTTGACTTTCATTTGATTCAATTAGCTTTGTTTGACTTCATTTTACATTAATTTGATTCAATTAGCTTTGTTGAATGCATTTGAGTTTAATTTGATTCAATTAGCTTTAATTGAATGCATTTGAGATTCATTTGATTCAAAAAGTTTTGTTTGACTTCATTTGACTTTCATTTGATTCAATTAGCTTTGTTGAATGCATTTGAGTTTCATTTGATTCAATTAGCTATGTTTCACATTGTTTGACATTCATTTGATTCAATTAGGTTTGTTTGACTTCATTTTACTTTAATTTGATTCAATTAGCTTTGTTGAATGCATTTGAGTTTAATTTGATTCAATTAGCTTTAATTGAATGCATTTGAGATACATTTGATTCAATAAGTTTTGTTTGACTTCATTTGACTTTCATTTGATTCAATTAGCCTTGTTGAATGCATTTGAGTTTCATTTGATTCTATTAGCTATGTTTCACTTTGTTTGACATTCATTTGATTCAATTAGCTTTGTTTGACTTTATTTTACTTTAATTTGATTCAATTAGCTTTGTTGAATGCATTTGAGTTTCATTTGATTTAATTAGCTTTGTTGAATGCATTTGAGTTTATTTGATTCAATTAGCTTTGTTGAATGCATTTGAGTTTCATTTGTTTCAATTAGCTTTATTGGACTTCATTTGACTTTCGTTTGATACGATTAGCTTTGTTTGACTTCATTTGATTCAATTAGCTTTCTTTGCCTTTATTTTACTTTAATTTGATTCAAAAAGTTTTGTATGACTTCATTTGACTTTCATTTGATTCAATTAGCTTTGTTGAATGCATTTGAGTTTCATTTGATTCAATTAGCTATGTTTCACTTTGTTTGACATTCATTTGATTCAATTAGCTTTGTTTGACTTCATTTTAATTTGATTTGATTCAATTAGCTTTGTTGAATGCATTTGAGTTTCATTTGATTTAATTAGCTTTGTTGAATGCATTTGAGTTTATTTGATTCAATTAGCTTTGTTGAATGCATTTGAGTTTCATTTGTTTCAATTAGCTTTATTGGACTTCATTTGACTTTCGTTTGATACGATTAGCTTTGTTTGACTTCATTTGATTCAATTAGCTTTCTTTGCCTTTATTTTACTTTAATTTGATTCAAAAAGTTTTGTATGACTTCATTTGACTTTCATTTGATTCAATTAGCTTTGTTGAATGCATTTGAGTTTCATTTGATTCAATTAGCTATGTTTCACTTTGTTTGACATTCATTTGATTCAATTAGCTTTGTTTCGACTTCATTTTAATTTAATTTGATTCAATTAGCTTTGTTGAATGCATTTGAGTTTCATTTGATTTAATTAGCTTTGTTGAATGCATTTGAGTTTATTTGATTCAATTAGCTTTGTTGAATGCATTTGAGTTTCATTTGCAGATATTAGCTATGTTTGACTTTGTTTGACTTTCATTTGATTCAATTAGCTTTGTTTGACTTCATTTGACTTTTATTTGATTCAATTAGCTTTGTTTGACTTCATTTTACTTTAATTTGATTCAATTAGCTTTGTTGAATGCATTTGAGTTTCATTTGATTCAATTACCTTTGTTGAATGCATTTGAGTTTCATTTGATTCTATGAGCTATGTTTGACTTCATTTGACATTCATTTGATTCAATTAGCTTTGTTTGACTTCATTTTACATTAATTTGATTCAATTAGCTTTGTTGAATGCATTTGAGTTTAATTTGATTCAATTAGCTTTAATTGAATGCATTTGAGATTCATTTGATTCAATAAGTTTTGTTTGACTTCATTTGACTTTCATTTGATTCAATTAGCTTTGTTGAATGCATTTGAGTTTCATTTGATTCAATTAGCTATGTTTCACTTTGTTTGACATTCATTTGATTCAATTAGCTTTGTTTGACTTCATTTTACTTTAATTTGATTCAATTAGCTTTGTTGAATGCATTTGAGTTTAATTTGATTCAATTAGCTTTAATTGAATGCATTTGAGATTCATTTGATTCAATGATGCGAACACACTTCAAAATGAATTGCGTTTACGATAGTTGAATGATAAACTACAAGCCTCCACTTAAAGTTTACGATTCGGTTTATAATTAAGGAAATGAATCTCCACTCTCTTCCTCAATTACGGTTTTAATTAACAAAGAACGAGAATCTCCACTCTCGAATATGTCAATTAGGTTGACTTTCTCGTAGTTTGACCTCCCAAGAAAATCGGTTCAAAGATAGAGTAAAAACTCAGTTTTTAATGATATGATTGCACGTCCAAGTTGAAAGAGCAACCAAGAATTCCGAGCAAAGGTTCGAACTTGAATGAATAATGAAGTCCGAAAATTATGATTAAGTCACCGGATATGATAATTAAAATAAACACTCTTGAATATTTTAATTAACTCTTAATCTCACTTACACCACTCCTGGAATAAAGTAGATTAAACACTAAGTAAATAATCACTCCTGAAAACTACTCAATGGCCGAAAGTAATTGATCACACAATTAAATTCAATAACAAAGTTTTTAGGTAAATCTCACATGCCTTGAATGATAGCATGGAACTATTATTTATAATAGAATAAACTTGTCCTCCAAGGACCAAGCAAGGGCCGAAAATCAGCCATAAGAATTAAGGAAACATTCCTTAATTCCTTACATCTTAATCCCTTGATTCTAGGAGAGAATAAAGGAGTAAATAAGGAAACAACCAAATCAGCCCCCAATCCCCCTTGACACGCCTAAATACATAAGGAAACCAAGAAATAAGGAAAGTATTACAACTCAATGACAACTTGCAAACTTGGAGCACAAGGACCAAATCACACGCCTAACACACGCCTAATCATGGACGAAATATCACAAGATATTTCGGACCTTATTTGCTGAAAATTAAAGACTTAATTAAAACAACTAAGACTCTAGAAATGGTGTCACCTTCAAGCTTCATCAATGGAATCATCGTCCCATTTAAGAAATGACACAAATGAGGAGTTTGAATTTAACTTGAACCCGAACACTTCAAGGACTAAACAAATCGGATCATTTGGAGCTTGACCTTGACCTTGACTTGTATCATTCTCCCCCTCTTCAAAAGAATTTGTCCTTAAATTTTCATCATCTAAATAAGGACTAAGATCACCAACATTGAAGGTTGCACTCACACCTCCATAATCACTTGGAAGCTCGATCTTATAAGCACTTTCATTAATCACATCAATAACTTTGAATGGACCATCGGCTCTAGGCATAAGCTTGTTCTTCCTCTTGCTTGGAAACCGTTCTTTCCTCAAATGAATCCAAACCAAATCGCCAATCCGAAATTTCGGTTGTCTTCTATGCTTGTTGGCCCGTTCTTTGTATTGAGTATTCATCTTCTCAATTCGTGCTTTCACTTGCTCACAAGTCTTCTTAAAGACTTCCAACCTCTTCTTTGAATCAACATGAATTTCAGATTTAGTTAGTGACACAAAATCAATAGGAAGGAAAGGATTGATACCATAGACCACCTCAAATGGAGACTTAGAAGTAGTAGAAGAATGAGCTCGATTATAAGCAAACTCGGCGTGAGCTAGCTTTATATCCCAATCCTTTTGTGTCTTACTCACCAAGCCACGCAACAAAGCTCCAAGAGTTCTATTAGTTACCTCAGTTTGACCATCCGTTTGAGGATGATGACTTGTGCTAAAGAGTAACTTAGTTCCCACCATCTTCCATAAGCTCCTCCAAAAGTGACTAAGGAACTTTGTATCACGATCACTAACAATACTTCTAGGAATACCATGCAAACGAATGTTTTCCCTGAAGTACAAATCCGCCACATGCAAAGCATCATCAGTTTTATGCATAGAAACAAAGTGAGTCATTTTCGAAAAACGATCCACCACCACCATAATTGCGTCCTTCCCCCTTTGAGTTCTTGGTAATCCTACAATGAAATCCATACTCACACTATCCCAAGGTGTATCAGGTACGGGTAATGGAGTATAAAGGCCTTTATGGAAGGTACTCTTCGACCTTTGACAAGTAGCACACTTACTAACCACCATATGAACATCCCTCATCATGTTAGGCCAATAAAAACTCTCATTCAAAGTGTCTAATGTCTTTTGAACACCGAAATGACCAGCCACCCCTCCACTATGAACTTCCCTCACAAGTAACTCCCTCACGCCACTCTTAGGAATGCATAGCTTGTTTCCTTTAAACAGAAATCCCTCTTGTAACACAAACAAACCATTAGGACTCTTAAAAGACTCACGAAAATCATCATCATCATCATATAAATCCTTTAAGTGTTCAAACCCCAACACCCTTGCATCAACCATGGCCAAAAGATAAGAACGCCTTGAAAGGGCATCCGCAACAATATTATTCTTACCTTCCTTATACTTAGACGAAAAAGTGAAGGTTTGTAGGAATTCAACCCACTTAGCATGCCTATGGTTGAGCTTTTGCTGTCCATGGATGTATTTGAGTGCTTCATGATCCGAATGAAGAATGAAAGGCTTGGGCCTCAAGTAATGAGACCAATGATCCAAGGCTCTCACAATTGCATAGAATTCACGATCATAGTTGGAGTAGTTGAGTTTGGCGCCACTTAACTTCTCACTAAAGTAGGCAATGGGCCTCCTTTCTTGAAGCAAAACCGCCCCAACTCCAAGTCCATCACATTCAACTTCGAACAACTTGTTGAAATCCGGCAAGGCAAGGATAGGAGCGTTGCATAACAACTCCTTGACTTCATCAAACGCCTTTTGAGCATGAGAGTTCCATGAAAACTCCCCTTTCTTCATCAAATCCGTGATTGGTGCCATGATAGTTGAGAAATTTCGGATGAATCTTCTATAAAAGGAAGCTAGACCATGAAAGCTTCGACATTCATGAGCACTTGTAGGTGCCAACCATGAAGACATGGCCTTGACTTTTCCCGGATCCACATGAACTCCATCCCTAGACACAATGTAACCAAGAAAAGCAATACTAGGAACAAGAAAATCACATTTTTCCATTTTTCCATACAACTTTTGCTCTCTTAATTTTTCAAATAAAGCTCTCAAGTGAAGTAAATGAGACTCAACACTAGTACTATATACAAGAATATCATCTAAATAGACAACAATAAACTTGTTAAGAAAGGGACGTAGTACCTCATTCATAAGTCTCATAAATGAACTAGGAGCATTGCAAAGACCAAAGGGCATCACCATCCACTCATATAGACCTTGTTTGGTCTTGAAAGCGGTTTTCCATTCATCTCCTTCCCGAATTCTCATTTGATGATAACCACTCCTCAAATCAATCTTCGAAAAAATCGAAGCTCCATGTAGCTCATCAAGCATGTCCTCTAATCTAGGCATAGGAAAACGATACTTGATTGTTATGTTGTTGACGGCTCTACTATCAATACACATCCTCCAAGTACCATCTTTCTTAGGAACAAGCAAAGCGGGAACGGCACATGGACTCATGCTTTCTCTTACATAGCCTCGGTCAATCAACTCTTCAATTTGCTTTTGTAGCTCCTTAGAAGCTACGGGATCACATCTATACGCCGGCTTATTTGGCAAAGGTGCGCCTGGGTACAAGATCAATGGCATGCTCTATGCCTCTCAATGGTGGTAATCCTTGAGGCAATTCCTCCGGAAAAACATCACAAAATTCGTCCAATAGAGCTGCAAGTTTCGGATTACTAGAAGAAACATCATTAGTCAAAGCAAGTTTAACACATAAAGCATAACAATGTCCTTCCAATTCTACCTCTTTCTCGAATTCTTTGGCCGAAAGAAACAAGTTTTGTTTCGTTTCAACCACCTTCTTGGGTGCCATGGAACTAGGAGACAAAGGAACCAACCGAATCTTTTTTAGAACCCATCAAAATCGTGTACACATTGGTTTCACCTTCATGAACAACTTTTCGATCATATTGCCAAGGTCTACCAAGAAGAAGATGACAAGCACTCATGGGTAGAACATCACCCCACAACTCATCTTTGTAACCCCCAATAGAAAACGACACAAGAGCTTGCTTTTTCACCAACAAACCCGTTTTGTCATCCAACCAACTCAACTTATAAGGATGTGGATGGTCTCTAACAATCAAATTCAACTTAGAAACCACATTAGAAGCAACCACATTCGTACATGAACCACTTTCAATAATCACATTACATGTAAACTCACCAATTCGACATCTAGTATGAAACAAGTTTTCTCTTTGATCATGGTTAGGAGAATGATCAACATGCAAAGTTCTCCTAATAACCCCAAGCATCCTAGACTCATCTTCGGCATATGCAATCTCATTATCAACACTTTCACATTCCTCCTCTTCATACACATAGTCATAAGTTCTCTCCTCCTCTTCTATGGTCATGTATTGTCTCAAAGTTAGGTTTTTCTAGATGGACAACTACTAGCAATATGACCCCTTCCTTGACACTTGAAACACTTTCGGGTTTCTTCCCACTTTTCCTTAGAAATCACCAACTTTGGTCGTTCTCCCTTTGGTTCCCCTTTAGAAGGATTATCTTTCTTTTCAAAGGGTTTAGAAGAATTAGAAGAAGAAGGGACGAAAGAAGAAGAAGAATTGGGTTTATTATGGCCGAATTTCCCCCATATGATTTCTTTTCATCCAATTCATGCCTTTCAAATTTTAAAGCCAATCGACACACATCATCAAAAGTGCTATAATTCGACACATCAACCTTTCTAGCAATAGATTTATTAAGTCCATTAACAAACCTAGCAATTTTTTCTTGTTCGACTTCATCAACATCACAAATCAAACATAACTTGTCAAATTCAACCATATAATCATGCACGCTTGACACATCTTGAGTCAAAGAATTCTTTCTCATATATTGCCTTTGAATAAAATCACTTGGAACAAACTTCTCATGCAATTTCCTTTTAAGCTTAGTCCAACTTTTAAGCTTAGGTTTCCCAAGTCTCGCCCTTTTTGCCTTTAGACTCTCTAACCAAATTCCAAAGATACTTAGTTAGTCTAATGGTGGCAATTTTAAAACGTTTCTCATCATCAAATCCCTTATAATCACAAATTTTCTCAAGTTGACGAATCCATTCAAGTAAATCCTCGGGACTAGAATCACCAAGTAAAATCATCTAGTTTAATCCCCCTATCATTATCATAAGCTCGGTTTAACAATTTTAACCTCCTCAACATCGATTCATAGTCAATGTGATTAGGGTCGTTTTTATTGTTCACTTTACCCGCAAGAATGTTATGAGCTACTGTTAATCTTGCCGTTTTCTCCTTTTCCTCTAATTGAGTGTTATGAATTTTCTCAATAAGAGCTTTTATTTCAAAGAAATTCAGACATTATAACTCAAATAGCAAGCCACAACCACACAAAACCCCAACAAAGGATCGAACAACGTAGAAGCACTTACCAATGAAAGGAGAATCCCTTCTATCCTCACCCTCCTGGAAAAATCTGATACCAACTGATATGATTGCACGTCCAAGTTGAAAGAGCAACCAAGAATTCCGAGCAAAGGTTCGAACTTGAATGAATAATGAAGTCCGAAAATTATGATTAAGTCACCTGGATATGATAATTAAAATAAACACTCTTGAATATTTTAATTAACTCTTAATCTCACTTACACCACTCCCGGAATAAAGTAGATTAAACACTAAGTAAATAATCAATCCCGAAAACTACTCAATGGCCGAAAGTAATTGATCACACAATTAAATTCAATAACAAAGTTTTTAGGTAAATCTCACATGCCTTGAATGATAGCATGGAACTATTATTTATAATAGAATAAACTTGTCCTCCAAGGACCAAGCAAGGGCCGAAAATCAGCCATAAGAATTAAGGAAACATTCCTTAATTCCTTACATCTTAATCCCTTGATTCTAGGAGAGAATAAAGGAGTAAATAAGGAAACAACCAAATCAGCCCCCAATCCCCCTTGACACGCCTAAATACATAAGGAAACCAAGAAATAAGGAAAGTATTACAACTCAATGACAACTTGCAAACTTGGAGCACAAGGACCAAATCACACGCCTAACACACGCCTAATCATGGACGAAATATCACAAGATATTTCGGACCTTATTTGCTGAAAATTAAAGACTTAATTAAAACAACTAAGACTCTAGAAATGGTGTCACCTTCAAGCTTCATCAATGGAATCATCGTCCCATTTAAGAAATGACACAAATGAGGAGTTTGAATTTAACTTGAACCCGAACACTTCAAGGACTAAACAAATCGGATCATTTGGAGCTTGACCTTGACCTTGACTTGTATCATTTAATCTTTAACACAACGTGTTTTAATTTGAAGCACAAAGCTTAAATTTCAATTATCCAAATCTGATTTTCATTTATGATCACCATTACATATATATTACAAGCTAATCAATCTCAAAAAGATCTAAGTACCAAAGTGATTAAACAAAGCAATTAAACAACAAAGATCTCTTAATCCAACAAAGATGTAAGAAGGAATAGTGTTGTTGTGTGTTTTGTTGACTTTGGGGCAAGGAGGGCCGGTTTTCATCACCAAGTGGGGGGCTTCTCTTAGCTTGCAAGGGAAGCTTCAAAAGATCTTCAAGAACCCCTTTTCACACGTCCCAAGTGTGATTCGCAACCCCAAGCATGGTTCGTCCAATTTGCACTTACGCTAAACAAAATAATTCCGGGTTTACAAAAACCGAAAATTACAAAAACGTTAATTAAACTAACTAGCTTAATTAACTTCCTTTCCTTCGTTGCTTAACATAATTAAACTAATACTAATCCTTAAACCGTGAAGTTCTCCCTTGTTGTGATTGAGATTAGTACTTAGTAGAATTTCGAACAAGCAAATAATTTCGGATCATCCTCTCCTTCTTCAAAAGGAATTGTCCTCAATTCTTGCACATCGTTATCTTCTAAATAGGGGGATAAGTCCCCTACCACTAGTAGAATAAATGCTTATTGCTGCGGTCATTAAGTGGCCTATTGCGGCGGTTTTGACCGCGCAGCAATTCAGGGCGCAGCAATAGGTAATTTACCTATTGCTGCGGTTTTAAACCGCAGCAATATGCCAAGATATTGCTTGCGGTTTCGACACAAACCGCAAAGAATATGCCAAGATATTGCTGCGGTTTGTAGCAGAAACCGCAGCAATAGGCGTATTTTTTTATATTAAAAATTAGGTCTATTGCTGCGGTTTTGAATAGAAACCGCAGCAATAGTGCACGTTTTTTTTAAAAAAAAAATTTTCTTTTTAAATTTAAGTATCCATATAATTTTCGACCTTAAAATGCAATTAAAACAAAAGTAACTAAAACGAACTAGTACAACATAATAAGTTCATGCAATGACTTGAAAAAATAAAAAATAATGAAAATAAAGAATTACAATATCTAACGTGATAAAATAAAAAAAATCGATATTCTAATGAGCAAATAAAACTAGAACTAATTTAACAAAATTACATACAAAAAAACGAAAATAAAAAAAAAAAAATTGAAAACCAAAAACCAACGAAAAACACAAGCAGATCGACGGCGAAGGCGGCGACTAAAGCCACGAGAGCGGCGAGCGAGGCTGGGCTTCGCGTGGTCGAACGACGGCGAGCAACGACGACGGCGAGTAGAGATCGCCGAGATCTGTAGGCCACGAGTAGTCGGATGTTAGAGGAGTGATTGTTGAGGATTTCAAGTAATTTCAGATCTGAAAAAAACAACAAAAATGAAAATAAAATGTAAAAAAATCCATCAAGTAATTTCAGATCTGAAAAAAAAAAAAAAAACGAAAAGAACTTACAAAGAACTGAAACTTACCTAAGGAACGGCCGACGAAGAAACCAAAAAAAACATCAAACTCGAACTTGTTTTCAACCATCGGTGGCGAACCTTCGAAGAATCGCACTTGTTTCAACCATCGGTGGAACGAACAATCGAACCTTCGAACCTCCATTTTCTTTGTGCGACGCCGGTGAGGAGGAGCGAAAAAGAGGAGCAGCGAAAGTGAGAAATGGGAGAACTGAGAAGTGAGGGAGGTGACGAAAAACCGGTGAGGAGGAATTGAGTGAGGGAGAAAGTGAAGAGAGAGGAAGAGAGAGGAAGGAGATGAGAGGTTGAGAGGAACCGCGTGAGAGGAAGAGAAGAAAATAGAGCCGGCATGTGAGTTTGAGAGAGGGAAAAGTGAGGAAAAAACCCTAACTGATGTGTTTTATACTTTTTTTTTAATGATATTGCTGCGGTTTCTGGCAAGAACCGCAGCAATATATTAAAATATTATTTTTTTAATATTATTTTAATATATTGCTGCGGTTTTTGACAAAAACCGCAGCAATATATCTGGTCAAATAGTCAACTTTTTTTCAAAAAATTTCCTGTTGATACCATATTGCTGCGGTTTTAGGCCGAAACCGCAGCAATATCTTTATTTTATAATTTATCTTTCTTTTTACGTGATATATTGCTGCGTATGGGTAAAACCGCAGCAATACCACCGCAGCAATAAGCAATTATTTTACTAGTGTACATTGAATGTTGCTGCCACGCCATATTCTCCGGGAAGGTCTATCTTGTAAGCATTGTTTCCATATCGTTCAAGAACCTTGAAAGGTCCTTCAGCTCGGGGCATGAGTTTATGCCTTCTTTTACTTGGAAACCTCTCCTTCCTCAAGTGGATCCACACCAAATCTCCCGGAGCAAACAATCTCGGTTTTCGGCCTTTGTTTGATTTTTTCTTGTACATCTCATTGGCCTTTTCGATGTTGGTGCGTATTTCTTTGTGAACCTTCACCATTGTTTCAGCTTGTTGCCTAGCATCTCCGTGGACATAAGAGTCTTTAGGCAACGAAATAAGATCAATAGGTACATGATGTGAAATAGAAGTATTAGTTATGTAGAGTTCTAGTTCTGTTAGAATTCTATGTAATTTAGGGTTTTAATTCATAGTTTGTTTAGAGTTTCAATTGAATTAGGACTTTATTTTAATTAGAGTTTGAGTTGTGTTAGGAGTCCTAATCCTAATCACATTAGGCGTGTGAAAAAATCAGTCACAGCCGTGTGATGATAGATTAGTTTGTTATGTTTATCTTTTATGCTTTACTAGTTCTACTAGGTTTAGGTTACTTTGCTTTAATAGTTCTACTAGGTTTAGGATTATTTGCACTATAAATAGACCATTCGGTCATATTAATAAAGGTAGAGTATGTTTAAGTTAATTCTTGTGAATTACAGATTTAGGAGAGAATCCAAAACGAATCCGGAGAGAATCCAAAAAACCCCTAGTTGAACTTTGAGACGAAATACGCCTAAGTTCTCCATATCCTGGTTACCAATCGAGTTATTGAGACGAAATACGCCAATATACTTGATCTTTGCTACTGATTTAATTAAAGTTTCAATCTTTCATCTACAAAAGCCACTAAACTACATCAAAGAGCCTAAATTTCGTGAATCTTGTTTCAAGAATCACATCAAGTGGTGTGGCTGCTGATTTCCACCCCCCGCACTGCTGATTTGCGTCACATCTGACAGTAGTTCGGTAAAATTGTTCCTGTGGCTCCGTTACAAGTCGGAATTCAGATTTTCTTGGTTCGTTGGAAAGCTAACAAAGAGATCTCTCTTGTGTTAAAATTTGAGCGCATTTCAACCAGTAACGAAGTCGCAGTCATCGAATACATCTGCGTCAAATTTCTGTCGCCAGTTTGACACTGCTAGATTGAAACGGCGCGTGACAGAGCGTATGTAATCGGAATTCTATGATTTTTGGTTCGTTGGACTTACAACATCTGGAGGTTTGTTGTGTCAAAATTTCATAACGTTCTAATAAGTAACGAGTTCTGTGCCGCGTTAAACTTCTATGACATCGTATCTGCTTGCTGTTTCATAATGGCTGATTACTATGACTATTATGACTACGATGCGTCCTATGCTTCCATGGAAAAAATCAGCGCAGGCTTCGAAGAAATACTTGTCACACTTCATAAGCTACAATCCCTACCACCTCCTACTGCAACCATGCGCACAAAAACATGGATACATTGTTTAAAGTGTCAAAGTCTTGGTCACGAAGAACATCAATGCCCCAATGATGAATATGTTTCCAAGGAAGAACTTGTCTTGTACTTAAACCAAGACGTGGCAGATTCCGCGGCAACACTACCCTCGTTGGAGGAAGCACCTTGTACGGATGACTCTTTGAATTGTGAAACTCCATCAGATCCGATGTTCGACATACAAGAGGGCTTAAAGATTCAATCTTTGGCTTGTAGACGTTCGAAAGTTCTGAAATTTGCTGCCCCATGTGCGACTACATTTTCCAAGAAGCGTTGGCAACCAAAATCGCAAGCATCTACTACCGATTTTTGTTATCATACTCGTCCTTCTTGGTAACAAACGACCACACCCATCATGGCCTCCATTGTTGTTTCTAATTCGTGCCCTAATGCTCATGGATCATGGATTTCGCGCATGGATGATTGCTTTGCTACATCAAAACTTGAGGACAAGTTTTTTCAAGAAGGGGAGTTTGATGTGAAATAGAAGTATTAGTTATGTAGAGTTCTAGTTCTGTTAGAATTCTATGTAATTTAGGGTTTTAATTCATAGTTTGTTTAGAGTTTCAATTGAATTAGGACTTTATTTTAATTAGAGTTTGAGTTGTGTTAGGAGTCCTAATCCTAATCACATTAGGCGTGTGAAAAAATCAGTCACAGCCGTGTGATGATAGATTAGTTTGTTATGTTTATCTTTTATGCTTTACTAGTTCTACTAGGTTTAGGTTACTTTGCTTTAATAGTTCTACTAGGTTTAGGATTATTTGCACTATAAATAGACCATTCGGTCATATTAATAAAGGTAGAGTATGTTTAAGTTAATTCTTGTGAATTACGGATTTAGGAGAGAATCCAAAACGAATCCTGAGAGAATCCAAAAAACCCCCTAGTTGAACTTTGAGACGAAATACGCCTAAGTTCTACATATCCTGGTTACCAATCGAGTTATTGAGACGAAATACGCCAATATACTTGATCTTTGCTACTGATTTAATTAAAGTTTCAATCTTTCATCTACAAAAGCCACTAAACTACATCAAAGAGCCTAAATTTCGTGAATCTTGTTTCAAGAATCACATCAGTACATACGGATTTACCCCATATACCACTTCGAATGGTGAATGTCTTGTTGCAAAAGTGGGAGTCCTATTGTAAGCAAACTCCGCATGGCATAGCTTGACATCCCAATCTTTCCCTGTCTTGCTCACTAAGCCCCTTAACAAGGTGCCTAGGGTTCGATTAGTCACTTGCTTGACCGTCGGTTTGGGGGGTGATGTGAAGTACTAAACAAGAACTTAGTACCCATCATCCTCCACAAGGACCTCCAAAAATGACTCAAAAACTTGCTATCTCGATCCGAGACAATTGTTTTTGGTATTCCATGCAGACGAACAATTTCCCTGAAATATAAACAAGAAACGTTAATAGCATCTTCTGATGGCAAGGCACAAAGTGTGCCATTTTTGAGAAACGGTCCACCACCACCATGACCGAATCCTTCCCTCTTTGCGTTCTCTGAAGTGCAACGATGAAATCCATACTAACATCCTCCCAAGGCCTCTCCGCACCGGTAAAGGAGTATACAACCCCTTATGGAACGTGCTTTTGGCTCTTTGACAAACACCGCAACGAGCTAAAAACAAATGCACTTCCTTGATCATATGAGGCCAAGAAAATGTTCTTGCAATAACTCCATGGTTTTGGTAACGCCAAAATGGCCACCAAACCGCCACCATGAGCTTCTCTTATGAGCAAATCACGAACGGGACATTTGGGAACACAAAGTTTGTTCCCCTTGAACAAAAACCCCTCCATTTGATGATAATGGTCTTTTGGACCATCCTTGGTAGCCACGAATGCATCTCGTGTCCCCTCATCAAGAACATAAAATTCTTTAATCGCTTCAAACCCAAGCACTTTGGAATCCACCATATTAAGCAATAGGTGTCTCCGAGATAAAGCATCAGCCTACCACATTAGCTTTTCCGCTTTGTACTTGGCAACAAAGTTGAACGATTGCAAGAACTCTACCCATTTAGCATGACGAGCACTAAGCTTATGTTGTCCATGAATATATTTCAGTGATTCATGATCTAATGAAGAACAAAAGCTTGTGGTCGTAAATAGTGACTCCAATGATTAAGAGACCTAACCATGGCATAAAACTCTTTATCATAAGTGGAATAATTCAACTTAGCCTCGATTTAATTTCTCGCTAAAATACGCAATAGGCTTACCACATTGAATTAAAACAGCCCCAATACCCGTTCCACTTGCATCACACTCAACTTCAAATGGTTTTGCAAAATCGGGTAAAGCTAGGATAGGCGTTTTACACATTTTCGCTTTACAAGTTCAAACGCCTTTTTGAGCTGCGTCACTCCATACAAATTTTCCATGTTTAGTGCATTCGGTTATAGGAGCTAATAAAGTGCTGAAATTGTTTATAAACCTCCTATAAAACGAAGCTAAACCATGAAAAGACCTCACCTCTGATAGTTGTAGGAACCGGCCAAGAAGAAATAGCTTCGACTTTGGATGGATCCACCTTCACCCCTTCATCCGAAATTATGAACCCAAGGAAGCCAATCTCTCTTTGCATGAACGTGCACTTTTCGAGCTTCCCATACGCTTTTTGTTCTCTCAAAACTTCGAATACTTGTTGCAAATGATTTAAATGATCATCCTTGTTAGTACCGAAAACAAGAATATCATCCAAATATACAACTACAAACTTTCCCCAAACGGCCTAAGTACTTCATTCATCAATCTCATGAATGTACTAGGGGCATTTAGAGACCAAATGGCATAACCAAACCATTCATACAACCCATACTTCGTCTTGAAAGCCGTTTTCCACTCATCTCCCTCCTTCATGCATATTTGGTGGTATCCACTTCTTAAATCAATTTTCGAAAACAACTTGGATCCACTCAACTCATCTAGCATGTCATCTAATCTAGGGATGGGAAATCTCAGACTTTATGGTGATGTTATTCACAAAGACGGCTATCAATACACATCCTCCATGAACCGTCTTTTTGGCACAAGCAAAGCCGAGCACGGCACACGGACTTTGCTCTCTCTCACGTAACCTTTGTCCATCAATTCACCGATTTGGCTTTGTAATTCCTCACTCTCTTTGGGATTACATCTATAGGAAGGCTTATTTGGAATTGGTGCTCCAGGAATGAGATCAATTTGATGTTCAATTCCACGTTTAGGGGTAGGCCATTTGGTAGGTCATTAGGGAATACGTCTCCAAACTCCTCCAACAACTCCCTCAAATGTGGATCCTCAACGTCCACTCCCTCATTCACCTCCTTGGCAACCGTAATATACACCAACCGAATTTTCTCCAACTCCCTCTCGAATCGCTTTTCTCCCCAAGAACACACCACTACACATCCGGTTCTCTTTTGGTTTTGGTTTTGTGTTTCGGATTTTTGAAGGAGGTAATGGTAGTAAGGTTTTGATTTTGCCATTCTTGTTCACCTTATACACATTCGTAAAACCATCATGCATCACTTTGCGATCAAATTGCCACGGTCTACCAAGTAGAATATGGCACGCAAGTCATAGGGATTACATCACATAGAATTTCATCTTCATAATTTCCAATTGAGAATGTGATTAAAACTCTATTTTTTACCCTTACTTCACTATCATCATCTAACCATTTCAGTTTATAAGGAATTGGATGTTTAGTCATAGGTAATGCTAACTTCTCTACAAGTTCAGTTGAAGCTACATTAGTGCAACTCCCACCATCTATGATCAAAGTGCATAGTTTTTTTTTCACTAGGCATTTCGAATGAAAAATGGTCTCCCTTTGTTCCTCATTTTCGACCACCATATTTGAGTACAAGGACCTCCTAATAACTAAGGTTTCACCCTCCATTTCAGGATTGCACACGTCCTCCTCATCCTCACTTCCATTTTTATCATGTTCCATCTCTAAAAGAGATTGTTTTTCCAACTCGTCTATTTCGATTATATCTCTTATGGTCGTGATTCTTTTAGTAGGACAATTTGCTTGGTAATGGCCATAGCCTTGACACTTAAAACATTTCACTTTTAAGGTTTTGTCATCTCCAACTTTCTCCTTATCTTTCTTAGTGAAATCCGGTTTTTTGTTCTTATCAAGATTACTAGTACTAGGATTAACTTTAAAAGTACTAAATGGCTTGGAATAAGACTTACTTGCCACTGATTTCTTCTTTTGGTTATCCATCTTTTGAGCCACTTTGCAAGCTTCGTCGAAAGTAAGGTATGGAAACACCTCGACTTTCTCACGTACTTCTTCATTTAGGCCTCCTAAGAATCTGCCCAATTTTTGCTCCTCCATTTCTTCAATCTCACAAACAATGGAAAGTTTCTCAAATTCCTTGATGTACTCCTCCATAGGCATGGCGCCTTGCTTGAGTGTGGACCATCTAACATACTGATTTTGTTTGTAGTTAGTTGGAACAAAACGTCTCCTCAATTGCTTCTTCAACTTTTCCCAAGTAGCAATCTTGGATTTGTTCTCCTTCATCCTTTGCCTCTTCAATCCCTCTAACCAAATGGATGCATATTTGGTTAGCTTCAAAACAGCAACCTTGTATTTCTTCTCATCCGGAGTATCTTTGTAATCAAAAAAACGCTCTAATGAACGTTCCCATTCAATGTATAATTCCGGATCTGATGTATTTGATCTAGGAAAACCAAATACTAGAGTAAACGTGCGGAAGATTGTAGTATTAATTCGAACAAAAGTAACCAAGGATAGTTCCTAGTTGCTCAATGATAAAGGCAAAGCCACCACAAGGAACAAACTAAG
Organism: Beta corolliflora; assembly: GCA_947648045.1. Classification (NCBI taxonomy): domain Eukaryota; kingdom Viridiplantae; phylum Streptophyta; class Magnoliopsida; order Caryophyllales; family Amaranthaceae; genus Beta; species Beta corolliflora. The sequence goes on along the minus strand of CANSZD010003418.1, from coordinate 34,582 downwards.
GGTTTTGACGCGTAAAGGCAAAGCCACCAGCAATCAAGAGGGATGAATACTCAAAGCATATTAGGAAACCTTTCTTTACGCAAATGTAGCCATACCAAATCACCAACCTTATACTCATGTTGCTTGCGGTTCTTGTTGGCTAACACCTTGTACCTGTCGTTTACCTTCTCGATCCTTGCGCGTACTTGGGCGTGCAACTTCAACATGGCTTGCGCCTTAGCTTGAGCATCTCCATGCACGTAATCACCCTTTGGCAAAGGAATGAGATCAATAGGCAATCTTGGATTGACACCATACACTACTTCAAACGGAGAATGACGAGTTGCATAAGTAGGAGATCTATTGTATGCAAACTCAGCATGAGATAACTTGACATCCCAATCCTTAGTACTCTTGCTAACCAAGCCTCGAAGCAAAGCCCCAAGTGTTCGGTTTGTCACTTCCGTCTGCCCATCAGTTTGAGGATGATGAGAAGTGCTAAAACAAAGCTTAGTACCAAGCATCTTCCATAAAGTCTTCCAGAAATAACTCATGAACTTGGTGTCTCGATCACTCACAATTGTTTTAGGCACCCCATGTAAACGTACAATCTCTTTAAAATACAAATCAGCCACTTTTGATGCATCATCCGTTTTGTGGCAAGGAATGAAGTGAGCCATTTTAGAAAAACGGTCCACCACCACCATAATGGAGTCCTTACCTCTTTGTGTACGAGGCAAACCCACAATGAAATCCATGGAGACATCCTCCCAAGGGAATTCCGGACGTAAGGGAGTATATAATCCTTGATGAAACGTACTCTTTGCCTTCTGACAAGTAGCACATCTAGCAATAACTCCTTGAACATCTCCTTGCATCTTTGGCCAATAAAAATGCTCTTGCAACATTGCAAGTGTCTTGGTAATACCAAAATGGCCAGCAATGCCTCCCCCATGAGCCTCCCTAACAAGTAATTCACGAATTGAACAAGATGGAATGCAAAGCTTGTTAACTTTGAAAAGGAAACCCTCGTGCATGACATAGGATCCCACGGCCCCTTTGACACATTCACCAACAATAGGCCCAAAATCAACATCTTCCTTGTAATACTCTTTAAGAAGCTCGAACCCTAACAACTTGGATTGTAACACACCAATCAATGTATGCCTCCTTGAAAGAGCATCAGCTACCACATTATTTTTGCCTTCTTTGTACTTGGAAGAAAAGTTGAAAGATTGAAGGAACTCAACCCATTTTGCATGCCGTGGATTGAGCTTTTGCTGCCCATGTATATGCTTAAGAGCCTCATGATCCGAATGCAACACAAAGTGACTAGGACGTAAATAATGACTCCAATGATCCAACGCCCTCACTATTGCATAGAATTCCTTGTCATAGGTAGAATAGTTTAACCTTGCGCCATTCAATTTCTCGCTAAAGTAAGCTATGGGACGCTTACCTTGCACCAAAACCGCTCCAATGCCAACTCCACTAGCATCACACTCCACCTCAAAAGGTTGTGAAAAATCGTGCAAAGCTAGGATGGGCGTGTTGCACAATAGTTGTTTAATAGTCTCGAAGGCTTGTTGGGCTGCCCTACTCCACTCAAACTTCCCTTGCTTAATACATTCGGTCATGGGAGCCATAATGCTACCGAAATTCTTCACAAAACGCCTATAAAAAGAAGCAAGACCATGAAAAGACCTTACTTGGGAGATAGTAGTAGGCGTAGGCCACGAATTTATGGCTTCCACTTTGGAGGGATCAACCGAAACGCCATCCTTAGAAACTATATAACCAAGAAAAGTGACGCTGGGAACAAGGAAATAGCACTTCTCCACCTTAGCATAGAGTTGCTTGCCTCCTTAATACTTCGAATACGGCCCTCAAATGGCCCATATGTTCAAGAACACTTCGACTATAAATCAAAATGTCATCGAGGTATACCACCACAAATTTGCCCAAGAAAGGTTTGAGCATTTCATTCATCAACCGCATGAAAGTACTAGGAGCATTAGTAAGACCAAATGGCATCACAAGCCATTCATAAAGACCCACCTTAGTCTTGAAAGCCGTCTTCCACTCATCTCCTTCCCTCATTCTAATTTGGTGGTAACCACTTCTCAAGTCTATCTTGGAGAACACTGTCGAACCATGCAATTCATCAAGCAAATCATCAAGTCTAGGAATAGGAAACCTATACTTGATAGTTATATTATTCACGACCTCTAGAATCAATGCACATGCGCCAAGTCCCATCCTTCTTTGGCACCAACAAAGCCGGAACAAAGACAAGGGCTCATACTTTCCCTCACATATCCCCTCTCCATCAACTCCTCAATTTGTCTTTGAAGCTCTTTCGTCTCTTGAGGGTTACACCTATAGGCTGCCTTGTTTGGTAAAGGAGCTCCAGGAATAAGGTCAATTTGGTGCTCAATGCCTCTAATAGGTGGTAATCCCGGGGGTAAATCATTAGGGAACACATCCACAAAGTCCTCCAAAATCTGAGCTACACACTGAGGAACGGTTGGTTGTGAGTTTGTGGTGCTCTCCTCACTCACTTGAACCAACAAATACCCACCTCCCTCCTTCTCTAACTCATGAGTAATTTGTTTTTCAGTCAACAACAAACTCTCTTTGGCGTGGGGTTTAGAGACAATAAGAGGTTTCAAGGCGGTTTTCTTATTCCCAATAGTGGCAATATACACATTGGCACGTCCATCATACTTCACAAACCGATCATATTGCCAAGGACGTCCTAATAAGACATGACATGCGTCCATATTCACCACATCACATAACACTTCATCCCTAAATTTACCAATTTCAAAAGAAATAAGGGCTTGTTTATTTACCTTAACATCGCTGCCATCACTTAGCCAATGGAATTTGTAAGGTTTTGGATGAGGTGTGGTTGGCCACTTAAGCTTATCAATCAACGTAGTAGAGACCACATTGGTGCAACTTCCCGTGTCAATGATCAAATCACACAATCTTTCCTTCACAAGGCAACGTGTAAGGAAGATTTTGTCCCTTTGAGTCTCCAAGGGTGCTGCTTTGGAGTGAAGGGTGCGCATGATGAGTGCTTGACCCTCCATCACCGGTTCCTCCTCCGAACGCCTACATATGCGTCCTCCTTATTGCCCCCATACTCCTCTTCTTCGAAGCTTGGGTCCTCCTTGGAAGCATATGCCTCGTCAATCTCACGAATGTCCCTCAATGTCATGACACGATTGTTTGGACAATCTTTGATCACATGGCCATACCCCTTGCACTTAAAACAAATTCGTCTCTCCTCCGTGGGTAAGGGTTGTGATGACTTGCCCTTGTCTTGCTTGAATTTGTCAAACTTGGGCGTGAATTTGGACGTGTTGCCCCCACTTTTCTCTCCTTGAGTTTTCTCAAAACTCCTCACAAACGGCTTTGGAAACGATGCCTTCTTAGCTTTGGCATGTTTCTCAACTCTCATGGCTACTTGACATACCTCCTCAATGCTCCAATAGGGTTGCAAATCAACCTTCTTCGATATTTTCTTGTCAAGACCCCCAATAAATCGTGCTATTTTAAACTCAACTTTCTCCTCCACATCGCACATCATGGTCAATCTTTCAAATTCAGCCACATATTCCTCGACACTAAGGGTGTTTTGCTTGAAAGCTTGAAGCTTTATGTACATGTCTTGGATAAAATCCGTGGGCAAAAATCGTTTCTTCATACGAACCTTGAGTTGTTCCCATGAATCAAGGCGTGGCTTCCCTTCCTTCCTCCGTTTGTTTTTGAGATTTTCGAACCAAAGGCTTGCATAGGATGTTAGTTTTAGCACAGACCACCTTAAAACGTTTGTGATCATCATAATCCTTATAATAAAAAACGCGTTCAATCCTTTGTAGCCATTCTAAGAACTTTTCGTGTTTCATGCCGCCATCAAATTCCGGAGATCAAGTCTCAATCCCCTATCATCATCATGTTTGCCGTTGCCTTCGTCGAGGTCTCCCTTGGGGTTGCTCCCCTTCCGAACTAGACTCATGTATAGAAGGCACACTCCTACTAGGACTAGGAGATTGATTTCTATGCGGAACTCCTTGTTGATTTCGGAAAAGATGAACAAGTTCATCCATGCGTGCTCGTAGGTCGGCTATTTCTCTATCTCGACGCAATTCATTGGCTTGATTGAGTGTAAGGCCTCGAGGGACTCGAACCTCGTTGTCCTCGTCACTTTGAGCACCGTCCATAATGAAGACTCCAAACAGAACTTGGATCTTGGACGAATTTTTTTGCCCTTCACGTTTCTAGTGTGAAGATATTTAGTGAAGTTTTGTGAAAAACACAAAATCTTGAGAAAAAGATGGAGTCTTGGAAGGTTTCTTTGAATGTGTTTGTGTAATGGAGGGATGTACTTTAGTGAAATTTTGTGGAAATTTCGGAATCTTGAAAAAAAGGTTCAATCTTTAAGGTGTTCTTGAAGGCTGAATACTCTCCTTCAATGGCCGAAAAAAAAATTCTCAAGGATGAGAACCAAAGCTCTGATACCAAGATGATGTATTTGATCTAGGAAAACCAAATACTAGAGTAAACGTGCGGAAGATTGTAGTATTAATTCGAACAAAAGTAACCAAGGATAGTTCCTAGTTGCTCAATGATAAAGGCAAAGCCACCACAAGGAACAAACTAAGGGTTTTGACGCGTAAAGGCAAAGCCACCAAGCAATCAAGAGGGATGAATACTCAAAGCATTCGAAAAGCACAAAGCATAAACCGAATTCATTGATTAAATCACACGTACAACTTAAGCTATTTATAAGCACACATAAAACGTAAATCCTAATAGGTTTAGGACAATTCCCTAAATCCTAGACTCCTAAAAGAAATCAAACACCTAACAACCTCCTTAAAAACCGCCACTTAGGCTAACACTCCTAAGAATATCAAACTCTACTCTAAAAACCGATTCTAGTTAGGAAAACACTCCTAAAGCAAATCAAACACTACACTCCTAGTTGCTGGTCATAATCAAGCTTTACCATGCATACTAGTACGTGTGAGTGTGATGATGATCCTAGGAATATTCCATGCATAGCCTCAATGACTCCACATCCAAAATGACACTCTTATGCATTAAGGCTAGCACATCCATACTTGGATCATACTCCTCTTCTTCGAAAACAATTGTCCTCAATTGAGCCACATCATCATCATGAACATAGGGTGATAAGTCGCCAATGTTGAATGTAGAACTTACACCATAGTCTTCCTAAGCACTCCAACTTGAAGGCATTGTCGTTATACTTCTCAATGATTTTGAAAGGTCCTTCTGATCTAGGCATCAACTTGTTTTTTCGCATATTAGGAAACCTTTCTTTACGCAAATGTAGCCATACCAAATCACCAACCTTATACTCATGTTGCTTGCGGTTCTTGTTGGCTAACACCTTGTACATGTCGTTTACCTTCTCGATCCTTGCGCGTACTTGGGCGTGCAACTTCAACATGGCTTGCGCCTTAGCTTGAGCATCTCCATGCACGTAATCACCCTTTGGCAAAGGAATGAGATCAATAGGCAATCTTGGATTGACATCATACACTACTTCAAACGGAGAATGACGAGTTGCATAAGTAGGAGATCTATTGTATGCAAACTCAGCATGAGATAACTTGACATCCCAATCCTTAGTACTCTTGCTAACCAAGCCTCGAAGCTGATCCGAAACTAGTTGCTAGTTCCGAAATTCTACTAAGTACTAATCTCAATCACAACAAGGGAGAAATTCACGGTTTAAGGATTAGTACTAGTTTAATCATGTTGAGCAACATAGGAAAGGAAGTTAATTAAGCGAGTTAGTTTAATTAACGTTTTTTGTAATTTTCGGTTTTTGTAAAACCGGAATTATTTTGCGTAGCGTAAGTTGTAATATCCACGAAATATGCTTGGGGATGCGATCTACACTTGGGGCGTGTGAAAGGAGGTCCTTGAAGATATTTATGGAGCTTGTGTTGCAAGCTAAGGGAGGCCATCCACTTGGTGTGGAAAACCGGCCCTCCTTCCCTTTTAGTCAACAAAACACACAACAACACTATTCCTCTTACACCTTTGTTGGAAGATTAGAGATATTTGTTGTTTATTGCTTTGTTTAATCTTTTAAGTACTTAGATCTTTTGGGAGTGATTAGCTTGTAATATATATCAAATGGTGATCATAAATGAAAATCAGATTTGGATAATTGAAATTTAAGCTTTGTGCTTCAAATTAAAACACGTTGTGTTAGAGATTAAAAACCGAGGTTTTTATTCTATCTTTGAACCGATTTTCTTGGGAGGTCAAACTACGAGAAAGTCAACCTAATTAACATATTCGAGAGTGGAGATTCTCGTTCTTTGTTAATTAAAACCGTGATTGAGGAAGAGAGTGGAGATTCATTTCCTTAGTTATAAACCGAATTATAAACTTGAAGTGGAGGCTTTTAGTTTATTGTTCAACTATCGTAAACGCAATTCCTATTTTTGAAGTGTGTTCGTATCAGAAGCAAAGCCCCAAGTGTTCGGTTTGTCACTTCCGTCTCGCCCATCGGTTTGAGGATGATGAGAAGTGCTAAAACAAAGCTTAGTACCAAGCATCTTCCATAAAGTCTTCCGAAATAACTCATGAACTTGGTGTCTCGATCACTCACAATTGTTTTAGGCACCCCATGTAAACGTACAAATCTCTTTAAAATACAAATCACCCACTTTTGATGCATCATCCGTTTTGTGGCAAGGAATGAAGTGAGCCATTTTAGAAAAACGGTCCACCACCACCATAATGGAGTCCTTACCTCTTTGTGTACGAGGCAAACCCACAATGAAATCCATGGAGACATCCTCCCAAGGGAATTCCGAACGTAAAGGAGTATACAATCCTTGATGAAACGTACTCTTTGCCTTCCGACAAGTAGCACATCTAGCAATAATCGCTTGAACATCTCCTTGCATCTTTGGCCAATAAAAATGCTCTTGCAACATTGCAAGTGTCTTGGTAATACCAAAATGGCCAGCAATGCCTCCCCCATGAGCCTCCCTAACAAGTAATTCACGAATTGAACAAGATGGAATGCAAAGCTTGTTACCTTTGAAAAGGAAACCCTCGTGCATGACATAGGATCCCACGGCCCCTTTGACACATTCACCAACAATAGGCCCAAAATCAACATCTTCCTTGTAATACTCTTAAAGAAGCTCGAACCCTAACAACTTGGATTGTAACACACCAATCAAAGTATGCCTCCTTGAAAGAGCATCGCCTACCACATTATTTTTGCCTTCTTTGTACTTGGAAGAAAAGTTGAAAGATTGAAGGAACTCAACCCATTTTGCATGCCGTGGATTGAGCTTTTGCTGCCCATGTATATGCTTAAGAGCCTCATGATCCGAATGCAACACAAAGTGACTAGGACGTAAATAATGACTCCAATGATCCAACGCCCTCACTATTGCATAGAATTCCTTGTCATAGGTAGAATAGTTTAACCTTGCGCCATTCAATTTCTCGCTAAAGTAAGCTATGGGACGCTTACCTTGCACCAAAACTGCTCCAATGCCAACTCCACTAGCATCACACTCCACCTCAAAAGGTTGTGAAAAATCGTGCAAAGCTAGGATGGGCGTGTTGCACAATAGTTGTTTAATAGTCTCGAAGGCTTGTTGGGCTGCCCTACTCCACTCAAACTTCCCTTGCTTAATACATTCGGTCATGGGAGCCATAATGCTACTGAAATTCTTCACAAAACGCCTATAAAAAGAAGCAAGACCATGAAAAGACCTTACTTGGGAGATAGTAGTAGGCGTAGGCCACGAATTTATGGCTTCCACTTTGGAGGGATCAACCGAAACGCCATCCTTAGAAACTATATAACCAAGAAAAGTGACGCTGGGAACAAGGAAATAGCACTTCTCCACCTTAGCATAGAGTTGCTGCCTCCTTAATACTTCGAATACGGCCTCAAATGGCCCATATGTTCAAAGAACACTTCGACTATAAATCAAAATGTCATCGAGGTATACCACCACAAATTTGCCCAAGAAAGGTTTGAGCATTTCATTCATCAACCGCATGAAAGTACTAGGAGCATTAGTAAGACCAAATGGCATCACAAGCCATTCATAAAGACCCACCTTAGTCTTGAAAGCCGTCTTCCACTCATCTCCTTCCCTCATTCTAATTTGGTGGTAACCACTTCTCAAGTCTATCTTGGAGAACACCTGTCGAACCATGCAATTCATCAAGCAAATCATCAAGTCTAGGAATAGGAAACCTATACTTGATAGTTATATTATTCACAACTCTAGAATCAATGCACATGCGCCAAGTCCCATCCTTCTTTGGCACCAACAAAGCCGGAACAAAGCACAAGGGCTCATACTTTCCCTCACATATCCCCTCTCCATCAACTCCTCAATTTGTCTTTGAAGCTCTTTCGTCTCTTGAGGGTTACACCTATAGGCTGCCTTGTTTGGTAAAGGAGCTCCAGGAATAAGGTCAATTTGGTGCTCAATGCCTCTAATAGGTGGTAATCCCGGGGTAAATCATTAGGGAACACATCCACAAAGTCCTCCAAAATCCGAGCTACACACCGAGGAACGGTTGGTTGTGAGTTTGTGGTGCTCTCCTCACTCACTTGAACCAACAAATACCCACCTCCCTCCTTCTCTAACTCATGAGTAATTTGTTTTTCGACCAACAACAAACTCTCTTTGGCGTGGGGTTTAGAGACAATAAGAGGTTTCAAGGCGGTTTTCTTATTCCCAATAGTGGCAATATACACATTGGCACGTCCATCATACTTCACAAACCGATCATATTGCCAAGGACGTCCTAATAAGACATGACATGCGTCCATATTCACCACATCACATAACACTTCATCCCTAAATTTACCAATTTCAAAAGAAATAAGGGCTTGTTTATTTACCTTAACATCGCTGCCATCACTTAGCCAATGTAATTTGTAAGGTTTTGGATGAGGTGTGGTTGGCCACTTAAGCTTATCAATCAACGTAGTAGTAGAGAACAAATCCAAGATTGCTACTTGGGAAAAATTGAAGAAGCAATTGAGGAAACGTTTTGTTCCAACTAACTACAAACAAAATCAGTATGTTAGATGGTCCACACTCAAGCAAGGTGCCATGCCTATGGAGGAGTACATCTAGGAATTTGAGAAACTTTCCATTGTTTGTGAAATCGAAGAAATGGAGGAGCAAAAGTTAGGCCGGTTCTTAGGAGGCCTAAATGAAGAGGTGCGTGAGAAAGTAGAGGTGTTCCCATACCTCACATTCGACGAAGCTTGCAAAGTGGCTCTCAAAATGGATAGCCAAAAGAAGAAACCAGTAGCAAGTAAGTCTTATTCCAAGCCATTTAGTACTTTCAAAGTTAATCCTAGTACTAGTAATCTTGATAAGAACAAAAAACCTGATTTCACTAGGAAAGACAAGGAGAAAGTCGGAGATGACAAAACCTTAAAAGTAAAATGTTTTAAGTGTCAAGGCTATGGCCATTACCAAGCTAATTGTCCGACTAAAAGAATCATGACCATAAGAGACATAACAGAAATAGACGAGTTGGAAAGACAATCTCTTTTAGAGATGGAACATGATAAAAATGGAAGTGAGGATGAGGAGGACGTGTGCAATCCTGAAATGGAGGGTGAAACCTTAGTGATTAGGAGGTCCTTATACTCAAATGTGGTGGCCGAAAATGAGGAACAAAGGGAGACCATTTTTCATTCGAAATGCCTAGTGAAAAAAAAAACTATGCAATTTGATCATAGATGGTGGAAGTTGTACTAATGTAGCTTCAACTGAACTTGTAGAGAAGTTAGCATTACCTATGACTAAACATCCAATTCCTTATAAACTGAAATGGCTAGATGATGATAGTGAAGTAAGGGTAAAAATAGAGTTTTAATCACATTCTCAATTGGAAATTATGAAGATGAAATTCTATGTGATGTAATCCCTATGATCGCGTGCCATATACTACTTGGTAGACCGTGGCAATTTGATCGCAAGGTGATGCATGATGGTTTTAAGAATGTGTATAAGGTGAACAAGAATGGCAAAATCAAAACCTTACTACCATTACCTCCTTCAAAAATCCGAAACACAAAACCAACACCAAAAGAAAACCCGATGTGTAGTGGCGTGTTCTCTAGGGAGAAAACGATTTGAGAGGGAGTTGGAGGAAAATCGGTTGGTGTATATTCTGGTTGCCAAGGAGGTGAATGAGGGAGTGAACGTTGAGGATCCGCATTTGAGGGAGTTGTTGGAGGAGTTTGGAGATGTGTTCCCTAATGACCTACCAAATGGCCTACCCCAAAACGTGGAATTGAACATCAAATTGATCTCATTCCCTGAGCACCAATTCCAAATAAGCCTTCCTATAGATGTAATCCCAAAGAGAGTGAGGAGTTACAAAGCCAAATCGGTGAGTTGATGGGCAAGGGTTACGTGAGGGAGAGCAAGAGTCCGTGTGCCGTTCCGGCTTTGCTTGTGCCAAAAAAAGACGGTTCATGGAGGATGTGTATTGATAGCCGTGCTGTGAACAACATCACCATAAAGTACGTGATTTCCCATCCCTAGATTAGATGACATGCTAGATGAGTTGAGTGGATCCAAGTTGTTTTCGAAAATTGATTTGAGAAGTGGATACCACCAAATATGCATGAAGGAGGGAGATGAGTGGAAGACGGCTTTCAAGACGAAGTATGGGTTGTATGAATGGCTGGTTATGCCATTTGGTCTCATGAATGCCCCTAGTACTTTCATGAGATTAATGAATGAAGTACTTAGGCCATTTTTGGGAAAGTTCGTAGTTGTATATTTGGATGATATTCTTGTTTCGGTGCTAACAAGGATGATCATTTAAATCATTTGCAACAAGTGTTCGAAGTTTTGAGAGAACAAAAACCGTATGGGAAGCTTGAAAAGTGCACGTTCATGCAACGAGAGATTGGCTTCCTTGGGTTCATCATTTCGGATGAAGGGGTGAAAGTGGATCCATCCAAAGTTGAAGCAATTTCTTCTTGGCCTGTTCCTACAACTATCACTTGAGGTAAGGTCTTTTCATGGTTTAGCTTCGTTTTATAGGAGGTTTATAAACAATTTCAAGCACCTTATTAGCTCCTATAACGGAATGCACTAAACATGGAAAATTTGAATGGAGTGACGCAAACTCAAAAGGCGTTTGAGGCTTGTAAAGGAGAGAATGTGTAAAACGCCTATCCTAGCTTTACCCGATTTTGCAAAACCATTTGAAGTTGAGTGTGATGCAAGTGGAACGGGTATTGGGGTCGTTTGATTCAATGTGGCAAGCCTATTGCGTATTTTAGCGAAAAATTAAATCGAGCTAAGTTGAATTATTCCACTTATGATAAAGAGTTTTACGCCATGGTTAGATCTCTTAATCATTGGAGTCACTATTTACGACCACAAGCTTTTGTTCTTCACTCCGATCATGAATCAACGAAATATATTCATGGACAACATAAGCTTAGTGCTCGGCATGCTAAATGGGTAGAGTTCTTACAATCGTTCAACTTTGTTGCCAAGTACAAGGCGGGAAAGCTAACGTGGTAGCCGATGCTTTATCTCGAGACACGTATTGCTTAATATGGTGGATTCCAAGGTACTTGGGTTTGAACTAATTAAAGAATTTTATGTTCTTGATGAGGGGACACGAGATCCGCTTCGAGGCTACCAAAGATGGTCCAAAAGACCATTATCATCAAATGGAGGGGTTCTTGTTCAAAGGGAACAAACTTTGCGTTCCCAAATGTCCCGTTCGTGATTTGCTCATAAGAGAGGCTCATGGTGGCGGTTTGGCTGGCCATTTTGGTGTTGCCAAAACCATGGAATTATTACAAGAACATTTTTCTTAGCCTCATATGATCAAGGAAGTGCACGCTGTTTTTGGCTCGTTGCGGAGTTTGTCAAAGAGCCAAAAGCACATTTCATAAGGGGTTGTATACTCCTTTGCCGCACGGAGAGGCCTTGGGAGGATGTTAGTATGGATTTCATCGTTGCACTTTCGAGAACGCAAAGAGGAAAGGATTCGGTCATGGTGGTGGTGGACCGTTTCTCAAAAATGGCACACTTTGTGCCTTGCCATAAAACAGAAGATGCTATTAACGTTTCTTGTTTATATTTCAATGGAAATTGTCCGTCTACATGGAATACCAAAACTATTGTCTCGGATCGAGATAGCAAGTTTTTGAGTCATTTTTGGAGGTCCCTGTGGAGGATGATGGGTACTAAGTTGCCGTTTAGTACTTCACATCACCCCAAACCGACGGTCAAATGAAGTGACAAATCGAACTCTAGGCACCTTGTTAAGGGGCTTAGTGAGCAAGACCGGGAAAGATTGGGATGTCAAGCTATGCCACGCGGAATTTGCTTACAATAGGACTCCCACTTTTGCAACAAGACATTCACCGTTCGAAGTGGTATATGGGGTAAACCCGTATGTACCTATTGATCTCATTTCGTTGCCTAAGGACTCTTATGTCCACGGGGATGCTAGGCAACAAGCTGAAACAATGGTGAAGGTTCACAAAGAAATCCGCGCCAACATCGAAAAGGCCAATGAAATGTACAAGAAAAAAGCAAACAAGGGCCGAAAACCGAGGTTGTTTGCTCCGGGAGATTTGGTGTGGATACACTTGAGGAAGGAAAGGTTTCCAAGTAAAAGAAAGCATAAACTCATGCCCCGAGCTGAAGGACCTTTCAAGGTTCTTGAACGCTACGACAATAATGCTTACAAAATAGACCTTCCCGGAGACTATGGCGTGGCAGCCACATTCAACATAGGGGACTTATCCCCCTATTTCGAAGATAACGATGTGCAAGAATTGAGGACAATTCCTTTTGAAGAAGGAGAGGATGATCCGAAACTAGTTGCTAGTTCCGAAATTCTACTAAGTACTAATCTCAATCACAACAAGGGAGAAATTCACGGTTTAAGGATTAGTACTAGTTTAATCATGTTGAGCAACATAGGAAAGGAAGTTAATTAAGCGAGTTAGTTTAATTAACGTTTTTTGTAATTTTCGGTTTTTGTAAAACCGGAATTATTTTGCGTAGCGTAAGTTGTAATATCCACGAAATATGCTTCGGGGATGCGATCTACACTTGGGCGTGTGAAAGGAGGTCCTTGAAGATATTTATGGAGCTTGTGTTGCAAGCTAAGGGAGGCCATCCACTTGGTGTGGAAAACCGGCCCTCCTTCCCTTTTAGTCAACAAAACACACAACAACACTATTCCTCTTACACCTTTGTTGGAAGATTAGAGATATTTGTTGTTTATTGCTTTGTTTAATCTTTTAAGTACTTAGATCTTTTGGGAGTGATTAGCTTGTAATATATATCAAATGGTGATCATAAATGAAAATCAGATTTGGATAATTGAAATTTAAGCTTTGTGCTTCAAATTAAAACACGTTGTGTTAGAGATTAAAAACCGAGGTTTTTATTCTATCTTTGAACCGATTTTCTTGGGAGGTCAAACTACGAGAAAGTCAACCTAATTAACATATTCGAGAGTGGAGATTCTCGTTCTTTTGTTAATTAAAACCGTGATTGAGGAAGAGAGTGGAGATTCATTTCCTTAGTTATAAACCGAATTATAAACTTGAAGTGGAGGCTTTTTAGTTTATTGTTCAACTATCGTAAACGCAATTCCTATTTTTGAAGTGTGTTCGTATCGGGAAGCAAAGCCCCAAGTGTTCGGTTTGTCACTTCCGTCCGCCCATCGCTTTGAGGATGATGAGAAGTGCTAAAACAAAGCTTAGTACCAAGCATCTTCCATAAAGTCTTCCTTAAATAACTCATGAACTTGGTGTCTCGATCACTCACAATTGTTTTAGGCACCCCATGTAAACGTACAATCTCTTTAAAATACAAATCAGCCACTTTTGATGCATCATCCGTTTTGTGGCAAGGAATGAAGTGAGCCATTTTAGAAAAACGGTCCACCACCACCATAATGGAGTCCTTACCTCTTTGTGTACGAGGCAAACCCACAATGAAATCCATGGAGACATCCTCCCAAGGGAATTCCGAACAGTAAGGGAGTATACAATCCTTGATGAAACGTACTCTTTTGCCTTCGACAAGTAGCACATCTAGCAATAACCGCTTGAACATCTCCCTTGCATCTTTGGCCAATAAAAATGCTCTTGCAACATTGCAAGTGTCTTGGGTAATACCAAAATGGCCAGCAATGCCTCCCCCATGAGCCTCCCTAACAAGTAATTCACGAATTGAACAAGATGGAATGCAAAGCTTGTTACCTTTGAAAAGGAAACCCTCGTGCATGACATAGGATCCCACGGCCCCTTTGACACATTCACCAACAATAGGCCCAAAATCAACATCTTCCTTGTAATACTCTTTAAGAAGCTCGAACCCTAACAACTTGGATTGTAACACACCAATCAAAGTATGCCTCCTTGAAAGAGCATCGCCTACCACATTATTTTTGCCTTCTTTGTACTTGGAAGAAAAGTTGAAAGATCAAGGAACTCAACCCATTTTGCATGCCGTGGATTGAGCTTTTTGCTGCCCATGTATATGCTTAAGAGCCTCATGATCCGAATGCAACACAAAGTGACTAGGACGTAAATAATGACTCCAATGATCCAACGCCCTCACTATTGCATAGAATTCCTTGTCATAGGTAGAATAGTTTAACCTTGCGCCATTCAATTTCTCGCTAAAGTAAGCTATGGGACGCTTACCTTGCACCAAAACCGCTCCAATGCCAACTCCACTAGCATCACACTCCACCTCAAAAGGTTGTGAAAAATCGTGCAAAGCTAGGATGGGCGTGTTGCACAATAGTTGTTTAATAGTCTCGAAGGCTTGTTGGGCTGCCCTACTCCACTCAAACTTCCCTTGCTTAATACATTCGGTCATGGGAGCCATAATGCTACCGAAATTCTTCACAAACGCCTATAAAAAGAAGCAAGACCATGAAAAGACCTTACTTGGGAGATAGTAGTAGGCGTAGGCCACGAATTTATGGCTTCCACTTTGGAGGGATCAACCGAAACGCCATCCTTAGAAACTATATAACCAAGAAAAGTGACGCCGGGAACAAGGAAATAGCACTTCTCCACCTTAGCATAGAGTCTTGCCGCCTCCTTAATACTTCGAATACGGCCCTCAAATGGCCCATATGTTCAAGAACACTTCGACTATAAATCAAAATGTCATCGAGGTATACCACCACAAATTTGCCCAAGAAAGGTTTGAGCATTTCATTCATCAACCGCATGAAAGTACTAGGAGCATTAGTAAGACCAAATGGCATCACAAGCCATTCATAAAGACCCACCTTAGTCTTGAAAGCCGTCTTCCACTCATCTCCTTCCCCTCATTCTAATTTGGTGGTAACCACTTCTCAAGTCTATCTTGGAGAACACCGTCGAACCATGCAATTCATCAAGCAAATCATCAAGTCTAGGAATAGGAAACCTATACTTGATAGTTATATTATTCACGGCTCTAGAATCAATGCACATGCGCCAAGTCCCATCCTTCTTTGGCACCAACAAAGCCGAACAAGACAAGGGCTCATACTTTCCCCTCACATATCCCTCTCCATCAACTCCTCAATTGGTCTTTGAAGCTCTTTCGTCTCTCGAGGGTTACACCTATAGGCTGCCTTGTTTGGTAAAGGAGCTCCAGGAATAAGGTCAATTTGGTGCTCAATGCCTCTAATAGGTGGTAATCCCGGGGGTAAATCATTGGGGAACACATCCACAAAGTCCTCCAAAATCTCGAGCTACACATGAGGAACGGTTGGTTGTGAGTTTGTGGTGCTCTCCCTCACTCACTTGAACCAACAAATACCCACCTCCCTCCTTCTCTAACTCATGAGTAATTTGTTTTTCGATCGACAACAAACTCTCTTTGGCGTGGGGTTTAGAGACAATAAGAGGTTTCAAGGCGGTTTTCTTATTCCCAATAGTGGCAATATACACATTGGCACGTCCATCATACTTCACAAACCGATCATATTGCCAAGGACGTCCTAATAAGACATGACATGCGTCCATATTCACCACATCACATAACACTTCATCCCTAAATTTACCAATTTCAAAAGAAATAAGGGCTTGTTTATTTACCTTAACATCGCCGCCATCACTTAGCCAATGTAATTTGTAAGGTTTTGGATGAGGTGTGGTTGGCCACTTAAGCTTATCAATCAACGTAGTAGAGACCACATTGGTGCAACTTCCCGTGTCAATGATCAAATCACACAATCTTTCCTTCACAAGGCAACGTGTAAGGAAGATTTTGTCCCTTTTAGCCTCCAAGGGTGCCGCTTTGGAGTGAAGGGTGCGCATGATGAGTGCTTGGCCCTCCATCACCGGTTCCTCCTCCGAATCGCCTACATATGCGTCCTCCTTATTGCCCCCCATACTCCTCTTCTTCGAAGCTTGGGTCCTCCTTGGAAGCATATGCCTCGTCAATCTCACGAATGTCCCTCAATGTCATGACACGATTGTTTGGACAATCTTTGATCACATGGCCATACCCCTTGCACTTAAAACAAATTCGTCTCTCCTCCGTGGGTAAGGGTTGTGATGACTTGCCCTTGTCTTGCTTGAATTTGTCAAACTTGGACGTGAATTTGGACGTGTTGCCCCCACTTTTCTCTCCATGAGTTTTCTCAAAACTCCTCACAAACGGCTTTGGAAACGATGCCTTCTTAGCTTTGGCATGTTTCTCAACTCTCATGGCTACTTGACATACCTCAAAGCTCCAATAGGGTTACAAATCAACCTTCTTCGATATTTTCTTGTCAAGACCCCCCAATAAATCGTGCTATTTTAAACTCAACTTTCTCCTCCACATCGCACATCATGGTCAATCTTTCAAATTCAGCCACATATTCCTCGACACTAAGGGTGTTTTGGCTTGAAAGCTTGAAGCTTTATGTACATGTCTTGGATAAAACTGTGGGCAAAATCATTTCTTCATACGAACCTTGAGTTGTTCCCATGAATCAAGGCGTGGCTTCCTTCCTTCCTCCGTTTGTTTTGAGATTTTCGAACCAAAGGCTTGCATAGGATGTTAGTTTTAGCACAGCCACCTTAAACGTTTGTGATCATCATAATCCTTATAATAAAAACGCGTTCAATCCTTTGTAGCCATTCTAAGAACTTTTCAGGTTTCACGCCATCAAATTCCCGGGAGATCAAGTCTCAATCCCCCTATAATCATCATGTCACTTTTGCCTTCGTCGAGGTCTCCCTTGGGGTTGCTCCCATTCCCGAACTAGACTCATGTATAGAAGGCACACTCCTACTAGGACTAGGAGATTGATTTCTACGCGAACTCCTTGTTGATTTCGGAAAAGATGAACAAGTTCATCCATGCGTGCTCGTAGGTCGGCTATTTCTCTATCTCGACGCAATTCATTGGCTTGATTGAGTGTAAGGCCTCGAGGGACTCGAACCTCGTTGTCCTCGTCACTTTGAGCACCGTCCATAATGAAGACTCCAAACATTTCTGGATCTTGACGAATTTTTTTGCCCTTCACGTTTCTAGTGTGAAGATATTTAGTGAAGCTTTTGTGAAAAACACAAAATCTTGAGAAAAAAGATGGAGTCTTGGAAGGTTTCTTTGAATGTGTTTGTGTAATGGAGGGATGTACTTTAGTGAAGTTTTGTGGAAATTTCGGAATCTTGAAAAAAAGGTTCAATCTTTAAGGTGTTCTTGAAGGTCGAATACTCTCCTTCAATGGCCGAAAAATTCTCAAGGATGAGAACCAAAGCTCCGGATACCAAGATGATGTATTTGATCTAGGAAAACCAAATACTAGAGTAAACGTGCGGAAGATTGTAGGTATTAATTCGAACAAAAGTAACCAAGGATAGTTCCTAGTTGCTCAATGATAAAGGCAAAGCCACCACAAGGAACAAACTAAGGGTTTTGACGCGTAAAGGCAAAGCCACCAACGAATCAAGAGGGATGAATACTCAAAGCATTCAAAAGCCTAAGCATAAAACCGAATTCATTGATTAAATCACACGTACAACTTAAGCTATTTATAAGCACACATAAACGTAAATCCTAATAGGTTTAGGACAATTCCCTAAATCCTAGACTCCTAAAAGAAATCAAACACCTAACAACCTCCTTAAAACCGCCACTTAGGCTAACACTCCTAAGAATATCAAACTCTACTCTAAAAACCGATTCTAGTTAGGAAAACACTCTAAAGCAAATCAAACACTATACTCCTAGTTCTTTAGGTCATGAATCAAGCTTTACCATGCATACTAGTACGTGTGAGTGTGATGATGATCCTAGGGAATATTCCATGCATAGCCTCAATTGACTCCACATCCAAAATGACACTCTTATGCATTAAGGCTAGCACATACTTGGATCATACTCCTCTTCTTCGAAAACAATTGTCCTCAATTGAGCCACATCATCATCATGAACATAGGGTGATAAGTCGCCAATGTTGAATGTAGAACTTACACCATAGTCTTCCGGCAGCTCCAACTTGAAGGCATTGTCGTTGTACTTCTCAATGATTTTGAAAGGTCCTTCGATCTAGGCATCAACTTGTTTTTCGCATATTAGGAAACCTTTCTTTACGCAAATGTAGCCATACCAAATCACCAACCTTATACTCATGTTGCTTGCGGTTCTTGTTGGCTAACACTCCTTGTACATGTCGTTTACCTTCGATCTTTGTGCCCAGGCGTGCAGACTTCAACATGGCTTGCGCCTAGCTTCGAGCATCTCCATGCACGTAATCACCCTTTGGCAAAGGAATGAGATCAATAGGCAATCTTGGATTGACACCATACACTACTACAACGGAGAATGACGAGTTTGCATAAGTAGGAGATCTGTGTAGATGCAAACCCAAGCATGAGGAGATAACTTCGACATCCCAATCCTTAGTACTCTCATCTAACCAAGCCTCGAAGCAAAGCCCCAAGTGTTCCTGGTTTGTCACTTCCGTCCGCCCATCGCTTGAGGATGATGAGAAGTGCTAAAACAAAGCTTAGTACCAAGCATCTTCCATAAAGTCTTCCGAGAAATAACTCATGAACTTGGTGTCTCGATCACTCACAATTGTTTTAGGCACCCCAAGTAAACGTACAATCTCTTTAAAATACAAATCGGCCACTTTTGATGCATCATCCGTTTTGTGGCAAGGAATGAAGTGAGCCATTTTAGAAAACCGGCCCACCACCACCATAATGGAGTCCTTACCTCTTTCGTGTACGAGGCAAACCCACAATGAAATCCATGGAGACATCCTCCCAAGGGAATTAGGAGCAGTAGGGAGTATACAATCCCTTGATGAAACGTACTTTGCCTTCGACAAGTAGCACATCTAGCGATAACTGCTTGAACATCTCCTTGCATCTTTGGCCAATAAAAATGCTCTTACAACATCAAGTAAGTGTCTTGCAATACCAAAATGGCCAAGCAATGCCTCCCCCATGAGCCTCCTCTAACAAGTAATTCACGAAGTGAACAAGATGGAATGCAAAGCTTGTTACCTTTGAAAAGGAAACCTCGTGCATGACATAGGATCCCACGACCCCTTTGACACATTCACCAACAATAGGCCCAAAATCAACATCTTCCTTGTAATACTCTTTAAGAAGCTCGAACCCTAACAACTTGATTGTAACACACCAATCAAAGTATGCCTCATGAAAGAGCATCGCCTACCACATTATTTTTGCCTGCTTTGTACTTGGAAGAAAAGTTGAAAGATTGAAGGAACTCAACCCATTTTGCATCCGTGGATTGAGCTTTTGCTGCCCATGTATATGCTTAAGAGCCTCATGATCCGAATGCAACACAAAGTGACTAGGACGTAAATAATGACTCCAATGATCCAACGCCCTCCTATTGCATAGAATTCCTTGTCATAGGTAGAATAGTTTAACCTTGCGCCATTCAATTTCTCGCTAAAGTAAGCTATGGGACGCTTACCTTGCACCTAAAACCGCCTCCAAATGCCAACTCCACTAGCATCACACTCCACCTCAAAAGGTTGTGAAAAATCGTGCAAAGCTAGGATGGGCGTGTTGCACAATAGTTGTTTAATAGTCTCGAAGGCTTGTTGGGCCAGCCTCTACTCCACTCAAACTTCCCTTGCTTAATACATTCGATTATGGGAGCCATAATGCTACCGAAATTCTTCACAAACGCCTATAAAAAGAAGCAAGACCATGAAAAGACCTTACTTGGGGAGATAGTAGTGGCGTAGGGGCCACGAATTTATGGCTTCCACTTTGGAGGGATCAACCCCGAAACGCCATCCTTAGAAACTATATAACTAAGAAAAGTGACGCTGGGAACGAGGAAATAGCACTTCTCCACCTTAGCATAGAGTTCTTTGCTCCTTAATACTTCGAATACGGCCCTCAAATGGCCCATATGTTGTAACACTTCGACTATAAATCAAAATGTCATCGAGGTATACCACCACAAATTTGCCCCAAGAAAGGTTTGACATTTCATTCATCAACCGCATGAAAGTACTAGGAGCATTAGTAAGACCAAATGGCATCACAAGCCATTACATAAAGACCCACCCTTAGTCTTGGAAAGCGGGTCTTCCCACTCATCTCCTTTCCCTCATTCTAATTTGGTGGTAACCACTTCTCAAGTCTATCTTGGAGAACAGCGTCGAACCATACGATTCATCGAACAAATCATCAAGTCTAGGAATAGGAACCTATACTTGATAGTTATATTATTCACAACTCTAGAATCAATGCACATGCGCCAAGTCCCATCCTTCTTTGGCACCAACAAAGCAACAAAGCACAGGGCTCATACTTTCCTCACATATATCCCCTCTCCATCGACTCCTCGATTTTGTCTTTGAAGCTCTTTCGTCTCGAGGTTGCACCCTATAGGCTGCCTTGTTTGGTAAAGAAGCTCCGGAGAATAAGGTCAATTTGGTGCTCAATGCCTCTAATAGTTTGGTAATCCCGGGGTAAATCATTAGGAACACATCCACAAAGTCCTCCAAAATCGAGCTACACACTGAGAACGGTTGGTTGTGAGTTTGTGGTGCTCTCCTCACTCACTTGAACCAACAAATACCCACCTCCCCTCCTTCTCTAACTCATGAGTAATTTGTTTTTCGGTCAACAAACAAACCTCTTTGGCGTGGGGTTTAGAGACAATAAGAGGTTTCAAGGCGGTTTTCTTATTCCCAATAGTGGCATATACACATTGGCACGTCCATCATACTTCACAAAACCGATCATCTTGCCAAGGACGTCCTAATAAGACATGACATGCGTCCATATTCACCACATCACATAACACTTCATCCCTAAATTTACCAATTTCAAAAAGAAATAAGGGCTTGTTTATTTACCTTAACATCGCTGCCATCACTTAGCCAATGTAATTTTGTAAGGGTTTTGGATGAGGTGTGGTTGGCCACTTAAGCTTATCAATCAACGCGTGTAGAGACCACATTGGTGCAACTTCCCGTGTCAATGATCAAATCACACAATCTTTCCTTCGCAAGGCAACGTGTAAGGAAGATTTTGTCCCTTGAGTCTCCAAGGGTGCCGCTTTGGAGTGAAGGGTGCGCATGATGAGTGCTTGGCCCTCCATCACCAAGTTCCTCCTCAGAATCAGCTACATATGCGTCCTCCTTATTGCCCCCATTCTCCTCTTCTTCGAAGCTTGGGTCCTCCTTGGAAGCATATGCCTCGTGCTTGAATCTCCACGAATGTCCTGATGTCATGACACGATTGTTTGGACAATCTTGATCACATGGCCATACCCCACTTGACTTAAAACAAATTCGTCTCCTCCGTGGGTAAGGTTGTGATGACTTGCCCTTGTCTTGTCGAATTTGTCAAACTTAGGCGTGAACTTGGACGTGTTGCCCCACCTTTCTCTCCTTGAGTTTTCTCAAACTCCTCACAAACGGCTTTGGAAACGATGCCTTCTTAGCTTTGGCATGTTTCTCGGCTCTCATGGCTCACTTGACATACCTCCTCAAAGCTCCAATAGGGTTACAAATCAACCTTCTTTTGATATTTTCTTGTCAAGACCCCCCGATAAATCGTCTTATTTTAAACTCGACTTTCTCCTCCACATCGCACATCATGGTCGATCTTTCAAATTCAAACACATATTCCTCGACACTAAGGGTGTTTTGCTTGAAAGCTTGAAGCTTTATGTCATGTCTTGCGGATAAAATCCGTGAGCAAAATCGTTTCTTCATACGGACATTGGAGTTGTTCCCATGAATCAAGGCGTGGCTTCCACTTCCTTCCTCTAGTTTGTTTTTGAGATTTTTCGAACCAAAGGCTTGCATAGGATGTTAGTTTTAGCATGACCACCTTAAAACGTTTGTGATCATCATAATCCTTATAATAAAAAGCGCGTTCAATCCTTTGTAGCCATTCTAAGAACTTTTCAGGTTTCATGCTTTGCCATCATCAAATTAGGAGATCAAGTCTCAATCCCCTATCATCATCATCTTCTTTGTTGCCTTCGTCGAGGGTCTCCCCTTGGGGTTGCTCCCCTTAGAACTAGACTCATGTATAGAAGGCACACTCTACTAGGACTAGGAGATTGATTTCTATGCGGAACTCCTTGTTGATTTCGGAAAAGATGAACAAGTTCATCCATGCGTGCTCGTAGGTCGGCCATTTCTCTATCTCGACGCAATTCATTGGCTTGATTGAGTGTAAGGCCTCGGGGGACTCGAACCTCGTTGTCCTCGTCACTTTGAGCACCGTCCATAATGAAGACTCCAAACAGAACTTGGATCTTGGACGAATTTTTTTGCCCTTCACGTTTCTAGTGTGAAGATATTTAGGGAAGTTTTGTGAAAAACACAAAATCTTGAGAAAAAGATGGAGTCCGGAAGGTTTCTTTGAATGTGTTTGTGTAATGGAGGGATGTACTTTAGTGAAATTTTAGGGAAATTTCGGAATCTTAAAAAAGGTTCAATCTTTAAGGTGTTCTTGAAGGCCGAATTTGAATACTCTCCGTCAATGGCCGAAAAAAATTCTCAGGATGAGAACCAAAAGCTCGGATACCAAGATGATGTATTTGATCTAGGAAAACCAAATACTAGAGTAAACGTGCGGAAGATTGTAGTATTAATTCGAACAAAAGTAACCAAGGATAGTTCCTAGTTGCTCAATGATAAAGGCAAAGCCACCACAAGGAACAAACTAAGGGTTTTGACGCGTAAAGGCAAAGCCACCAGCAATCAAGAGGGATGAATACTCAAAGCATTCGAAAGGCAACAAAGCATAAACGAATTCATTGATTAAATCACACCGTACAACTTAAGCTATTTATAAGCACACATAAAACGTAAATCCTAATAGGTTTAGGACAATTCCCTAAATCCTAGACTCCTAAAAGAAATCAAACACCTAACAACATCCTCCTTAAAAACCGCCACTTAGGCTAACACTCCCTAAGAATATCAAACTCTACTCTAAAAACCGATTCTAGTTAGGAAAACACTCTGAAGCAAATCAAACACTACACTCCTAGTTCTTGGTCATAATCAAGCTTTACCATGCATACTAGTACGTGTGAGTGTGATGATGATCCTAGGAATCTTCCATGCATAGCCTCAATTGACTCCACATCCAAAATGACACTCTTATGCATTAAGGCTAGCACATCCATACTTGGATCGGGATCACTAGCTCAGTCAAAATCCGGAACTCGATTTTTAAACCCCTATCATCGCCCTAGAACTCCTTTCTTCCTCATTGGGTTTCTTCTTAAACAATTCTAAGGTTATCTTTGCCATCATGTCGTGTAATGCTTAGTTTTACTTGGTAGAGCTTCTAGCATCGCATCTCTCCTAGCATTGTCGTCGTCCATTTCGAAGCCGAGCTCGATACCACTTGATGCGAACACACTTCAAAATGAATTGCGTTTACGATAGTTGAATGATAAACTACAAGCCTCCACTTAAAGTTTACGATTCGGTTTATAATTAAGGAAATGAATCTCCACTCTCTTCCTCAATTACGATTTTAATTAACAAAGAACGATAATCTCCACTCTCGAATATGTCAATTAGGTTGACTTTCTCGTAGTTTGACCTCCCAAGAAAATCGGTTCAAAGATAGAGTAAAAACCTCGGTTTTAATCTTTAACACAACGTGTTTTAATTTGAAGCACAAAGCTTAAATTTCAATTATCCAAAATCGATTTTCATTTATGATCACCATTACATATATATTACAAGCTAATCAATCTCAAAAATATCTAAGTACCAAAGTGATTAAACAAAGCAATTAAACAACAAAGATCTCTTAATCGAACAAAGATGTAAGAAGGAATAGTGTTGTTGTGTGTTTTGTTGACTTTGGGGGCAAGGGAGTAGGTTTTCATCACCAAGTGGGAGGCTTCTCTTAGCTTGCAAGGGAAGCTTCAAAGATCTTCAAGACCACCCTTTCCCGCGCCCAAGTGTGATTCGCAACCCAAGCATGGTTCGTCCACTTTGCCCTTACGCTTAAACAAAATAATTAGGGTTTACAAAAACGAAAATTACAAAAACGTTAATTAAACTAACTAGCTTAATTAACTTCCTTCCTTCGTTGCTTAACATAATTAAACTAATACTAATCCTTAAACAGTGAAGTTCTCCCTTGTTGTGATTGAGAGATTAGTACTTAGTAGAATTTCGGAACAAAGAAATAATTTCGGATCATTCAATAAGTTTTGTTTGACTTCATTTGACTTTCATTTGATTCAATTAGCCTTGTTGAATGCATTTGAGTTTCATTTGATTCTATTAGCTATGTTTCACTTTTGTTTGACATTCATTTGATTCAATTAGTTTTGTTTGACTTTATTTTACTTTAATTTGATTCAATTAGCTTTGTTGAATGCATTTGAGTTTCATTTGATTTAATTAGCTTTGTTGAATGCATTTGAGTTTATTTGATTCAATTAGCTTTCTTGAATGCATTTGAGTTTCATTTGTTTCAATTAGCTTTATTGGACTTCATTTGACTTTCGTTTGATACGATTAACTTTGTTTGACTTCATTTGATTCAATTAGCTTTCATTGCCTTTATTTTACTTTAATTTGATTCAATTAGCTTTGTTGAATGCATTTCCGAGTTTCATTTGATTCAATTAGCTTTACTAAATGTATTTGAAGTTTCATTTGATTCAATAAGTTTTGTTTAACATTCTTTGACTTTAATTTGAATCAATTAGCTTTGTTGAATGCATTTGAGTTTCATTTGATTCATTTAGTTTTGTTGAATGCATTTGATTTTCAATTGATTCATTTAGCTTTGTTGAATGCATTTGAGTATCATTTGATTCAATTAGCTTTGTTGAATGCATTTGAGCTCCATTTGATTTAATTAGCTATGTTTGACTTTGTTTGACTTTCATTTGATTCAATTAGCTTTGTTTGACTTCATTTTACTTTAATTTGATTCAATTAGCTTAGTTGAATGCATTTGAAGTTGCATTTGATTCAATTACCTTTGTTGAAAGCATTTGAGTCTCATTTGATTCTATTAGCTATGTGTGACTTCATTTGACTTTCATTTGATTCAATTAGCTTTATTTGATTTTATTTTACTTTAATTTGATTCAATTAGCTTTGTTGAATATATTTGAGTTTAATTTGATTCAATGAGCTTTAATTGAATGCATTTAAGATTCATTTGATTCAAAAAGTTTTATTTGACTTCATTTGACTTTCATTTGATTCAATTAGCTTTGTTGAATGCATTTGAGTTTCATTTGAGTATATAAGCTATGTTTGACTTTCATTTGATTCAATTAGCTTTGTTTGACTTCATTTAACTTTAATTTGATTCAATTAGCTTTGTTGAATGCATTTGAGTTTCATTTGGATTTAATTAGCTTTGTTGAATGCATTTGAGTTTATTTGATTCAATTAGCTTTGATGAATGCATTTGAGTTTCATTTGATTCAAGCTTTCTTGGACTTCATTTGACTTTCGGTTGATACGATTAGCATTGTTTGACTTCATTTGATTCAATTAGCTTTGTTTGACTTCATTTTACTTTAATTTGATTCAATTACCTTTGTTGAATGCATTTGAGTTTCATTTGATTCAATTAGCTTTGTTGAATGCATTTGAGTATCATTTGATTCAATTAGCTTTGTTAAATGCATTTGAGTTTTATTTGATTATATGTGCTATGTTTGACTTTGTTTGACTTTCATTTGATTCAATTAGCTTTGTTTGACTTCATTTGACTTTTATTTGATTCAATTAGCTTTGTTTAAATTCATTTTACTTTAATTTGATTTAATTATCTTTGTTGAATGCATTTGAGTTTCATTTGATTCAATTACCTTTGTTGAATGCATTTGAGTTTCATTTGATTCTATGAACTATGTTTGAATTCATTTGACTTTCATTTGATTCAATTAGCTTTGTTTGACTTCATTTTACATTAATTTGATTCAATTAGCTTTGTTGAATGCATTTGAGTTTAATTTGATTCAATGAGCTTTAATTGAATGCATTTGAGATTCATTTGATTCAATAAGTGTTGTTTGACTTCATTTGACTTTCATTTGATTCAATTAGCTTTGTTGAATGCATTTGAGTTTCATTTGATTCAATTAGCTATGTTTCACTTTGTTTGACATTCATTTGATTCAATTAGCGTTGTTTCGACTTCATTTTAATTTAATTTGATTCAATTAGCTTTGTTGAATGCATTTGAAGTTTCATTTCGATTTAATTAGCTTTGTTGAATGCATTTGAGTTTATTTGATTCAATTAGCTTTGTTGAATGCATTTGGGTTTCATTTGATTCAAGCTTTCTTGGACTTCATTTGACTTTCGGTTGATACGATTAGCTTTGTTTGACTTCATTTGATTCAATTAGCTTTGTTTGACTTCATTTTACTTTAATTTGATTCAATTAGCTTTGTTGAATGCATTTGACTTTCATTTGATTCAATTAGCTTTGCTTGAATGCATTTGAGTTTCATTTGATTCAATAAGTTTTGTTTGACTTCTTTGACTTTAATTTGATTCAATTAGCTTTGTTGAATGCATTTGAGTATCATTTGATTCAATTAGCTTTGTTGAATGCATTTGAGTTTAATTTGATGATATTAGCTATTTTAACTTTCATTTGATTCAATTAACTTTGTTTGACTTCTTTTGACTTTCATTTGATTCAATTAGCTTTGTTTGACTTCATTTTACTTTAATTTGATTTAATTAGCTTTGTTGAATGCATTTGAGTTTCATTTGATTCAATTACCTTTGTTGAATGCAATTGAGTCTCATTTGGATTCTATTAGCTATGTTTGACTTAATTTGACTTTCATTTGATTCAATTAGCTTTGTTTGACTTTATTTTACTTTAATTTGATTCAATTAGCTTTGTTGAATGCATTTGAGTTTAATTTGATTCAATTAGCTTTAATTGAATGCATTTGAGATTCATTTGATTCAATAAGTTTTGTTTGACTTCATTTGACTTTCAATTGATTCAATTAGCCTTGTTGAATGCATTTTGAGTGTCATTTGATTCTATTAGCTATGTTTCACTTTGCTTGACATTCATTTGATTCAATTAGCTTTGTTTGACTTTATTTTTCTTTAATTTGATTCAATTAGCTTTGTTGAATGCATTTGAAGTTTCATTTGATTTAATTAGCTTTGTTGAATGCATTTGAGTTTATTTGATTCAATTAGCTTTGTTGAATGCATTTGAGTTTCATTTGTTTCAATTAGCTTTATTGGACTTCATTTGACTTTCGTTTGATACGATTAGCTTTGTTTGACTTCATTTGATTCAATTAGCTTTCTTTGCCTTTATTTTATTTTAATTTAATTCAATTAGCTTTGTTGAATGCATTTGAGTTTCATTTGATTCAATTAGCTTTACTGAATGTATTTGAGTTTCATTTGATTCAATAAGTTTTGTTTAACTTCGCTTGACTTTAATTTGAATAAATTAGCTTTGTTGAATGCATTTGAGTTTCATTTGATTCAATTAGTTTTGTTGAATGCATTTGATTTTCAATTGATTCATTTAGCTTTGTTGAATGCATTTGAGTATCATTTGATTCAATTAGCTTTGTTGATTGCATTTGAGTTTCATTTGCTGATATTAGCTATGTTTGACTTTGTTTAACTTTCATTTGATTCAATTAGCTTTGTTTGACTTCATTTGATACGAAATCAGTTGCTAATTCCGAAATTCTACTAAGTACTAACCTCAATCACAATAAAGGAGATTCACGGTTTAAAGATTAGTACTAGTTTAATCATATTGAGCAACGAAGGAAAGGAAGTTAATTAAGCTAGTTAGTTTAATTAACGTTTTTGTAATTTTTCGGTTTTTGTAAACCCGGAATTATTTTGTTTAGCGTAAGTGTAAATTGGTCGAACCATACTTGGGACGTGTGAAAAGGGGTTCTTGAAGATATCTTGAAGCTTTCCTTGCAAGCTAAGACAAGCCCCCCCACTTGGGTGATGAAAACCGTCCCACCTTGCCCCCAAAGTCAACAAAACACACAACAACACTATTCCTCCTTACATCCTTGTTGGATTAAGAGATATTTGTTGTTTAATTGCTTTGTTTAATTACTTTGGTGCTTAGATTTTTATGGCTAATGTTTTAAGCCTTCTTTAGCTTGTACTTGATATATGTAATGGATGGAGGAATGAAAAATCAGTTTTAGTTTTTGATTTAAACATTGTGTTTATTCGGTTTTTTTGGAGATTGAAAAATCCGAAATTTCTCTTGCGATTAAGAAGTGATCTTAATTTCGAAACCCTTGAGTTAAGTGAGTTAAACTTAATTTAAGAGAGAGTTAATATAATTAGTGAGTTTAAACTAATTAAATCCACTCTCAAAAACCTCCTAAATCAGTTTCTAAGTAAGATAAACTTCAAAACCGATTTAGAATCCTTAAGCATAAATAAGTGAGTAAAGCTTATCGAGCTTAGGTTACATTTTCATATACGATTTCGTATCAAGTGGTATCAAGAGCTAAGTTTTGAAATGGACGAGGGAAATAGATGATAATGCTAGAAGAGATGCGATGCTAGAAGCTCTAGCTAAGCAAAAACGAAGCATTACACGACATGATGGCAAAGATAACCTTAGAATTGTTTAAGAAGAAACCCAATGAGGAAGAAAGGAGTTCTAGGGCCGATGATAGGGGTTTGAAAATCGAAGTTCCGATTTTGACGGAGCTAGTGATCCGGAATTATACATTGAATGGGAACGTTCTTTGGAGCGTTTTTTATTACAAAGACACTCCGAATGATAAGAAATACAAGGTTGTTGTTTTGAAACTAACCAAATATGCATCCATTTGGTTAGAAGGCTTGAAGAGGCAAAGGGTGAAGGAGAACAAATCCAAGATTGCTACTTGGGAGAAATTAAAGAAGCAATTACTTGAAGCGTTTTGTTCCAACTAACTACAAGCAAAATCAGTATGTTAGATGGTCCACACTCAAACAAGGCACCACGTCCATGGATGAGTACATCAAGGAATTCAAAAGCTTTCCATTGTTTGTGAAATAGAAGAAATGGAGGAGCAAAATTGGGCGAGATTCTTAGGAGGCCTAAATGAGGATGTGCGTGAGAAAGTGGAGGTGTACCCATACCTTTCTTTCGACGAGGCTTGCAAAGTGGCTCTCAAAATTGACAGCCAAAAGAAGAAAGCAACAACAAGTAAGTCTTATTCAAAGCCATTTAGTACTTTTAAAGCTAATACTAGTACTAGTAACTTTGATAAGAACAAAAAATCGAGATTTCATTCCGAAAGAGAAGGAGAAAGTGGTAGATGACAAAGCCTTTAAAGTTAAATGTTTTAAGTGTCAAGGTTATGGTCATTACCAATCGACTTGTCCTACGAAAAGAGTCATGACTATAAGGGACATAGAGGGAGATAGACGAATTGGAGAGGATATACCTCTTAGAAAAGCAACATGATAAATCGATTTAGGTAACGAAAGTGATGAGGACGTGTGTAATCCAGAAATGGAGGGTGAAATGTTGGTTCTTAGGAGATCCTTGTACTCTAATGTCGTGGCCGAAAATGAGGAACAAAAGAGAAACCATTTTTCATTCGAAATGCTTAGTGAATAAGAAGGTATGCACGTTAATCATTGATGGTGGTAGTTGTACAAATGTAGCTTCAACCGAACTTGTAGAGAAGTTAGCATTACCTACTACTAAACATCCACATCCTTATAAACTCGAAATGGTTAGATGATGATAGTGAAGTAAGGGTGAAGAATAGAGTTTTAATCACGTTTTCCATTGGAAATTATGAAGATGAAATTCTATGTGATGTAATTCCTATGATTGCGTGCCATATTCTACTTGGTAGACCGTGGCAATTTGATCGAAAAGTAATGCATGATGGTTGTTCGAATGTGTATAAGGTAAACAAGAATGGCAAAACCAAAACCTTATTACCATTGCCCCCTTCAAAAATACGAGACACAACACCTAAGCCAAAAAGAACCTCGTGAGTGGTAGTGTGTTTTTAGGGAGAAAAAGATTCGAGAGGGAGTTGGGAACAAATCAGGTCGTGTATGTTCTAGTTGCTAAGGAGGTGAACGAGGGAATGGAAGTTGAAGATTCAGATTTGAGGGAGTTATTGGAGGGATTTGGAGATGTGTTTCCTAATGACCTACCAAATGGCCTACCCCCTAAACGTGGAATTGAGCATCAAATTGATCTCATTCCCGGAGCACCACTTCCAAATAAACCTTCCTATAGATGCAATCCCAAAGAAAGTGAGGAGTTACAAAGCCAAATCGGTGAATTGATGAAGAAAGGCTACGTGAGAGAGAGTAAAGTCTGGCTTCGTTCCGGCTTTACTAGGCCAAAAAGACGCGAACATGGAGGATGTGTATTGATAAGCCGTGTCTGTGAACAATATAACCATCAAATACGATTTCCCATCCCTAGGTTAGATGACATGTTAGATGAGCTAAGTGGATCCAATTTGTTTTCGAAAATTGATTTGAGAAGTGGATACCACCAAATATGCATGAGAGGGGAGACGAGTGGAAGACGGCTTTCAAAACGAAGTATGGGTTGTATGAATGGTTGGTTATGCCATTTGGTCTCACAAATGCCCCTAGTACGTTCATGAGATTGATGAATGAAGTACTTAGGCCGTTTTGGGAAAGTTCGTGGTTTGTGTATTTGGATGATATTCTTGTCCATAGTGCTAACAAGGAGGATCATTTAGATCATTGCCAACAATTGTTCGAAGTTCTAAAAGAGTAAAAACTGTATGGAAAGCTTGAAAAGTGCACGTTTATGCAAAGGGAGATTGGCTTCCTTGGTTTCATCATTTCGATGAAGGGGTGAAGGTGGATCCATCCAAAGTAGAAGCAATTTCTTCTTGGCCGTTCCCATAACTATCACCAGGGTGAGATCTTTTCATGGTTTAGCTTCTTTTTATAGGGAGATTTATAAATAATTTCAAGACTTTTATTAGCTCCTATAACCGAATGTACTAAACATGGAAAATTTGTATGGAGTGACGCAGCTCAAAAGGCGTTTGAACTTGTAAAAGGATAAAATGTGTAAAACGCCTATCCTAGCTTTACTCGATTTTGCAAAACCATTTGAAGTTGAGTGTGATGCAAGTGGAACGGGTATTGGGGCAGTTTTTAATTCAATGTGGCAAACCTATTGCTTATTTTAGCGAGAAACTAAATCAGGCCAAGTTGAATTATTCCACGTATGATAAAGAGTTTTATGCCATGGTTAGAGCTCTTAATCATTGGAGTCACTATTTGCGACCACAAGCTTTTTGTTCTCCACTACGATCATGAATCGTTGAAATATATTCATGGCCAACATAAGCTTAGTGCTCGTCATGCTAAATGGGTAGAATTCTTACAATCTTTCAATTTTGTTGCCAAGTATAAGGCCGAAAGCCAACATCGTAGAGGCGATGCTTTATCACGGAGACACGTATTGCTTAACATGGTGGATTCCAAGGTACTTGGGTTGAGTTGATTAAGGAATTCTATGTTCTTGATGAGGAGACACGTGACTTTGTTCAGTGGCTACCAAGGATGGTCCAAAAGACCATTATCATCAAATGGAAGGGTTTTTGTTTAAAGGGAACAAACTTTGTGTTCCTAAATGTCCCGTTCGTGATTTGCTAATTAGAGAAGCTCATGGAGGTGGGTTAGCCGGCCATTTTGGCGTTAGCAAGACTATGGAGTTGTTACAAGAACATTTTTCGTGGCCTCATATGATCAAAGAAGTACATGTTGTTTGGCTCGTTGTGGTGTTTGTCAAAGGGCTAAAAGCACGTTCCATAAGGGGTTGGTAGCACTCCTTTACCAACACCTAGAGACCATGGGAGGATGTCGTATGGGATTTCATTGTGGCTCTTCCTAGGACACAAAGAGGGGGAAGGATTCGGTCATGGTGGTTAGTGGACCGTTTCTCAAAAATGGCACACTTCGTGCCTCACAAAACGGAAGATGCTATTAATGTTTCTTGTTTATATTTCGGGGAAATTGTTCGCTTGCATGGAGTGCCAAGAACTATTGTCTCGGATCGAGATAGTAAGTTTTTGAGTCATTTTTGGAGGTCCCTATGGAGGATGATGGGTACTAAGTTCATTGCTAGTACTTCACATCACCCCCCAAACACATGGTCAAACCGAAGTGACCAATCGAACTCTAGGCACCTTGTTAAGGGGCTTAGTGAGCAAGACGGAAAGGATTGGGATGTCAAGTTATGCCATGCGGAGTTTACTTACAATAGAACTCCAACTTTGGAACAAAACATTCACCGTTCGAGCGGTATATGTGGTAAATCCGTATGTACCTATTGATCTTATTTCGTTGCCTAAAGACTCTTATGTCCATGGAGATGCTAGGCAACAAGCTGAAACAATGGTGAAAGTTCACAAAGAAATACGCACCAATATCGAGAAGACAAATGAGATGTACAAAAGAAAGCAAACAAAAAGTCGGAAACCGAGGCTTGTTTGCTCCGAAGATTTGGTGTGGATTCACTGGAGGAAGGAGAGGTTTCCAAGTAAAAAGAAAGCATAAACTCATGCCCCGAGCCGAAGGACCTTTCAAGGTTCTTGAACGTTATGAGACAATGCTTACAAGATAGACCTTCCCGGAGACTACGGCGTGGCAGCAACATTCAACGTAGGGGACTTATCCCCTATTTAGAAGATGAAGATGTGCAAGAATTGAGGACAATTCCTTTTGAAGAAGGAGAGGATGATACGAAATCGCTTGCTAATCCCGAAATTCTACTAAGTACTAACCTCAATCACAATAAAGGAGAGATTCACGATTTAAAGATTAGTACTAGTTTAATCTTGTCGAGCAACGAAGGAAAGGAAGTTAATTAAGCTAGTTAGTTTAATTAACGTTTTTGTAATTTTTGGTTTTTGTAAAACCCTAATTATTTTGCTTAACGTAAGTGTAAATTGGGCGATAACCATGCTCCATACTCTCTGGGACGTGTGAGTAGGGGTTCTTGAAGATATTTTGAAGCTTTCCCTTGCAAGCTAAGACAAGCTCCCCCCACTTCGGGTGATGAAAAACTGCTCCACCTGGCTCCCAAAGTCAACAAAAACACACAACAACACTATTCCTCCTACATCCTTGTTGGATTAAGAGATATTTGTTGTTTAATTGCTTGCTTAATTACTTTGGTGCTAGATTTTCATGGCTAATGTTTTAAGCCTTCTTTAGCTTGTGTACTGGATATATGTAATGGATGGAGTAATGAAAAATCGCTTTAGTTTTTGATTTAAACATTGTGTTTATTCGGGTTTTTTTGGAGATTGAAAAATCCGAAATTTCTCTTGCGATTAAGAAGTGATCTTAATTTCTCAAACCCTTGAGTTAAGGGAGTTAAACTTAATTTAAGAGAGAGTTAATATAATTAGTGAGTTTAAACTAATTAAAACCACTCAAAACCTCCTAAATCGGGCTTCTAAGTAAGATAAACTTCAAAACCGATTTAGAATCCTTAAGCATAAATAAGTGAGTAAAGCTTATCGAGCTTAGGTTACATTTTCATATACGATTTCGTATCAAATCATTCGACTGCCATTCGATTCAATTAGCTTTGTTTAACTTCATTTCCACTTTCATTTGATTCAATTAGGTTTGCTTGCAATTCATTCCGACTTTCATTTGATTCAATTACCTTTGTCGAATGCATTTGGAGTCTCATTTGGATTCAATTAGCTTTGCGTGAATTCATTCTACTGGTTCCATTTCCGATTCAATTAGCTTTGTTTCACTCTATTCGACTTTCATTTGATTAAATTAGCTTTGTTGAATACATTCGAAGTTTCATTTGATTCCACGAGCTTTAATCAATGCATTCGAGTTCCATTTGATTCAATAAGTTTTGTTCGACTTTCATTTGATTTTCATTTGATTCAATTAGCTTGTTGAATGCATTCGATTTTCATTTGATTCTATTAGCTAGGCTCGATTTTTTTGACTTTCATTTGATTCAATTGGGGCTTTGTTTGACTTCATTTGACTTACATTTGATTCAATTAGCTTTGTTTAATGCATT
>CANSZD010003417.1:0-128041 GCA_947648045.1 Beta corolliflora | reverse complement strand
CATAAGTAGGAGATCTATTGTATACGCAAACTCAGCATGAGATAACTTGACATCAATCCCCTGTACTCTTGCTAACAACAAGCCTCGAAGCAAAGCCCCAAGTGTTCGGTTTGTCACGCCCAATTACGCCCATCAGGTTTGAGGATGATGAGAAGTGCTAAAACAAAGCTTAGTACGAAGCATCTTCCATAAAGTCTTCCAGAAATAACTCTATGAACTTGGTGTCTCGATCACTCCCACAATTGTTTTAGGCACCCCATGTAAGCGTCTGATCTCTTTAAAATACAAATCGGCCACTTTTGATGCATCATCCGTTTTGTGGCAAGGAATGAAGTGAGCCATTTTAGAAAAACGGTCCACCACCACCATAATGGAGTCCTTACCTCTTTGTGTACGACGCAAACCCACAATGAGAAATCCATGGAGACATCCTCCCAAAGGGAATTAGGAGCGGTGAGAGGTATATAATCCTTGATGAAACGTACTCTTTGCCTTACGACAAGTAGCACTTCTAGCGATAACTCGTGAACATCTGTACATCTTTGGCCAATAAAAGTGCTCTTGCAACATTACGAGTGTCTTGGTAATACCAAAATGGCAAATTGCCTCCCCATGAGCCTGCTAACCCGTGGTCCACGAATTGAACAAGATGGAATGCAAAAACATTGGCACGAGAAACCCTGGTGCATGACATAGGATCCACAGTACATCCGACACATTCTGTACAATAGGCCCAAAATCAACATCTTCCTTGTAATACTCTTTAAGAAGCTCGAACCTAACAACTTGGATTGTAACACACCAATCAATGTATGCCTCCTTGAAAGAGCTTGACTACCACATTATTTTTGCCTTCACTGTACTTGGAGAAAAGTTGAAAGATTGAAGGAACTCAGCCCATTTTGCATGCCGTGGGTTGAGCTTTCTTTGCCCATGTATATGTAGAGCCTCATGATCCGAATGCAACACAAAGTGACTAGGACGTAAATAATGACTCAATGATCCAACGCCCTCACTATTGCATAGAATTCCTTGTCATAGGTAGAATAGTTTAACCTTGCGCCATTCAATTTTCTCGCTAAAGTAAGCTATGGGACGCTCACCTTGCACCAAAACTGCTCCAATGCCAACTCCACTAGCATCACACTCCACCTCAAAAGGTTGTGAAAAATCGAGGCAAAGCTAGGATGGGCGTGCAAGTTACACAATAGTTGTTTAATAGTCTCGAAGGCTTGTTGGGGTGCCCTACTCCACTCAAAACTTCCCTTGCTTAATACATTCGGTCATGGGAGCCATAATGCTCCCGAAATTCTTCACAAACGCCTATAAAAGAAGCAAGACCATGAAAAGACCTTACTTGGGAGATAGTAGTAGGCGTAGGCCACGAATTTATGGCTTCCACTTTGGAGGGATCAACCGAAACGCCATCCTTAGAAACTATATAACCAAGAAAAGTGACGCGGAGGAACAAGGAAATAGCACTTCTCCACCTTAGCATGGGAGTCGTTGCCTCCTTAATACTTCGAATACGGCCCTGAAATGGCCCTTATGTTCCACGTAACACTTCGACTATAAATCAAAATGTCATCGAGGTATACCACCACAAATTTGCCCAAGAAAGGTTTGGCATTTCATTCATCAACCGCATGAAAGTACTAGGAGCATTAGTAAGACTGGCAAATGAAGATCCAAGCCATTCATAAAGACCCACCTTAGTCTTGAAAGCCAGCTTCCACTCATCTCCTTCTCCATTCTAATTTGGTGGTAACCACTTCTCAAGTCTATCTTGGAGAACCTTTGTCGAACCATGCAATTCATCGAAGCAAATCATCAAGTCTAGGAATAGGAAACCTATACTTGATAGTTATAGTATTCACAGCCTCCAGAATCAATGCACATGCGCCAAGTCCCATCCTTCTTTGGCACCAACAAAGCCTAGAACAAAGACAAGGGCTCATACTTTTCCCTCACATATCCCCTCTCCATCAACTCCTCAATTTGTCTTTGAAGCTCTTTATCTCTTGAGGGTTACACCTATAGGCTGCCTTCGTTTGGTAAGGCGGTTCCCAGAACAAGGTCAATTTGGTGCTCAATGCCTCTAATAGGTGGTAATCCGGGGTAAATCATTAGGGAACACATCCACAAAGTCCTCCAAAATCCGAGCTACACACGAGAACGGTTGGTTGTGAGTTTGCCAGTGCTCTCCTCACTCACTTGAACCAACAAATACCCACCTCCCTCCTTCTCTAACTCATGAGTAATTTGTTTTTCAGTCAACAACAAACTCTCTTGGCGTGGGGTTTAGAGACAATAAGAGGTTTCAAGGCGGTTTTCTTATTCCCAATAGTGGGCAATATAGACACATTGGCACGTCCATCATACTTCACAAACCGATCATATTACAAGGACGTCCTAATAAGACATGACATGCGTCCATACTCACCACATCACATAACACTTCATCCCTAAATTTACCAATTTCAAAAGAAATAAGGGCTTGTTTATTACCTTAACATCTGCTGCACCATCACTTGGCCAATGGAATTTGTAAGGTTTGGATGAGGTGTGGTTGGCCACTTAAGCTTATCAATCAACGTAGTAGAGACCACATTGGTCTGCAACTTCCCGTGTCAATGATCAAATCACACAATCTTTCCTTCACAAGGCAACGTGCAAGGAAGATTTTGTCCCCTTTGAGTCCTCAAGGGTCTTTTGCGTTTTGGAGTGAAGGGTGCGCATGATGAGTGCTTGACCCTCCATCACCGGTTCCTCCTCCGAATCGCCACTCATGTAGTCCTCCCCTTACTCAGCCTTGATACTCCTCTTCTTTCTCTCGAAGCACGGGGTCCTCCTTGGAAGCATATGCTGTTCAATCTCACGAATGTCCCTCAATGTCATGACACGATTGTTTGGACAATCTTTGATCACATGGCCATACCCCTTGCACTTAAAACAAATTCGTGTCCCTACTCCCTCTGGTGGGTAAGGGAAGCGTGATGACTTGCCCTTGTCTTGCTTCGAATTTGTCAAACTTGGGGCGTGAATTTGGACGTGTGCCCCCACTTTTCTCTCACCTTGAGTTTTCTCAAAACTCCTCACAAACGGCTCTGGAAACGATGCCTTCTTAGCTTTGGCATGTTTCTCAACTCTCACGGCTACTTGGCATACCTCCTCCATGCTCCAAGTGGGGTTGCAAATCAACCTTCTTCGATATTTTCTTGTCAAGACCCCCCAATAAATCGTGCTATTTTAAACTCAACTTTCTCCTCTACATTGCTCCTTTTATCATGGTCAATCTTTCAAATTCAGCCACATATTCCTCGACACTAAGGTGTTTTGCTTGAAAGCTTGAAGCTTTATGTACATGTCTTGGATAAAATCGGTGGGCAAAAATCGTTTCTTCATACGAACCTCGAGTTGTTCCCATGAATCAAGGCGTGGCTTCCCTTCCTTCCTCCGTTTGTTTTTGAGATTTTCGAACCAAAGCGCTTGCATAGGATGTTAGTTTTAGCACAGCCACCTTAAAACGTTTGTGATCATCATAATCCTTATAATAAAAAACGCGTTCAATCCTTTGTAGCCATTCTAAGAACTTTTCGGGTTTCATGCTGCCATCAATCGGAGATCAAGTCTCAATCCCCTATCATCATCATCTTCGGCTGTTGCCTTCGTCGAGGTCTCCCATGGGGGGGCTCCCCTTCCGAACTAGACTCATGTATAGAAGGCACACTCCTACTAGGACTAGGGAGATTGGATTTCCATGCGGAACTCCTTGATGATTTCGGAAAAGATGAACAAGTTCATCCATGCGTGCTCGTGAGGTCGGCTATTTCTCTATCTCGACGCAATTCATTGGCTTGATTGAGTGTAAGGCCTCGAGGGACTCCGAACCTCGTTGTCCTCGTCACTTTGAGCACCGTCCATAATGAAGACTCCAAACGGAACTTGGATCTTGGACGAATTTTTTGCCCTTCACGTTTCTAGTGTGAAGATATTTAGTGAAGTTTTGTGAAAAACACAAAATCTTGAGAAAAAGATGGAGTCTTGGAAGGTTTCTTTGAATGTGTTTGTGTAATGGAGGGATGTACTTTAGTGAAATTTTGTGGAAATTTCGGAATCTTGAAAAAGGTTCAATCTTTAAGGTGTTCTTGAAGGTCAATACTGCTCCTTCAATGGCAGAAAAAAAATTCTCAAGGATGAGAACCAAAGCTCGGATATGAAGATGATGTATTTGATCCAGGAAAACCAAATACTAGAGTAAACGTGCGGAAGATTGTAGTATTAATTCGAACAAAAGTAACCAAGGATAGTTCCTAGTTGCTCAATGATAAAGGCAAAGCCACCACAAGGAACAAACTAAGGGTTTTGACGCGTAAAAGGCAAAGCCACCAGCAATCAAGAGGGATGAATACTGTCAAAGCATTCGAAAAGCACAAAGCATAAACCCAATTCATTGATTAAATCACACGTACAACTTAAGCTATTTATAAGCACACATAAAACGTAAATCCCTAATAGGTTTAGGACAATTCCCTAAATCCTAGACTCCTAAAAAGAAATCAAACACCTAACAACCTCCTTAAAAACCGCCACTTAGGCTAACACTCCTAAGAATATCAAACTCTACTCTAAAAACCGATTCTAGTTAGGAAAACACTCCTAAAGCAAATCAAACACTACACTCCTAGTTGCTGGTCATAATCAAGCTTTACCATGCATACTAGTACGTGTGAGTGTGATGATGATCCTAGGAATATTCCATGCATAGCCTCAATTGACTCCACATCCAAAATGACACTCTTATGCATTAAGGCTAGCACATCCATACTTGGATCATACTCCTCTTCTTCGAAAACAATTGTCCTCAATCGAGCCACATCATCATCATGAACATAGGGTGATAAGTCGCCAATGTTGAATGTAGAACTTACACCATAGTCTTCGCGGCTCCAACTTGAAGGCATTGTCGTTATACTTCTCAATGATTTTGAAAGGTCCTTCTGATCTAGGCATCAACTTGTTTTTTCGCATATTAGGAAACCTTTCTTTACGCAAATGTAGCCATACCAAATCACCAACCTTATACTCATGTTGCTTGCGGTTCTTGTTGGCTAACACCTTGTACATGTCGTTTACCTTCTCGATCCTTGCGCGTACTTGGGCGTGCAGCTTCAACATGGCTTGCGCCTTAGCCAGGCATCTCCATGCACGTAATCACCCTTTGGCAAAGGAATGAGATCAATAGGCAATCTTGGTTGACATCATACACTACTTCAAACGGAGAATGACGAGTTGCATAAGTAGGAGATCTATTGTATGCAAACTCAACATGAGATAACTTGACATCCCAATCCTTAGTACTCTTGCTAACCAAGCCTCGAAGGCGATCCGAAACTAGTTGCTAGTTCCGAAATTCTACTAAGTACTAATCTCAATCACAACAAGGGGAGAAATTCACGGTTTAAGGATTAGTACTAGTTTAATCATGTTGAGCAACATAGGAAAGGAAGTTAATTAAGCGAGTTAGTTTAATTAACGTTTTTGTAATTTTCGGTTTTGTAAAACCGGAATTATTTTGCGTAGCGTAAGTTGTAATATCCACGAAATATGCTTGGGGGATGCGATCTACACTTGGGGCGTGTGAAAGGAGGTCCTTGAAGATATTTATGGAGCTTGTGTTGCAAGCTAAGGGGCCATCCACTTGGTGTGGAAAACCGGCCCTCCTTCCCTTTTAGTCGACAAAACACACAACAACACTATTCCTCTTACACCTTTGTTGGAAGATTAGAGATATTTGTTGTTTATTGCTTTGTTTAATCTTTTAAGTACTTAGATCTTTTGGGAGTGATTAGCTTGTAATATATATCAAATGGTGATCATAAATGAAAATCGAGATTTGGATAATTGAAATTTAAGCTTTGTGCTTCAAATTAAAACACGTTGTGTTAGAGATTAAAAACCGAGGTTTTTATTCTATCTTTGAACCGATTTTCTTGGGAGGTCAAACTACGAGAAAGTCAACCTAATTAACATATTCGAGAGTGGAGATTCTCGTTCTTTGTTAATTAAAACCGTGATTGAGGAAGAGAGTGGAGATTCATTTCCTTAGTTATAAACCGAATTATAAACTTGAAGTGGAGGCTTTTAGTTTATTGTTCAACTATCGTAAACGCAATTCCTATTTTTGAAGTGTGTTCGTATCGGGAACAAAGCCCCAAGTGTTCGGTTTGTCACTTCCGTCCGCCCATCGGTTTGAGGATGATGAGAAGTGCTAAAAACAAAGCTTAGTACCAAGCATCTTCCATAAAGTCTTCCGAAATAACTCATGAACTTGGTGTCTCGATCACTCACAATTGTTTTAGGCACCCCATGTAAACGTATCAATCTCTTTAAAATACAAATCGGCCACTTTTGATGCATCATCCGTTTGTGGCAAGGAATGAAGTGAGCCATTTTAGAAAAACGGTCCACCACC
Source organism: Beta corolliflora (assembly GCA_947648045.1). Classification (NCBI taxonomy): domain Eukaryota; kingdom Viridiplantae; phylum Streptophyta; class Magnoliopsida; order Caryophyllales; family Amaranthaceae; genus Beta; species Beta corolliflora. The sequence continues at coordinate 121,566 of CANSZD010003417.1, read as the reverse complement.
ACCATAATGGAGTCCTTACCTCTTTGTGTACGAGGCAAACCCACAATGAAATCCATGGAGACATCCTCCCAAGGGAATTCGGAACGGTAAAGGAGTATACAATCCTTGATGAAACGTACTCTTTGCCTTCCGACAAGTAGCACATCTAGCAATAATCTGCTTGAACATCTCCTTGCATCTTTGGCCAATAAAAATGCTCTTGCAACATTGCAAGTGTCTTGGTAATACCAAAATGGCCAGCAATGCCTCCCCCATGAGCCTCCCTAACAAGTAATTCACGAATTGAACAAGATGGAATGCAAAGCTTGTTACCTTTGAAAAGGAAACCCTCGTGCATGACATAGGATCCCACGGCCCCTTTGACACATTCACCAACAATAGGCCCAAAATCAACATCTTCCTTGTAATACTCTTAAAGAAGCTCGAACCCTAACAACTTGGATTGTAACACACCAATCAAAGTATGCCTCCTTGAAAGAGCATCAGCTACCACATTATTTTTGCCTTCTTTGTACTTGGAAGAAAAGTTGAAAGATTGAAGGAACTCAACCCATTTTGCATGCCGTGGATTGAGCTTTTGCTGCCCATGTATATGCTTAAGAGCCTCATGATCCGAATGCAACACAAAGTGACTAGGACGTAAATAATGACTCCAATGATCCAACGCCCTCACTATTGCATAGAATTCCTTGTCATAGGTAGAATAGTTTAACCTTGCGCCATTCAATTTCTCGCTAAAGTAAGCTATGGGACGCTTACCTTGCACCAAAACTGCTCCAATGCCAACTCCACTAGCATCACACTCCACCTCAAAAGGTTGTGAAAAATCAGGCAAAGCTAGGATGGGCGTGTTGCACAATAGTTGTTTAATAGTCTCGAAGGCTTGTTGGGCTGCCCTACTCCACTCAAACTTCCCTTGCTTAATCACATTCCGGTCATGGGAGCCATAATGCTACTGAAATTCTTCACAAAACGCCTATAAAAAGAAGCAAGACCATGAAAAGACCTTACTTGGGAGATAGTAGTAGGCGTAGGCCACGAATTTATGGCTTCCACTTTGGAGGGATCAACCGAAACGCCATCCTTAGAAACTATATAACCAAGAAAAGTGACGCTGGGAACAAGGAAATAGCACTTCTCCACCTTAGCATAGAGTTGCTGCCTCCTTAATACTTCGAATACGGCCCTCAAATGGCCCATATGTTCAGCAACACTTCGACTATAAATCAAAATGTCATCGAGGTATACCACCACAAATTTGCCCAAGAAAGGTTTGAGCATTTCATTCATCAACCGCATGAAAGTACTAGGAGCATTAGTAAGACCAAATGGCATCACAAGCCATTCATAAAGACCCACCTTAGTCTTGAAAGCCGTCTTCCACTCATCTCCTTCCCTCATTCTAATTTGGTGGTAACCACTTCTCAAGTCTATCTTGGAGAACACTGTCGAACCATGCAATTCATCAAGCAAATCATCAAGTCTAGGAATAGGAAACCTATACTTGATAGTTATATTATTCACAGCTCTAGAATCAATGCACATGCGCCAAGTCCCATCCTTCTTTGGCACCAACAAAGCCGGAACAGCACAAGGGCTCATACTTTCCCTCACATATCCCCTCTCCATCAACTCCTCAATTTGTCTTTGAAGCTCTTTCGTCTCTTGAGGGTTACACCCTATAGGCTGCCTTGTTTGGTAAAGGAGCTCCAGGAATAAGGTCAATTTGGTGCTCAATGCCTCTAATAGGTGGTAATCCCGGGGTAAATCATTAGGGAACACATCCACAAAGTCCTCCAAAATCCGAGCTACACACCGAGGAACGGTTGGTTGTGAGTTTGTGGTGCTCTCCTCACTCACTTGAACCAACAAATACCCACCTCCCTCCCTTCTCTAACTCATGAGTAATTTGTTTTTACCAACAACAAACTCTCTTTGGCGTGGGGTTTAGAGACAATAAGAGGTTTCAAGGCGGTTTTCTTATTCCCAATAGTGGCAATATACACATTGGCACGTCCATCATACTTCACAAACCGATCATATTGCCAAGGACGTCCTAATAAGACATGACATGCGTCCATATTCACCACATCACATAACACTTCATCCCTAAATTTACCAATTTCAAAAGAAATAAGGGCTTGTTTATTTACCTTAACATCGCTGCCATCACTTAGCCAATGTAATTTGTAAGGTTTTGGATGAGGTGTGGTTGGCCACTTAAGCTTATCAATCAACGTAGTAGTAGAGAACAAATCCAAGATTGCTACTTGGGAAAAATTGAAGAAGCACCGAGGAAACGTTTTGTTCCAACTAACTACAAACAAAATCGATATGTTAGATGGTCCACACTCAAGCAAGGTGCCATGCCTATGGAGGAGTACATCTAGGAATTTGAGAAACTTTCCATTGTTTGTGAAATCGAAGAAATGGAGGAGCAAAAGTTAGGCCGGTTCTTAGGAGGCCTAAATGAAGAGGTGCGTGAGAAAGTAGAGGTGTTCCCATACCTCACATTCGACGAAGCTTGCAAAGTGGCTCTCAAAATGGATAGCCAAAAGAAGAAACCAGTAGCAAGTAAGTCTTATTCCAAGCCATTTAGTACTTTCAAAGTTAATCCTAGTACTAGTAATCTTGATAAGAACAAAAAACCTGATTTCACTAGGAAAGACAAGGAGAAAGTCGGAGATGACAAAACCTTAAAAGTAAAATGTTTTAAGTGTCAAGGCTATGGCCATTACCAAGCTAATTGTCCGACTAAAAGAATCATGACCATAAGAGACATAACAGAAATAGACGAGTTGGAAAGACAATCTCTTTTAGAGATGGAACATGATAAAAATGGAAGTGAGGATGAGGAGGACGTGTGCAATCCTGAAATGGAGGGTGAAACCTTAGTGATTAGGAGGTCCTTATACTCAAATGTGGTGGCCGAAAATGAGGAACAAAGGGAGACCATTTTTCATTCGAAATGCCTAGTGAAAAAAAAACTATGCAATTTGATCATAGATGGTGGAAGTTGTACTAATGTAGCTTCAACTGAACTTGTAGAGAAGTTAGCATTACCTATGACTAAACATCCAATTCCTTATAAACTGAAATGGCTAGATGATGATAGTGAAGTAAGGGTAAAAAATAGAGTTTTAATCACATTCTCAATTGGAAATTATGAAGATGAAATTCTATGTGATGTAATCCCTATGACTGCGTGCCATATACTACTTGGTAGACCGTGGCAATTTGATCGCAAGGTGATGCATGATGGTTTTAAGAATGTGTATAAGGTGAACAAGAATGGCAAAATCAAAACCTTACTACCATTACCTCCTTCAAAAATCCGAAACACAAAACCAACACCAAAAAGAAAACCCGATGTGTAGTGGCGTGTTCTTAGGAGAAAACGATTTGAGAGGGAGTTGGAGGAAAATCGGTTGGTGTATATTCTGGTTTGCCAAGGAGGTGAATGAGGGAGTGAACGTTGAGGATCCGCATTTGAGGGAGTTGTTGGAGGAGTTTGGAGATGTGTTCCCTAATGACCTACCAAATGGCCTACCCCCAAAACGTGGAATTGAACATCAAATTGATCTCATTCCCGGAGCACCAATTCCAAATAAGCCTTCCTATAGATGTAATCCCAAAGAGAGTGAGGAGTTACAAAGCCAAATCGGTGAGTTGATGGGCAAGGGTTACGTGAGGGAGAGCAAGAGTCCGTGTGCGTTCCAGGCTTTGCTTGTGCCAAAAAAGACGGTTCATGGAGGATGTGTATTGATAGCCGTCTTGTGAACAACATCACCATAAAGTACGGATTTCCCATCCCTAGATTAGATGACATGCTAGATGAGTTGAGTGGATCCAAGTTGTTTTCGAAAATTGATTTGAGAAGTGGATACCACCAAATATGCATGAAGGAGGGAGATGAGTGGAAGACGGCTTTCAAGACGAAGTATGGGTTGTATGAATGGCTGGTTATGCCATTTGGTCTCACGAATGCCCCTAGTACTTTCATGAGATTAATGAATGAAGTACTTAGGCCATTTTTGGGAAAGTTCGTAGTTGTATATTTGGATGATATTCTTGTTTCAGTCTTAACAAGGATGATCATTTAAATCATTTCCTGAACAAGTGTTCGAAGTTTTGAGAGAACAAAAACTGTATGGGAAGCTTGAAAAGTGCACGTTCATGCAACGAGAGATTGGCTTCCTTGGGTTCATCATTTCGGATGAAGGGGGTGAAAGTGGATCCATCCAAAGTTGAAGCAATTTCTTCTTGGCCGGTTCCTACAACTATCACCGAGGTAAGGTCTTTTCATGGTTTAGCTTCGTTTTATAGGAGGTTTATAAACAATTTCAAGCACCTTATTAGCTCCTATAACGGAATGCACTAAACATGGAAAATTTGAATGGAGTGACGCAGCTCAAAAGGCGTTTGAGCTTGTAAAGGAGAGAATGTGTAAAACGCCTATCCTAGCTTTACCGGATTTTGCAAAACCATTTGAAGTTGAGTGTGATGCAAGTGGAACGGGTATTGGGGGCTGTTTTGATTCAATGTGGCAAGCCTATTGCGTATTTTAGCGAAAAATTAAATCGGGCTAAGTTGAATTATTCCACTTATGATAAAGAGTTTTACGCCATGGTTAGATCTCTTAATCATTGGAGTCACTATTTACGACCACAAGCTTTTGTTCTTCACTCCGATCATGAATCACCGAAATATATTCATGGACAACATAAGCTTAGTGCTCGGCATGCTAAATGGGTAGAGTTCTTACAATCGTTCAACTTTGTTGCCAAGTACAAGGTCGGGAAAGCTAACGTGGTAGCTGATGCTTTATCTCGGAGACACGTATTGCTTAATATGGTGGATTCCAAGGTACTTGGGTTTGAACTAATTAAAGAATTTTATGTTCTTGATGAGGGGACACGAGATCCGTTCGAGGCTACCAAAGATGGTCCAAAAGACCATTATCATCAAATGGAGGGGTTCTTGTTCAAAGGGAACAAACTTTGCGTTCCCAAATGTCCCGTTCGTGATTTGCTCATAAGAGAGGCTCATGGTGGCGGTTTGGCTGGCCATTTTGGTGTTGCCAAAACCATGGAATTATTACAAGAACATTTTTCTTAGCCTCATATGATCAAGGAAGTGCACGCTGTTTTGGCTCGTTGCGGAGTTTGTCAAAGAGCCAAAAGCACATTTCATAAGGGGTTGTATACTCCTTTGCCGCATCTGGAGAGGCCTTGGGAGGATGTTAGTATGGATTTCATCGTTGCACTTTCGAGAACGCAAAGAGGAAAGGATTCGGTCATGGTGGTGGTGGACCGTTTCTCAAAAATGGCACACTTTGTGCCTTGCCATAAAACGAAGATGCTATTAACGTTTCTTGTTTATATTTCAGGAAATTGTCCGTCTACATGGAATACCAAAACTATTGTCTCGGATCGAGATAGCAAGTTTTTGAGTCATTTTTGGAGGTCCTCGTGGAGGATGATGGGTACTAAGTTGCTGTTTAGTACTTCACATCACCCCCAAACTGACGGTCAAACAGAAGTGACAAATCGAACTCTAGGCACCTTGTTAAGGGGCTTAGTGAGCAAGACCGGGAAAGATTGGGATGTCAAGCTATGCCACGCGGAATTTGCTTACAATAGGACTCCCACTTTTGCAACAAGACATTCACCGTTCGAAGTGGTATATGGGGTAAACCCGTATGTACCTATTGATCTCATTTCGTTGCCTAAGGACTCTTATGTCCACGGGGATGCTAGGCAACAAGCTGAAACAATGGTGAAGGTTCACAAAGAAATCCGCGCCAACATCGAAAAGGCCAATGAAATGTACAAGAAAAAAAGCAAACAAGGGCCGAAAACCGAGGTTGTTTGCTCCCGGGAGATTTGGTGTGGATACACTTGAGGAAGGAAAGGTTTCCAAGTAAAAGAAAGCATAAACTCATGCCCCGAGCTGAAGGACCTTTCAAGGTTCTTGAACGCTACGGCAATAATGCTTACAAAATAGACCTTCCCGGAGACTATGGCGTGGCAGCCACATTCAACATAGGGGACTTATCCCCCTATTTCGAAGATAACGATGTGCAAGAATTGAGGACAATTCCTTTTGAAGAAGGAGAGGATGATCCGAAACTAGTTGCTAGTTCCGAAATTCTACTAAGTACTAATCTCAATCACAACAAGGGAGAAATTCACGGTTTAAGGATTAGTACTAGTTTAATCATGTTGAGCAACATAGGAAAGGAAGTTAATTAAGCGAGTTAGTTTAATTAACGTTTTTTGTAATTTTCGGTTTTTGTAAACCTGGAATTATTTTGCGTAGCGTAAGTTGTAATATCCACGAAATATGCTTGGGGATGCGATCTACACTTGGGGCGTGTGAAAGGAGGTCCTTGAAGATATTTATGGAGCTTGTGTTGCAAGCTAAGGGAGGCCATCCACTTGGTGTGGAAAACCGGCCCTCCTTCCCTTTTAGTCAACAAAACACACAACAACACTATTCCTCTTACACCTTTGTTGGAAGATTAGAGATATTTGTTGTTTATTGCTTTGTTTAATCTTTTAAGTACTTAGATCTTTTGGGAGTGATTAGCTTGTAATATATATCAAATGGTGATCATAAATGAAAATCAGATTTGGATAATTGAAATTTAAGCTTTGTGCTTCAAATTAAAACACGTTGTGTTAGAGATTAAAAACCGAGGTTTTTATTCTATCTTTGAACCGATTTTCTTGGGAGGTCAAACTACGAGAAAGTCAACCTAATTAACATATTCGAGAGTGGAGATTCTCGTTCTTTGTTAATTAAAACCGTGATTGAGGAAGAGAGTGGAGATTCATTTCCTTAGTTATAAACCGAATTATAAACTTGAAGTGGAGGCTTTTAGTTTATTGTTCAACTATCGTAAACGCAATTCCTATTTTTGAAGTGTGTTCGTATCAGAAGCAAAGCCCCAAGTGTTCGGTTTGTCACTTCCGTCTGCCCATCAGTTTGAGGATGATGAGAAGTGCTAAAACAAAGCTTAGTACCAAGCATCTTCCATAAAGTCTTCCAGAAATAACTCATGAACTTGGTGTCTCGATCACTCACAATTGTTTTAGGCACCCCATGTAAACGTACAATCTCTTTAAAATACAAATCAGCCACTTTTGATGCATCATCCGTTTTGTGGCAAGGAATGAAGTGAGCCATTTTAGAAAAACGGTCCACCACCACCATAATGGAGTCCTTACCTCTTTGTGTACGAGGCAAACCCACAATGAAATCCATGGAGACATCCTCCCAAGGGAATTCCGGAACAGGTAAGGGAGTATACAATCCTTGATGAAACGTACTCTTTGCCTTCTGACAAGTAGCACATCTAGCAATAACTGCTTGAACATCTCCTTGCATCTTTGGCCAATAAAAATGCTCTTGCAACATTGCAAGTGTCTTGGTAATACCAAAATGGCCAGCAATGCCTCCCCCATGAGCCTCCCTAACAAGTAATTCACGAATTGAACAAGATGGAATGCAAAGCTTGTTACCTTTGAAAAGGAAACCCTCGTGCATGACATAGGATCCCACGGCCCCTTTGACACATTCACCAACAATAGGCCCAAAATCAACATCTTCCTTGTAATACTCTTTAAGAAGCTCGAACCCTAACAACTTGGATTGTAACACACCAATCAAAGTATGCCTCCTTGAAAGAGCATCAGCTACCACATTATTTTTGCCTTCTTTGTACTTGGAAGAAAAGTTGAAAGATTGAAGGAACTCAACCCATTTTGCATGCCGTGGATTGAGCTTTTGCTGCCCATGTATATGCTTAAGAGCCTCATGATCCGAATGCAACACAAAGTGACTAGGACGTAAATAATGACTCCAATGATCCAACGCCCTCACTATTGCATAGAATTCCTTGTCATAGGTAGAATAGTTTAACCTTGCGCCATTCAATTTCTCGCTAAAGTAAGCTATGGGACGCTTACCTTGCACCAAAACTGCTCCAATGCCAACTCCACTAGCATCACACTCCACCTCAAAAGGTTGTGAAAAATCAGGCAAAGCTAGGATGGGCGTGTTGCACAATAGTTGTTTAATAGTCTCGAAGGCTTGTTGGGCTGCCCTACTCCACTCAAACTTCCCTTGCTTAATACATTCGGTCATGGGAGCCATAATGCTACTGAAATTCTTCACAAAACGCCTATAAAAAGAAGCAAGACCATGAAAAGACCTTACTTGGGAGATAGTAGTAGGCGTAGGCCACGAATTTATGGCTTCCACTTTGGAGGGATCAACCGAAACGCCATCCTTAGAAACTATATAACCAAGAAAAGTGACGCTGGGAACAAGGAAATAGCACTTCTCCACCTTAGCATAGAGTTGCTGCCTCCTTAATACTTCGAATACGGCCCTCAAATGGCCCATATGTTCAGCAACACTTCGACTATAAATCAAAATGTCATCGAGGTATACCACCACAAATTTGCCCAAGAAAGGTTTGAGCATTTCATTCATCAACCGCATGAAAGTACTAGGAGCATTAGTAAGACCAAATGGCATCACAAGCCATTCATAAAGACCCACCTTAGTCTTGAAAGCCGTCTTCCACTCATCTCCTTCCCTCATTCTAATTTGGTGGTAACCACTTCTCAAGTCTATCTTGGAGAACACCTGTCGAACCATGCAATTCATCAGCAAATCATCAAGTCTAGGAATAGGAAACCTATACTTGATAGTTATATTATTCACAACTCTAGAATCAATGCACATGCGCCAAGTCCCATCCTTCTTTGGCACCAACAAAGCCGGACAGACAAGGGCTCATACTTTCCCTCACATATCCCCTCTCCATCAACTCCTCAATTTGTCTTTGAAGCTCTTTCGTCTCTTGAGGGTTACACCTATAGGCTGCCTTGTTTGGTAAAGGAGCTCCAGGAATAAGGTCAATTTGGTGCTCAATGCCTCTAATAGGTGGTAATCCCGGGGGTAAATCATTAGGGAACACATCCACAAAGTCCTCCAAAATCTGAGCTACACACTGAGGAACGGTTGGTTGTGAGTTTGTGGTGCTCTCCTCACTCACTTGAACCAACAAATACCCACCTCCCTCCTTCTCTAACTCATGAGTAATTTGTTTTTCGAGTCAACAACAAACTCTCTTTGGCGTGGGGTTTAGAGACAATAAGAGGTTTCAAGGCGGTTTTCTTATTCCCAATAGTGGCAATATACACATTGGCACGTCCATCATACTTCACAAACCGATCATATTGCCAAGGACGTCCTAATAAGACATGACATGCGTCCATATTCACCACATCACATAACACTTCATCCCTAAATTTACCAATTTCAAAAGAAATAAGGGCTTGTTTATTTACCTTAACATCGTTGCCATCACTTAGCCAATGTAATTTGTAAGGTTTTGGATGAGGTGTGGTTGGCCACTTAAGCTTATCAATCAACGTAGTAGAGACCACATTGGTGCAACTTCCCGTGTCAATGATCAAATCACACAATCTTTCCTTCACAAGGCAACGTGTAAGGAAGATTTTGTCCCTTTGAGTCTCCAAGGGTGCTGCTTTGGAGTGAAGGGTGCGCATGATGAGTGCTTGGCCCTCCATCACCGGTTCCTCCTCCGAATCAGCTACATATGCGTCCTCCTTATTGCCCCCATACTCCTCTTCTTCGAAGCTTGGGTCCTCCTTGGAAGCATATGCCTCGTCAATCTCACGAATGTCCCTCAATGTCATGACACGATTGTTTGGACAATCTTTGATCACATGGCCATACCCCTTGCACTTAAAACAAATTCGTCTCTCCTCCGTGGGTAAGGGTTGTGATGACTTGCCCTTGTCTTGCTTGAATTTGTCAAACTTGGACGTGAATTTGGACGTGTTGCCCCCACTTTTCTCTCCATGAGTTTTCTCAAAACTCCTCACAAACGGCTTTGGAAACGATGCCTTCTTAGCTTTGGCATGTTTCTCAACTCTCATGGCTACTTGACATACCTCCTCAAAGCTCCAATAGGGTTACAAATCAACCTTCTTCGATATTTTCTTGTCAAGACCCCCAATAAATCGTGCTATTTTAAACTCAACTTTCTCCTCCACATCGCACATCATGGTCAATCTTTCAAATTCAGCCACATATTCCTCGACACTAAGGGTGTTTTGCTTGAAAGCTTGAAGCTTTATGTACATGTCTTGGATAAAATCCGTGGGCAAAAATCATTTCTTCATACGAACCTTGAGTTGTTCCCATGAATCAAGGCGTGGCTTCCCTTCCTTCCTCCGTTTGTTTTTGAGATTTTCGAACCAAAGGCTTGCATAGGATGTTAGTTTTAGCACAGCCACCTTAAAACGTTTGTGATCATCATAATCCTTATAATAAAAAACGCGTTCAATCCTTTGTAGCCATTCTAAGAACTTTTCGGGTTTCATGCTTGCCATCAAATTCCGGGAGATCAAGTCTCAATCCCCTATAATCATCATCTTCTGTTGTTGCCTTCGTCGAGGTCTCCCTTGGGGTTGCTCCCATTCCGAACTAGACTCATGTATAGAAGGCACACTCCTACTAGGACTAGGAGATTGATTTCTATGCGGAACTCCTTGTTGATTTCGGAAAAGATGAACAAGTTCATCCATGCGTGCTCGTAGGTCGGCTATTTCTCTATCTCGACGCAATTCATTGGCTTGATTGAGTGTAAGGCCTCGAGGGACTCGAACCTCGTTGTCCTCGTCACTTTGAGCACCGTCCATAATGAAGACTCCAAACAGATTTTGGATCTTGGACGAATTTTTTTGCCCTTCACGTTTCTAGTGTGAAGATATTTAGTGAAGTTTTGTGAAAAACACAAAATCTTGAGAAAAAGATGGAGTCTTGGAAGGTTTCTTTGAATGTGTTTGTGTAATGGAGGGATGTACTTTAGTGAAGTTTTGTGGAAATTTCGGAATCTTGAAAAAAAGGTTCAATCTTTAAGGTGTTCTTGAAGGCTGAATACTCTCCTTCAATGGCCGAAAAAAAATTCTCAAGGATGAGAACCAAAGCTCTGGATACCAAGATGATGTATTTGATCTAGGAAAACCAAATACTAGAGTAAACGTGCGGAAGATTGTAGTATTAATTCGAACAAAAGTAACCAAGGATAGTTCCTAGTTGCTCAATGATAAAGGCAAAGCCACCACAAGGAACAAACTAAGGGTTTTGACGCGTAAAGGCAAAGCCACCAGCAATCAAGAGGGATGAATACTCAAAGCATTCGAAAAGCACAAAGCATAAACGAATTCATTGATTAAATCACACGTACAACTTAAGCTATTTATAAGCACACATAAAACGTAAATCCTAATAGGTTTAGGACAATTCCCTAAATCCTAGACTCCTAAAAGAAATCAAACACCTAACAACCTCCTTAAAAACCGCCACTTAGGCTAACACTCCTAAGAATATCAAACTCTACTCTAAAAACCGATTCTAGTTAGGAAAACACTCCTAAAAGCAAATCAAACACTATACTCCTAGTTGCTTGGTCATAATCAAGCTTTACCATGCATACTAGTACGTGTGAGTGTGATGATGATCCTAGGAATATTCCATGCATAGCCTCAATTGACTCCACATCCAAAATGACACTCTTATGCATTAAGGCTAGCACATCCATACTTGGATCATACTCCTCTTCTTCGAAAACAATTGTCCTCAATTGAGCCACATCATCATCATGAACATAGGGTGATAAGTCGCCAATGTTGAATGTAGAACTTACACCATAGTCTTCCGCGGCTCCAACTTGAAGGCATTGTCGTTATACTTCTCAATGATTTTGAAAGGTCCTTCTGATCTAGGCATCAACTTGTTTTTTCGCATATTAGGAAACCTTTCTTTACGCAAATGTAGCCATACCAAATCACCAACCTTATACTCATGTTGCTTGCGGTTCTTGTTGGCTAACACCTTGTACATGTCGTTTACCTTCTCGATCCTTGCGCGTACTTGGGCGTGCAACTTCAACATGGCTTGCGCCTTAGCTTGAGCATCTCCATGCACGTAATCACCCTTTGGCAAAGGAATGAGATCAATAGGCAATCTTGGATTGACACCATACACTACTTCAAACGGAGAATGACGAGTTGCATAAGTAGGAGATCTATTGTATGCAAACTCAGCATGAGATAACTTGACATCCCAATCCTTAGTACTCTTGCTAACCAAGCCTCGAAGCAAAGCCCCAAGTGTTCGGTTTGTCACTTCCGTCTGCCCATCAGTTTGAGGATGATGAGAAGTGCTAAAACAAAGCTTAGTACCAAGCATCTTCCATAAAGTCTTCCCGAGAAATAACTCATGAACTTGGTGTCTCGATCACTCACAATTGTTTTAGGCACCCCATGTAAACGTACAATCTCTTTAAAATACAAATCAGCCACTTTTGATGCATCATCCGTTTTGTGGCAAGGAATGAAGTGAGCCATTTTAGAAAAACGGTCCACCACCACCATAATGGAGTCCTTACCTCTTTGTGTACGAGGCAAACCCACAATGAAATCCATGGAGACATCCTCCCAAGGGAATTCGGAACGGTAAGGGAGTATACAATCCTTGATGAAACGTACTCTTTGCCTTCGACAAGTAGCACATCTAGCAATAACTCCTTGAACATCTCCTTGCATCTTTGGCCAATAAAAATGCTCTTGCAACATTGCAAGTGTCTTGGTAATACCAAAATGGCCAGCAATGCCTCCCCCATGAGCCTCCCTAACAAGTAATTCACGAATTGAACAAGATGGAATGCAAAGCTTGTTACCTTTGAAAAGGAAACCCTCGTGCATGACATAGGATCCCACGGCCCCTTTGACACATTCACCAACAATAGGCCCAAAATCAACATCTTCCTTGTAATACTCTTTAAGAAGCTCGAACCCTAACAACTTGGATTGTAACACACCAATCAAAGTATGCCTCCTTGAAAGAGCATCAGCTACCACATTATTTTTGCCTTCTTTGTACTTGGAAGAAAAGTTGAAAGATTGAAGGAACTCAACCCATTTTGCATGCCGTGGATTGAGCTTTTTGCTGCCCATGTATATGCTTAAGAGCCTCATGATCCGAATGCAACACAAAGTGACTAGGACGTAAATAATGACTCCAATGATCCAACGCCCTCACTATTGCATAGAATTCCTTGTCATAGGTAGAATAGTTTAACCTTGCGCCATTCAATTTCTCGCTAAAGTAAGCTATGGGACGCTTACCTTGCACCAAAACTGCTCCAATGCCAACTCCACTAGCATCACACTCCACCTCAAAAGGTTGTGAAAAATCGAGCAAAGCTAGGATGGGCGTGTTGCACAATAGTTGTTTAATAGTCTCGAAGGCTTGTTGGGCGCCCTACTCCACTCAAACTTCCCTTGCTTAATACATTCGGTCATGGGAGCCATAATGCTACTTGAAATTCTTCACAAAACGCCTATAAAAAGAAGCAAGACCATGAAAAGACCTTACTTGGGAGATAGTAGTAGGCGTAGGCCACGAATTTATGGCTTCCACTTTGGAGGGATCAACCGAAACGCCATCCTTAGAAACTATATAACCAAGAAAAGTGACGCTGGGAACAAGGAAATAGCACTTCTCCACCTTAGCATGGAGTTGCTTGCCTCCTTAATACTTCGAATACGGCCCTCAAATGGCCCATATGTTCAGCAAACACTTCGACTATAAATCAAAATGTCATCGAGGTATACCACCACAAATTTGCCCAAGAAAGGTTTGAGCATTTCATTCATCAACCGCATGAAAGTACTAGGAGCATTAGTAAGACCAAATGGCATCACAAGCCATTCATAAAGACCCACCTTAGTCTTGAAAGCCGTCTTCCACTCATCTCCTTCCCTCATTCTAATTTGGTGGTAACCACTTCTCAAGTCTATCTTGGAGAACAACTGTCGAACCATGCAATTCATCAAGCAAATCATCAAGTCTAGGAATAGGAAACCTATACTTGATAGTTATATTATTCACGACTCTAGAATCAATGCACATGCGCCAAGTCCCATCCTTCTTTGGCACCAACAAAGCCGAACAGACAAGGGCTCATACTTTCCCTCACATATCCCCTCTCCATCAACTCCTCAATTTGTCTTTGAAGCTCTTTCGTCTCTTGAGGGTTACACCTATAGGCTGCCTTGTTTGGTAAAGAAGCTCCAGGAATAAGGTCAATTTGGTGCTCAATGCCTCTAATAGGTGGTAATCCGGGGGTAAATCATTAGGGAACACATCCACAAAGTCCTCCAAAATCTCGAGCTACACACTTGAGGAACGGTTGGTTGTGAGTTTGTGGTGCTCTCCTCACTCACTTGAACCAACAAATACCCACCTCCCTCCTTCTCTAACTCATGAGTAATTTGTTTTTCGATCAACAACAAACTCTCTTTGGCGTGGGGTTTAGAGACAATAAGAGGTTTCAAGGCGGTTTTCTTATTCCCAATAGTGGCAATATACACATTGGCACGTCCATCATACTTCACAAACCGATCATATTGCCAAGGACGTCCTAATAAGACATGACATGCGTCCATATTCACCACATCACATAACACTTCATCCCTAAATTTACCAATTTCAAAAGAAATAAGGGCTTGTTTATTTACCTTAACATCGCTGCCATCACTTAGCCAATGTAATTTGTAAGGTTTTGGATGAGGTGTGGTTGGCCACTTAAGCTTATCAATCAACGTAGTAGAGACCACATTGGTGCAACTTCCCGTGTCAATGATCAAATCACACAATCTTTCCTTCACAAGGCAACGTGTAAGGAAGATTTTGTCCCTTTGAGTCTCCAAGGGTGCTGCTTTGGAGTGAAGGGTGCGCATGATGAGTGCTTGGCCCTCCATCACCGGTTCCTCCTCCGAATCAGCTACATATGCGTCCTCCTTATTGCCCCCATACTCCTCTTCTTCGAAGCTTGGGTCCTCCTTGGAAGCATATGCCTCGTCAATCTCACGAATGTCCCTCAATGTCATGACACGATTGTTTGGACAATCTTTGATCACATGGCCATACCCCTTGCACTTAAAACAAATTCGTCTCTCCTCCGTGGGTAAGGGTTGTGATGACTTGCCCTTGTCTTGCTTGAATTTGTCAAACTTGGGCGTGAACTTGGACGTGTTGCCCCCACTTTTCTCTCCTTGAGTTTTCTCAAAACTCCTCACAAACGGCTTTGGAAACGATGCCTTCTTAGCTTTGGCATGTTTCTCAACTCTCATGGCTACTTGACATACCTCCTCAAAGCTCCAATAGGGTTACAAATCAACCTTCTTCGATATTTTCTTGTCAAGACCCCCAATAAATCGTGCTATTTTTAAACTCAACTTTCTCCTCCACATCGCACATCATGGTCAATCTTTCAAATTCAGCCACATATTCCTCGACACTAAGGGTGTTTTGCTTGAAAGCTTGAAGCTTTATGTACATGTCTTGGATAAAATCCGTGGGCAAAAATCGTTTCTTCATACGAACCTTGAGTTGTTCCCATGAATCAAGGCGTGGCTTCCCTTCCTTCCTCCGTTTGTTTTTGAGATTTTTCGAACCAAAGGCTTGCATAGGATGTTAGTTTTAGCACAGACCACCTTAAAACGTTTGTGATCATCATAATCCTTATAATAAAAAACGCGTTCAATCCTTTGTAGCCATTCTAAGAACTTTTCGGGTTTCATCTTGCCATCAAATTCCGGGAGATCAAGTCTCAATCCCCTATCATCATCATCTTCTTTGTTGCCTTCGTCGAGGTCTCCCTTGGGGTTGCGCCCCTTCCGAACTAGACTCATGTATAGAAGGCACACTCCTACTAGGACTAGGAGATTGATTTCTATGCGGAACTCCTTGTTGATTTCGGAAAAGATGAACAAGTTCATCCATGCGTGCTCGTAGGTCGGCTATTTCTCTATCTCGACGCAATTCATTGGCTTGATTGAGTGTAAGGCCTCGAGGACTCGAACCTCGTTGTCCTCGTCACTTTGAGCACCGTCCATAATGAAGACTCCAAACAGAACTTGGATCTTGGACGAATTTTTTTTGCCCTTCACGTTTCTAGTGTGAAGATATTTAGGGAAGTTTTGTGAAAAACACAAAATCTTGAGAAAAGATGGAGTCTCGGAAGGTTTCTTTGAATGTGTTTGTGTAATGGAGGGATGTACTTTAGTGAAATTTTGTGGAAATTTCGGAATCTTGAAAAAAAGGTTCAATCTTTAAGGTGTTCTTGAAGGCTGAATACTCTCCTTCAATGGCCGAAAAAAAATTCTCAAGGATGAGAACCAAAGCTCTGGATACCAAGATGATGTATTTGATCTAGGAAAACCAAATACTAGAGTAAACGTGCGGAAGATTGTAGTATTAATTCGAACAAAAGTAACCAAGGATAGTTCCTAGTTGCTCAATGATAAAGGCAAAGCCACCACAAGGAACAAACTAAGGGTTTTGACGCGTAAAGGCAAAGCCACCAAGAATCAAGAGGATGAATACTCAAAGCATTCGAAAAGCACAAAGCATAAATCGAATTCATTGATTAAATCACACGTACAACTTAAGCTATTTATAAGCACACATAAAACGTAAATCCTAATAGGTTTAGGACAATTCCCTAAATCCTAGACTCCTAAAAGAAATCAAACACCTAACAACATCCTCCTTAAAAACCGCCACTTAGGCTAACACTCCTAAGAATATCAAACTCTACTCTAAAAACCGATTCTAGTTAGGAAAACACTCCTAAAGCAAATCAAACACTACACTCCTAGTTGCTGGTCATAATCAAGCTTTACCATGCATACTAGTACGTGTGAGTGTGATGATGATCCTAGGAATCTTCCATGCATAGCCTCAATTGACTCCACATCCAAAATGACACTCTTATGCATTAAGGCTAGCACATCCATACTTGGATCAGGATCACTAGCTCCGTCAAAATCTGGAACTTCGATTTTTAAACCCCTATCATCGGCCCCTAGAACTCCTTTCTTCCTCATTGGGTTTCTTCTTAAACAATTCTAAGGTTATCTTTGCCATCATGTCGTGTAATGCTTAGTTTTACTTGGCTAGAGCTTCTAGCATCGCATCTCTCCTAGCATTGTCGTCGTCCATTTCAGAACTGAGCTCTGATACCACTTGATGCGAACACACTTCAAAATGAATTGCGTTTACGATAGTTGAATGATAAACTACAAGCCTCCACTTAAAGTTTACGATTCGGTTTATAATTAAGGAAATGAATCTCCACTCTCTTCCTCAATTACGATTTTAATTAACAAAGAACGATAATCTCCACTCTCGAATATGTCAATTAGGTTGACTTTCTCGTAGTTTGACCTCCCAAGAAAATCGGTTCAAAGATAGAGTAAAAACCTCGGTTTTTAATCTTTAACACAACGTGTTTTAATTTGAAGCACAAAGCTTAAATTTCAATTATCCAAATCTGATTTTCATTTATGATCACCATTACATATATATTACAAGCTAATCAATCTCAAAAATATCTAAGTACCAAAATGATTAAACAAAGCAATCTCTAAACCCAACACAAGATGTAAGAAGGAATAGTGTTGTTGTGTTTTTTTGGTGTGTTTAGAGGACTTGGCAACACGGGCAGTTTTCATCCACGCGGGAGGGCTTCTCTTGAACCTTCAAAAAGGAAGGTCTTCAAAAACCCTTTTCAACCCCTCTCCTGCGTCCCAAGTGTGATTCCAAAGCCAAGTATGGGTTCGGTCCATTTGCACTTACGCTTAAATAAACAAAATAATTCGGGGTTTACAAAAACGAAAAATACAAAAACGTTAATTAAAACTAACCTAACTTAATTAACTTCCTTTCCTCCCGTCGTTAACATAATTAAACTAATACTAATCCTTAAACCGTGAAGTTCTCCTTGTTGTGATTGAGATTAGTACTTAGTAGAATATTCAACAACAAATAATTTTTGGATCATTCAATAAGTTTTGTTTGACTTCATTTGACTTTCATTTGATTCAATTAGCCTTGTTGAATGCATTTGAGTTTCATTTGATTCTATTAGCTATGTTTCACTTTGTTTGACTTTCATTTGATTCAATTAGTTTTGTTTGACTTTATTTTACTTTAATTTGATTCAATTAGCTTTGTTGAATGCATTTGAGTTTCATTTGATTTAATTAGCTTTGTTGAATGCATTTGAGTTTCATTTGATTCAATTAGCTTTCTTGAATGCATTTGAGTTTCATTTGATTCAATTAGCTTTATTGGACTTCATTTGACTTTCATTTGATACAATTAGCTTTGTTTGACTTCATTTGATTCAATTAGCTTTGTTGAATGCATTTGAGTTTCATTTGATTCAATTAGCTTTGTTGAATGCATTTGAGTTTCATTTGATTCAATTAGCTTTGTTGAATGCATTTGAGTTTCATTTGATTCAATTAGCTTTGCTAAATGTATTTGAGTTTCATTTGATTCAATAAGTTTTGTTTAACTTCATTTGACTTTAATTTGATTCAATTAGCTTTGTTGAATGCATTTGAGTTTCATTTGATTCATTTAGCTTTGTTGAATGCATTTGATTTTCATTTGATTCAATTAGCTTTGTTGAATGCATTTGAGTTTCATTTGATTCAATTAGCTTTGTTAAATGCATTTGAGTTTCATTTGGATTCAATTAGCTTTGTTTCGAATTTCATTTGACTTTCATTTGATTCAATTAGCTTTGTTTGACTTCATTTTACTTTAATTTGATTCAATTAGCTTTGTTGAATGCATTTGAGTTTCATTTGATTCAATTAGCTTTGTTGAATGCATTTGAGTTTCATTTGATTCAATTAGCTTTGTTGAATGCATTTGAGTTTCATTTGATTCAATTAGCTTTGTTTGACTTCATTTTACTTTAATTTGATTCAATTAGCTTTGTTGAATGTATTTGAGTTTCATTTGATTCAATTAGCTTTGTTGAATGCATTTGAGTTTCATTTGATTCAATTAGCTTTATTTGACTTCATTTGACTTTCATTTGATTCAATTAGCTTTGTTGAATGCATTTGAGTTTCATTTGATTCAATTAGCTTTGTTGAATGCATTTGAGTTTCATTTGATTCAATTAGCTTTGTTTCGACTTCATTTGACTTTCATTTGATTCAATTAGCTTTGTTGAATGCATTTGAGTTTCATTTGATTTAATTAGCTTTGTTGAATGCATTTGAGTTTCATTTGATTCAATTAGCTTTGTTGAATGCATTTGAGTTTCATTTGATTCAATTAGCTTTGTTTGACTTCATTTGACTTTCATTTGATTCAATTAGCTTTGTTGAATGCATTGGAGTTTCATTTGATTCAATTAGCTTTGTTTGACTTCATTTGACTTTAATTTGATTCAATAAGCTTTGTTGAATGCATTTGAGTTTCATTTGATTCAATTAGCTTTGTTGAATGCATTTGAGTTTCATTTGATTCAATTAGCTTTGTTGAATGCATTTGAGTTTCATTTGATTCAATTAGCTTTGTTTGACTTTGTTTGACTTTCATTTGATTCAATTAGCTTTGTTTGAATGCATTTGAGTTTCATTTGATTCAATTAGCTTTGCTGAATGCATTTGAGTTTCATTTGATTCAATTAGCTTTGTTGAATGCATTTGAGTTTCATTTGATTCAATTAGCTTTGTTGAATGCATTTGAGTTTCATTTGATTTAATTAGCTTTGTTTGAATGCATTTGAATTTCATTTGATTCAATTAGCTTTTTTTGACTTCATTTGACTTTTATTTGATTCAATTAGCTTTGTTGAATGCATTTGAGTTTCATTTGATTCAATTAGCTTTGTTGAATGCATTTTAGTTTCATTTGATTCAATTAGCTTTGTTTGACTTCATTTGAGTTTCATTTGATTCAATTAGCTTTGTTGAATGCATTTGAGTTTCATTTGATTCAATTAGCTATGTTTGACTTCATTTGACTTTCATTTGATTCAATTAGCTTTGTTTGACTTCATTTTAATTTAATTTGATTCAATTAGCTTTGTTGAATGCATTTGAGTTTCATTTGATTTAATTAGCTTTGTTGAATGCATTTGAGTTTCATTTGATTCAATTAGCTTTGTTGAATGCATTTGAGTTTCATTTGATTCAATTAGCTTTATTTGACTTCATTTGACTTTCATTTGATTCAATTAGCTTTGTTTGACTTGATTTCATTTGATTCAATTAGCTTTGTTTGACTTCATTTTACTTTAATTTGATTCAATTAGCTTTGTTGAATGCATTTGAGTTTCATTTGATTCAATTAGCTTTGTTGAATGCATTTGAGTTTCATTTGATTCAATTAGTTTTGTTTGACTTCATTTGACTTTCATTTGATTCAATTAGCTTTGTTGAATGCATTTGAGTTTCATTTGATTCAATTAGCTTTGTTGAATGCATTTGAGTTTCATTTGATTCAATTAGCTTTGTTGAACATTTATTTCATTTGATTCAATTAGCTTTGTTTGACTTCATTTGACTTTCATTTGATTCAATTAGCTTTGTTTGACTTCATTTGACTTTAATTTGATTCAATTAGCTTTGTTGAATGCATTTGAGTTTCATTTGATTCAATTAGCTTTGTTGAATGCATTTGAGTCTCATTTGATTCAATTAGCTTTGTTTGACTTCATTTGACTTTCATTTGATTCAATTAGCTTTGTTTGACTTCATTTTACTTTAATTTGATTCAATTAGCTTTGTTGAATGCATTTGAGTTTCATTTGATTCAATTAGCTTTGATTGAATGCATTTGAGTTTCATTTGATTCAATTAGTTTTGTTTGACTTCATTTGACTTTCATTTGATTCAATTAGCTTTGTTGAATGCATTTTGAGTTTCATTTGATTCAATTAGCTTTGTTTGACTTCATTTTGACTTTCATTTGATTCAATTAGCTTTGTTTGACTTTATTTTACTTTAATTTGATTCAATTAGCTTTGTTGAATGCATTTGAGTTTCATTTGATTTAATTAGCTTTGTTGAATGCATTTGAGTTTCATTTGATTCAATTAGCTTTGTTGAATGCATTTGAGTTTCATTTGATTCAATTAGCTTTGTTGAATTCATTTGACTTTCATTTGATTCAATTAGCTTTGTTTGACTTCATTTGACTTTAATTTGATTCAATTAGCTTTGTTGAATGCATTTGAGTTTCATTTGATTCAATTAGCTTTGTTGAATGCATTTGAGTTTCATTTGATTCAATTAGCTTTGTTGAATGCATTTGAGTTTCATTTGATTCAATTAGCTTTGTTTAATGCATTTGAGTTTCATTTGATTCAATTAGCTTTGTTGAATGCATTTGAGTTTCATTTGATTCAATTAGCTTTGTTGAATGCATTTGAGTTTCATTTGATTCAATTAGCTTTGTTGAATGCATTTGAGTTTCATTTGATTCAATTAGCTTTGTTGAATGCATTTGAGTTTCATTTGATTCAATTAGCTTTGTTGAATGCATTTGAGTTTCATTTGATTCAATTAGCTTTGTTTGACTTCATTTGTGATACGAAATCAGTTGCTAATTCCGAAATTCTACTAAGTACTAATCTCAATCACAATAAAGGAGAGATTCACGGTTTAAAGATTAGTACTAGTTTAATCATGTTGAGCAACGAAGGAAAGGAAGTTAATTAAGCTAGTTAGTTTAATTAACGTTTTTGTAATTTTCGGTTTTTGTAAACCCTAATTATTTTGTTTAGCGTAAGTGTAAATTGGTCGAACCATGCTTCGGGGTGCGAACCATACTTGGGACGTGTGAAAAGGGGTTCTTGAAGATATCTTGAAGCTTTCCTTGCAAGCTAAGACAAGCCCCCCACTTGGTGATGAAAACCGTCCCACCTTGCCCCAAAGTCAACAAAACACACAACAACACTATTCCTCCTTACATCCTTGTTGGATTAAGAGATATTTGTTGTTTAATTGCTTTGTTTAATTACTTTGGTGCTTAGATTTTTATGGCTAATGTTTTAAGCCTTCTTTAGCTTGTACTTGATATATGTAATGGATGGAGTAATGAAAAATCAGTTTTAGTTTTGATTTAAACATTGTGTTTATTCGGTTTTTTTGGAGATTGAAAAAATCCGAAATTCCTCTTGCGATTAAGAAGTGATCTTAATTTCGAAACCCTTGAGTTAAGTGAGTTAAACTTAATTTAAGAGAGAGTTAATATAATTAGTGAGTTTAAACTAATTAAATCCACTCTCAAAAACCTCCTAAATCGCTTCTAAGTAAGATAAACTTCAAAACCGATTTAGAATCCTTAAGCATAAATAAGTGAGTAAAGCTTATCGAGCTTAGGTTACATTTTCATATACGATTTCGTATCAAGTGGTATCAAGAGCTAAGTTCTGAAATGGACGAGGAAATAGATGATAATGCTAGAAGAGATGCGATGCTAGAAGCTCTAGCTAAGCAAAACGAAGCATTACACGACATGATGGCAAAGATAACCTTAGAATTGTTTAAGAAGAAACCCAATGAGGAAGAAAGGAGTTCTAGGGCCGATGATAGGGGTTTGAAAATCGAAGTTCCAGATTTTGACTGAGCTAGTGATCCGGAATTATACATTGAATGGGAACGTTCTTTGGAGCGTTTTTTTGATTACAAAGACACTCCGAATGATAAGA
This sequence comes from Beta corolliflora, assembly GCA_947648045.1. Lineage (NCBI taxonomy): Eukaryota > Viridiplantae > Streptophyta > Magnoliopsida > Caryophyllales > Amaranthaceae > Beta > Beta corolliflora. Next base: position 98,927 of record CANSZD010003417.1, on the reverse strand, counting down.
AATACAAGGTTGTTGTTTTGAAACTAACCAAATATGCATCCATTTGGTTAGAAGGCTTGAAGAGGCAAAGGGTGAAGGAGAACAAATCCAAGATTGCTACTTGGGAGAAATTAAAGAAGCAATTACGTAAGCGTTTTGTTCCAACTAACTACAAGCAAAATCGTATGTTAGATGGTCCACACTCAAACAAGGCACCACGTCCATGGATGAGTACATCAAGGAATTCGAAAAGCTTTCCATTGTTTGTGAAATAGAAGAAATGGAGGAGCAAAAATTGGGCAGATTCTTAGGAGGCCTAAATGAGGATGTGCGTGAGAAAGTGGAGGTGTACCCATACCTTTCTTTCGACGAGGCTTGCAAAGTGGCTCTCAAAATTGACAGCCAAAAGAAGAAAGCAACAACAAGTAAGTCTTATTCAAAGCCATTTAGTACTTTTAAAGCTAATACTAGTACTAGCAACTTTGATAAGAACAAAAAATCGATTTCATTCCGAAAGAGAAGGAGAAAGTGGTAGATGACAAAGCCTTTAAAGTTAAATGTTTTAAGTGTCAAGGTTATGGTCATTACCAATCGACTTGTCCTACGAAAAGAGTCATGACTATAAGGGACATAGAGGAGATAGACGAATTGGAGAGGATATACCTCTTAGAAAAGCAACATGATAAATCCGATTTAGGTAACGAAAGTGATGAGGACGTGTGTAATCCGTAAATGGAGGGTGAAATGTTGGTTCTTAGGAGATCCTTGTACTCTAATGTCGTGGCTGAAAATGAGGAACAAAGAGAAACCATTTTTCATTCGAAATGCTTAGTGAATAAGAAGCTATGCACGTTAATCATTGATGGTGGTAGTTGTACAAATGTAGCTTCAACCGAACTTGTAGAGAAGTTAGCATTACCTACTACTAAACATCCACATCCTTATAAACCGAAATGGTTAGATGATGATAGTGAAGTAAGGGTGAAGAATAGAGTTTTAATCACGTTTTCCATTGGAAATTATGAAGATGAAATTCTATGTGATGTAATTCCTATGATCGCGTGCCATATTCTACTTGGTAGACCGTGGCAATTTGATCGAAAAGTAATGCATGATGGTTGTTCGAATGTGTATAAGGTAAACAAGAATGGCAAAACCAAAACCTTATTACCATTGCCCCCCTTCAAAAATACGAGACACAACACCTAAGCCAAAAAAGAACCTCGTGAGTGGTAGTGTGTTTTTAGGGAGAAAAAGATTCGAGAGGGAGTTGGGAACAAATCAGTCGTGTATGTTCTAGTTGCTAAGGAGGTGAACGAGGGAATGGAAGTTGAAGATTCAGATTTGAGGGAGTTATTGGAGGGATTTGGAGACGTGTTTCCTAATGACCTACCAAATGGCCTACCCCCTAAACGTGGAATTGAGCATCAAATTGATCTCATTCCCGAGCACCACTTCCAAATAAACCTTCCTATAGATGCAATCCCAAAGAAAGTGAGGAGTTACAAAGCCAAATCGGTGAATTGATGAAGAAAGGCTACGTGAGAGAGAGTAAAAGTCTCGTGGCTGTTCCAGCTTTACTTGTGCCAAAAAAAGACTGAACATGGAGGATGTGTATTGATAGCCGTGCCGTGAACAATATAACCATCAAATACGCATTTCCCATCCCTAGGTTAGATGACATGTTAGATGAGCTAAGTGGATCCAATTTGTTTTCGAAAATTGATTTGAGAAGTGGATACCACCAAATATGCATGAGAGAGGGAGATGAGTGGAAGACGGCTTTCAAAACGAAGTATGGGTTGTATGAATGGCTGGTTATGCCATTTGGTCTCACAAATGCCCCTAGTACGTTCATGAGATTGATGAATGAAGTACTTAGGCCGTTTTTGGGAAAGTTCGTGGTTGTGTATTTGGATGATATTCTTGTCTATAGTGCTAACAAGGAGGATCATTTAGATCATTTGCAACAATTGTTCGAAGTTCTAAAAGAGCAAAAACCGTATGGAAAGCTTGAAAAGTGCACGTTTATGCAAAGGGAGATTGGCTTCCTTGGTTTCATCATTTCGATGAAGGGGTGAAGGTGGATCCATCCAAAGTAGAAGCAATTTCTTCTTGGCCGGTTCCCACAACTATCACCGAGGTGAGATCTTTTCATGGTTTAGCTTCTTTTTATAGGAGATTTATAAATAATTTCAAAGCACTTTATTAGCTCCTATAACCGAATGCACTAAACATGGAAAATTTGTATGGAGTGACGCAGCTCAAAAGGCGTTTGAACTTGTAAAGGAGAAAATGTGTAAAACGCCTATCCTAGCTTTACCCGATTTTGCAAAACCATTTGAAGTTGAGTGTGATGCAAGTGGAACGGGTATTGGGGCTGTTTTTAATTCAATGTGGCAAACCTATTGCTTATTTTAGCGAGAAACTAAATCGAGCCAAGTTGAATTATTCCACGTATGATAAAGAGTTTTATGCCATGGTTAGAGCTCTTAATCATTGGAGTCACTATTTGCGACCACAAGCTTTTGTTCTCCACTCTGATCATGAATCGTTGAAATATATTCATGGCCAACATAAGCTTAGTGCTCGTCATGCTAAATGGGTAGAATTCTTACAATCTTTCAATTTTGTTGCCAAGTATAAGGCCTAAAAGCCAACATTGTAGCCGATGCTTTATCACGGAGACACGTATTGCTTAACATGGTGGATTCCAAGGTACTTGGGTTTGAGTTGATTAAGGAATTCTATGTTCTTGATGAGGAGACACGTGACCTGTTCGTGGCTACCAAGGATGGTCCAAAAGACCATTATCATCAAATGGAAGGGTTTTTGTTTAAAGGGAACAAACTTTGTGTTCCTAAATGTCCCGTTCGTGATTTGCTAATTAGAGAAGCTCATGGAGGTGGGTTAGCTGGCCATTTTGGCGTTAGCAAGACTATGGAGTTGTTACAAGAACATTTTTCGTGGCCTCATATGATCAAAGAAGTACATGCTGTTTTGGCTCGTTGTGGTGTTTGTCAAAGGGCTAAAAGCACGTTCCATAAGGGGTCAGTACACTCCTTTACCAACACCGAGAGACCATGGGAGGATGTCAAGTATGGATTTCATTGTGGCTCTTCCTAGGACACAAAGAGGGAAGGATTCTGGTCATGGTGGTAGTGGACCGTTTCTCAAAAATGGCACACTTCGTGCCTTGTCACAAAACGGAAGATGCTATTAATGTTTCTTGTTTATATTTCAGGGAAATTGTTCGCTTGCATGGAGTGCCAAGAACTATTGTCTCGGATCGAGATAGTAAGTTTTTGAGTCATTTTTGGAGGTCCCTATGGAGGATGATGGGTACTAAGTTGCTGTTTAGTACTTCACATCACCCCCAAACAAACATGGTCAAACCGAAGTGACCAATCGAACTCTAGGCACCTTGTTAAGGGGCTTAGTGAGCAAGACGGGAAAGGATTGGGATGTCAAGTTATGCCATGCGGAGTTTGCTTACAATAGAACTCCAACTTTTGCAACAAAACATTCACCGTTCGAAGTGGTATATGGGGTAAATCCGTATGTACCTATTGATCTTATTTCGTTGCCTAAAGACTCTTATGTCCATGGAGATGCTAGGCAACAAGTCGAAACAATGGTGAAAGTTCACAAAGAAATACGCACCAATATCGAGAAGACAAATGAGATGTACAAAAAGAAAGCAAACAAAAGTCGGAAACCGAGGTTGTTTGCTCCGGAAGATTTGGTGTGGATTCACTTGAGGAAGGAGAGGTTTCCAAGTAAAAGAAAGCATAAACTCATGCCCCGAGCGGAAGGACCTTTCAAGGTTCTTGAACGTTATGGAGACAATGCTTACAAGATAGACCTTCCCGAGACTATGGCGTGGCAAAGAACATTCAACGTAGGGGACTTATCCCCCTATTTAGAAGATGAAGATGTGCAAGAATTGAGGACAATTCCTTTTGAAGAAGGAGAGGATGATACGAAATCAGTTGCTAATTCCGAAATTCTACTAAGTACTAATCTCAATCACAATAAAGGAGAGATTCACGGTTTAAAGATTAGTACTAGTTTAATCATGTTGAGCAACGAAAGGAAAGGAAGTTAATTAAGCTAGTTAGTTTAATTAACGTTTTTGTAATTTTCGGTTTTTGTAAACCCGGAATTATTTTGTTTAGCGTAAGTGTAAATTGGTCGAACCATGCTTGGGGTTGCGAACCATACTTGGGACGTGTGAAAAGGGGTTCTTGAAGATATCTTGAAGCTTTCCTTGCAAGCTAAGACAAGCCCCCCACTTGGTGATGAAAACCGTCCCACCTTGCCCCAAAGTCAACAAAACACACAACAACACTATTCCTCCTTACATCCTTGTTGGATTAAGAGATATTTGTTGTTTAATTGCTTTGTTTAATTACTTTGGTGCTTAGATTTTTATGGCTAATGTTTTAAGCCTTCTTTAGCTTGTACTTGATATATGTAATGGATGGAGGAATGAAAAATCAGTTTTAGTTTTTGATTTAAACATTGTGTTTATTCGGTTTTTTTGGAGATTGAAAAATCCGAAATTCCTCTTGCGATTAAGAAGTGATCTTAATTTCGAAACCCTTGAGTTAAGTGAGTTAAACTTAATTTAAGAGAGAGTTAATATAATTAGTGAGTTTAAACTAATTAAATCCACTCTCAAAAACCTCCTAAATCAGCTTCTAAGTAAGATAAACTTCAAAACCGATTTAGAATCCTTAAGCATAAATAAGTGAGTAAAGCTTATCGAGCTTAGGTTACATTTTCATATACGATTTCGTATCATCATTTGACTTTCATTTGATTCAATTAGCTTTGTTTGACTTCATTTGACTTTAATTTGATTCAATTAGCTTTGTTGAATGCATTTGAGTTTCATTTGATTCAATTAGCTTTGTTGAATGCATTTGAGTTTCATTTGATTCAATTAGCTATGTGTGACTTGCATTTGACTTTAATTTGATTCAATTAGCTTTATTTGATTTTATTTTACTTTAATTTGATTCAATTAGCTTTGTTGAATGCATTTGAGTTTCATTTGATTCAATTAGCTTTGATTGAATGCATTTGAGTTTCATTTGATTCAATAAGTTTTGTTTGACTTCATTTGACTTTCATTTGATTCAATTAGCTTTGTTGAATGCATTTGAGTTTCATTTGATTCAATTAGCTTTGTTGAATGCATTTGAGTTTCATTTGATTCAATTAGCTTTGTTTGACTTCATTTGACTTTCATTTGATTCAATTAGCTTTGTTCGAATGCATTTGAGTTTCATTTGATTCAATTAGCTTTGTTGAATGCATTTGAGTTTCATTTGATTCAATTAGCTTTGTTGAATGCATTTGAGTTTCATTTGATTCAATTAGCTTTGTTGAATGCATTTGAGTTTCATTTGATTCAATTAGCTTTGTTAAATTTGACTTTCATTTGATTCAATTAGCTTTGTTTGACTTCATTTTACTTTAATTTGATTCAATTAGCTTTGTTGAATGCATTTGAGTTTCATTTGATTCAATTAGCTTTGTTGAATGCATTTGAGTTTCATTTGATTCAATTAGCTTTGTTGATTGCATTTGAGTTTCATTTGATTCAATTAGCTTAGTTGATTTCATTTGACTTTTATTTGATTCAATTAGCTTTGTTTGACTTCATTTTACTTTAATTTGATTCAATTAGCTTTGTTGAATGCATTTGAGTTTTATTTGATTCAATTAGCTTTGTTGAATGCATTTGAGTTTCATTTGATTCAATTAGCTTTGTTGAATGCATTTGAGTTTCATTTGATTCAATTAGTTTTGTTGAATGCATTTGATTTTCATTTGATTCAATTAGCTTTGTTGAATGCATTTGAGTTTCATTTGATTCAATTAGCTTTGTTGAATGCATTTGAGTTTCATTTGATTCTATTAGCTATGTTTGACTTTGTTTGACTTTCATTTGATTCAATTAGCTTTGTTTGACTTCATTTGACTTTCATTTGATTCAATTAGCTTTGTTTGAATTCATTTTGACTTTCATTTGATTCAATTAGCTTTGTTGAATGCATTTGAGTTTCATTTGATTCAATTAGCTTTGTTGAATGCATTTGAGTCTCATTTGATTCAATTAGCTTTGTGTGACTGCATTTGACTTTCATTTGATTCAATTAGCTTTATTTGATTTTATTTTACTTTCATTTGATTCAATTAGCTTTATTGAATGCATTTGAGTTTCATTTGATTCAATTAGCTTTGTTGAATGCATTTGAGTTTCATTTGATTCAATTAGTTTTGTTTGACTTCATTTGACTTTCATTTGATTCAATTAGCTTTGTTGAATGCATTTGAGTTTCATTTGATTCTATTAGCTTTGTTTGACTGCATTTTGACTTTTCATTTGATTCAATTAGCTTTGTTTGACTTCATTTGACTTTAATTTGATTCAATTAGCTTTGTTGAATGCATTTGAGTTTCATTTGATTCAATTAGCTTTGTTGAATGCATTTGAGTTTCATTTGATTCAATTAGCTTTGTTGAATGCATTTGAGTTTCATTTGATTCAATTAGCTTTGTTTGACTTCATTTGACTTTCATTTAATTCAATTAGCTTTGTTTGACTTCATTTGAACTTTAATTTGATTCAATTAGCTTTGTTGAATGCATTTGAGTTTCATTTGATTCAATTAGCTTTGTTGAATGCATTTGAGTTTCATTTGATTCAATTAGCTTTGATGAATGCATTTGAGTTTCATTTGATTCAATTAGCTTTGTTTGACTTCATTTGACTTTCATTTGATTCAATTAGCTTTGTTTGACTTCATTTGATTCAATTAGCTTTGTTTGAATTCATTTTACTTTCATTTGATTCAATTAGCTTTGTTGAATGTATTTGAGTTTCATTTGATTCAATTAGCTTTGTTGAATGCATTTGAGTTTCATTTGATTCAATTAGCTTTGTTCGACTTTGTTTGACTTTCATTTGATTCAATTAGCTTTGTTTGACTTCATTTGACTTTTATTTGATTCAATTAGCTTTGTTTGAATGCATTTGAGTTTAATTTGATTCAATTAGCTTTGTTGAATGCATTTGAGTTTTATTTGATTCAATTAGCTTTGTTGAATGCATTTGAGTTTCATTTGATTCAATTAGCTTTGTTGAATGCATTTGAGTTTCATTTGATTCAATTAGTTTTGTTGAATGCATTTGATTTTCATTTGATTCATTTAGCTTTGTTGAATGCATTTGAGTTTCATTTGATTCAATTAGCTTTGTTGAATGCATTTGAGTTTCATTTGATTCATATTAGCTATGTTTGACTTTGTTTGACTTTCATTTGATTCAATTAGCTTTGTTTGACTTCATTTGACTTTCATTTGATTCAATTAGCTTTGTTTGACTTCATTTGACTTTCATTTGATTCAATTAGCTTTGTTGAATGCATTTGAGTTTCATTTGATTCAATTAGCTTTGTTGAATGCATTTGAGTTTCATTTGATTCTATTAGCTATGTTTGACTTCATTTGACTTTAATTTGATTCAATTAGCTTTGTTTGATTCATTTTTACTTTAATTTGATTCAATTAGCTTTGTTGAATGCATTTGAGTTTCATTTGATTCAATTAGCTTTATTGAATGCATTTGAGTTTCATTTGATTCAATAAGTTTTGTTTGACTTCATTTGACTTTCATTTGATTCAATTAGCTTTGTTGAATGCATTTGAGTTTCATTTGATTATATTAGCTATGTTTGACTTTGTTTGACTTTTATTTGATTCAATTAGCTTTGTTTGACTTCATTTGACTTTAATTTGATTCAATTAGCTTTGTTGAATGCATTTGAGTTTCATTTGATTTAATTAGCTTTGTTGAATGCATTTGAGTTTATTTGATTCAATTAGCTTTGATGAATGCATTTGAGTTTCATTTGATTCAATTAGCTTTGTTTGACTTCATTTGACTTTCGTTTGATACGATTAGCATTGTTTGACTTCATTTGATTCAATTAGCTTTGTTTGACTTCATTTTACTTTAATTTGATTCAATTAGCTTTGTTGAATGCATTTGAGTTTCATTTGATTCAATTAGCTTTGTTGAATGCATTTGAGTTTCATTTGATTCAATTAGCTTTGTTCGACATTGTTTGACTTTCATTTGATTCAATTAGCTTTGTTTGACTTCATTTGACTTTTATTTGATTCAATTAGCTTTGTTTGACTTCATTTTACTTTCATTTGATTCAATTAGCTTTGTTGAATGCATTTGAGTTTTATTTGATTCAATTAGCTTTGTTGAATGCATTTGAGTATCATTTGATTCAATTAGCTTTGTTGAATGCATTTGAGTTTCATTTGATTCAATTAGTTTTGTTGAATGCATTTGATTTTCATTTGATTCATTTAGCTTTGTTGAATGCATTTGAGTATCATTTGATTCAATTAGCTTTGTTGATTGCATTTGAGTTTCATTTGATTCATATTAGCTATGTTTAACTTTGTTTGACTTTCATTTGATTCAATTAGCTTTGTTTGACTTCATTTGACTTTCATTTGATTCAATTAGCTTTGTTTGACTTCATTTTACTTTAATTTGATTCAATTAGCTTTGTTGAATGCATTTGAGTTTCATTTGATTCAATTAGCTTTGTTGAATGCATTTGAGTCTCATTTGATTCTATTAGCTATGTGTGACTTCATTTGACTTTAATTTGATTCAATTAGCTTTATTTGATTTTATTTTACTTTAATTTGATTCAATTAGCTTTGTTGAATATATTTGAGTTTAATTTGATTCAATGAGCTTTAATTGAATGCATTTGAGATTCATTTGATTCAATAAGTTTTGTTTGACTTCATTTGACTTTCATTTGATTCAATTAGCTTTGTTGAATGCATTTGAGTTTCATTTGATTCAATTAGCTATGTTTGACTTTGTTTGACTTTCATTTGATTCAATTAGCTTTGTTTGACTTCATTTAACTTTAATTTGATTCAATTAGCTTTGTTGAATGCATTTGAGTTTCATTTGATTTAATTAGCTTTGTTGAATGCATTTGAGTTTATTTGATTCAATTAGCTTTGATGAATGCATTTGAAGTTTCATTTGATTCAAGCTTTTTTGGACTTCATTTGACTTTCGTTTGATACGATTAGCATTGTTTGACTTCATTTGATTCAATTAGCTTTGTTTGACTTCATTTTACTTTAATTTGATTCAATTAGCTTTGTTGAATGCATTTGAGTTTCATTTGATTCAATTAGCTTTGTTGAATGCATTTGAGTTTCATTTGATTATATTAGCTATGTCTGACTTTGTTTGACTTTTATTTGATTCAATTAGCTTTGTTTGACTTCATTTGACTTTTCATTTGATTTAATTAGCTTTGTTTGACTTCATTTTACTTTAATTTGATTCAATTAGCTTTGTTGAATGCATTTGAGTTTTATTTGATTCAATTAGCTTTGTTGAATGCATTTGAGTATCATTTGATTCAATTAGCTTTGTTGAATGCATTTGAGTTTCATTTGATTCAATTAGTTTTGTTGAATGCATTTGATTTTCAATTGATTCATTTAGCTTTGTTGAATGCATTTGAGTTTCATTTGATTCAATTAGCTTTGTTGAATGCATTTGAGTTTCATTTGATTCAATTAGCTATGTTTGACTTTATTTGACTTTCATTTGATTCAATTAGCTTTGTTTGACTTCATTTGACTTTCATTTGATTCAATTAGCTTTGTTTGCCTTCATTTTAGTTTAATTTGATTCAATTAGCTTTGTTGAATGCATTTGAGTTTCATTTGATTCAATTACCTTTGTTGAATGCATTTGAGTTTCATTTGATTCAATTACCTTTGTTGAATGCATTTGGGTCTCTTTTTGTTTTATTAGCTTTGTGTGCCTTCTTTTGTTTTTTTTTTTGTTTATTTTGTTTTTTTTGTTTTTTTTTTTATTTTTTTTTTTTTTATTTTTTTTTTTTTGATTTTTTTTTTTTTTTTTTATTAGTTTTTTTTTTATTTATTTTTTTTTTTTTTTTTTTATTTATTTTTGTTTTTTTTTTTTTTTTTCTTTTTTTTTTATTTCAGTGCTTTGTTGAATGCATTTGAGTTTCATTTGATTATATTAGCTATGTTTGACTTTGTTTGACTTTTATTTGATTCAATTAGCTTTGTTTGACTTCATTTAACTTTAATTTGATTCAATTAGCTTTGTTGAATGCATTTGAGTTTCATTTGATTTAATTAGCTTTGTTGAATGCATTTGAGTTTATTTGATTCAATTAGCTTTGATGAATGCATTTGAGTTTCATTTGATTCAAGCTTTTTTGGACTTCATTTGACTTTCGTTTGATACGATTAGCATTGTTTGACTTCATTTGATTCAATTAGCTTTGTTTGACTTCATTTTACTTTAATTTGATTCAATTAGCTTTGTTGAATGCATTTGAGTATCATTTGATTCAATTAGCTTTGTTGAATGCATTTGAGTTTCATTTGATTATATTAGCTATGTCTGACTTTGTTTGACTTTCATTTGATTCAATTAGCTTTGTTTGACTTCATTTGACTTTTATTTGATTTAATTAGCTTTGTTTGACTTCATTTTACTTTAATTTGATTCAATTAGCTTTGTTGAATGCATTTGAGTTTTATTTGATTCAATTAGCTTTGTTGAATGCATTTGAGTATCATTTGATTCAATTAGCTTTGTTGAATGCATTTGAGTTTCATTTGATTCAATTAGTTTTGTTGAATGCATTTGATTTTCAATTGATTCATTTAGCTTTGTTGAATGCATTTGAGTATCATTTGATTCAATTAGCTTTGTTGATTGCATTTGAGTTTCATTTACTGATATTAGCTATGTTTGACTTTGTTTGACTTTCATTTGATTCAATTAGCTTTGTTTGACTTCATTTTACATTAATTTGATTCAATTAGCTTTGTTGAATGCATTTGAGTATCATTTGATTCAATTAGCTTTGTTGATTGCATTTGAGTTTCATTTACTGATATTAGCTATGTTTGACTTTGTTTGACTTTCATTTGATTCAATTAGCTTTGTTTGACTTCATTTGACTTTCATTTGATTCAATTAGCTTTGTTTGACTTTGTTTGACTTTTATTTGATTCAATTAGCTTTGTTTGACTTCATTTAACTTTAATTTGATTTAATTAGCTTTGTTGAATGCATTTGAGTTTCATTTGATTTAATTATCTTTGTTGAATGCATTTGAGTTTATTTGATTCAATTAGCTTTGATGAATGCATTTGAGTTTCATTTGATTCAAGCTTTTTTGGACTTCATTTGACTTTCGTTTGATACGATTAGCATTGTTTGTCTTCATTTGATTCAATTAGCTTTGTTTGACTTCATTTTACTTTAATTTGATTCAATTAGCTTTGTTGAATGCATTTGAGTATCATTTGATTCAATTAGCTTTGTTGAATGCATTTGAGTTTCATTTGATTATATTAGCTATGTCTGACTTTGTTTGACTTTCATTTGATTCAATTAGCTTTGTTTGACTTCATTTGACTTTTATTTGATTCAATTAGCTTTGTTTGACTTCATTTTACTTTAATTTGATTCAATTAACTTTGTTGAATGCATTTGAGTTTCATTTGATTATATTAGCTATGTTTGACTTTGTTTGACTTTCATTTGATTCAATTAGCTTTGTTTGACTTCATTTAACTTTAATTTGATTCAATTAGCTTTGTTGAATGCATTTGAGTTTCATTTGATTCTATGAGCTATGTTTGAATTCATTTGACTTTCATTTGATTCAATTAGCTTTGTTGAATGCATTTGAGTTTAATTTGATTCAATGAGCTTTAATTGAATGTATTTGAGATTCATTTGATTCAATAAGTTTTGTTTGACTTCATTTGACTTTCATTTGATTCAATTAGCTTTGTTGAATGCATTTGAGTTCATTTGATTATATTAGCTATGTTTGAGTTTGTTTGACTTTCATTTGATTCAATTAGCTTTGTTTGACTTCATTTAACTTTTAATTTGATTCAATTAGCTTTGTTGAATGCATTTGAGTTTCATTTGATTTAATTAGCTTTGTTGAATGCATTTGAGTTTATTTGATTCAATTGGCTTTGATGAATGCATTTGAGTTTCATTTGATTCAAGCTTTCTTGGACTTCATTTGACTTTCGGTTGATACGATTAGCATTGTTTGACTTCATTTGATTCAATTAGCTTTGTTTGACTTCATTTTACTTTAATTTGATTCAATTACCTTTGTTGAATGCATTTGAGTATCATTTGATTCAATTAGCTTTGTTGATTGCATTTGAGTTTCATTTACTGATATTAGCTATGTTTGACTTTGTTTGACTTTTATTTGATTCAATTAGCTTTGTTTGACTTCATTTGACTTTTATTTGATTCAATTAGCTTTGTTTGACTTCATTTTACTTTAATTTGATTTAATTATCTTTGTTGAATGCATTTGAGTTTCATTTGATTCAATTACCTTTGTTGAATGCATTTGAGTTTCATTTGATTCTATGAACTATGTTTGAATTCATTTGACTTTCATTTGATTCAATTAGCTTTGTTTGACTTCATTTTACATTAATTTGATTCAATTAGCTTTGTTGAATGCATTTGAGTTTAATTTGATTCAATTAGCTTTAATTGAATGCATTTGAGATTCATTTGATTCAATAAGTGTTGTTTGACTTCATTTGACTTTCATTTGATTCAATTAGCTTTGTTGAATGCATTTGAGTTTCATTTGATTCAATTAGCTATGTTTCACTTTGTTTGACATTCATTTGATTCAATTAGCTTTGTTTGACTTCATTTTAATTTAATTTGATTCAATTAGCTTTGTTGAATGCATTTGAGTTTCATTTGATTTAATTAGCTTTGTTGAATGCATTTGAGTTTATTTGATTCAATTAGCTTTGTTGAATGCATTTGAGTTTCATTTGATTCAAGCTTTCTTGGACTTCATTTGACTTTCGTTTGATACGATTAGCTTTGTTTGACTTCATTTGATTCAATTAGCTTTGTTTGACTTCATTTTACTTTAATTTGATTCAATTAGCTTTGTTGAATGCATTTGACTTTCATTTGATTCAATTAGCTTTACTGAATGCATTTGAGTTTCATTTGATTCAATAAGTTTTGTTTGACTTCTTTGACTTTAATTTGATTCAATTAGCTTTGTTGAATGCATTTGAGTTTAATTTGATGATATTAGCTATGTTTGACTTTCATTTGATTCAATTAACTTTGTTTGACTTCTTTTGACTTTCATTTGATTCAATTAGCTTTGTTTGACTTCAATTTACTTTAATTTGATTTAATTAGCTTTGTTGAATGCATTTGAGTTTCATTTGATTCAATTACCTTTGTTGAATGCAATTGAGTCTCATTTGATTCTATTAGCTATGTTTGACTTCATTTGACTTTCATTTGATTCAATTAGCTTTGTTTGACTTTATTTTACTTTAATTTGATTCAATTAGCTTTGTTGAATGCATTTGAGTTTAATTTGATTCAATTAGATTTAATTGAATGCATTTGAGATTCATTTGATTCAATAAGTTTTGTTTGACTTCATTTGACTTTCAATTGATTCAATTAGCCTTGTTGAATGCATTTTGAGTGTCATTTGATTCTATTAGCTATGTTTCACTTTGCTTGACATTCATTTGATTCAATTAGCTTTGTTTGACTTTATTTTTTCTTTAATTTGATTCAATTAGCTTTGTTGAATGCATTTGAGTTTCATTTGATTTAATTAGCTTTGTTGAATGCATTTGAGTTTATTTGATTCAATTAGCTTTGTTGAATGCATTTGAGTTTCATTTGTTTCAATTAGCTTTATTGGACTTCATTTGACTTTCGTTTGATACGATTAGCTTTGTTTGACTTCATTTGATTCAATTTGCTTTCTTTGCCTTTATTTTATTTTTAATTTAATTCAATTAGCTTTGTTGAATGCATTTTAGTTTCATTTGATTCAATTAGCTTTACTGAATGTATTTGAGTTTCATTTGATTCAATAAGTTTTGTTTAATTTCGCTTGACTTTAATTTGAATCAATTAGCTTTGTTGAATGCATTTGAGTTTCATTTGATTCAATTAGTTTTGTTGAATGCATTTGATTTTCAATTGATTCATTTAGCTTTGTTGAATGCATTTGAGTATCATTTGATTCAATTAGCTTTGTTGATTGCATTTGAGTTTCATTTGTTGATATTAGCTATGTTTGACTTAGTTTAACTTTCATTTGATTCAATTAGCTTTGTTTGACTTCATTTGAGTCAATTAGCTTTGTTTGACTTCATTTTACTTTAATTTGATTCAATTAGCTTTGTTGAATGCATTTGAGTTTCATTTGATTCAATTACCTTTGTTGAATGCATTTGAGTCTCATTTGATTCTATTAGCTATGTGTGACTTCATTTGACTTTAATTTGATTCAATTAGCTTTATTTGATTTTATTTTACTTTAATTTGATTCAATTAGCTTTGTTGAATATATTTGAGTTTAATTTGATTCAATGAGCTTTAATTGAATGCATTTGAGATTCATTTGATTCAATAAGTTTTGTTTGACTTCATTTGACTTTCATTTGATTCAATTAGCTTTGTTGAATGCATTTGAGTTTTATTTGATAATATTAGCTATGTTTGACTTTGTTTGACTTTTATTTGATTCAATTAGCTTTGTTTGACTTCATTTAACTTTCATTTGATTCAATTAGCTTTGTTGAATGCATTTGAGTTTCATTTGATTTAATTAGCTTTGTTGAATGCATTTGAGTTTATTTGATTCAATTAGCTTTGATGAATGCATTTGAGTTTCATTTGATTCAAGCTTTTTGGACTTCATTTGACTTTCGTTTGATACGATTAGCATTGTTTGACTTCATTTGATTCAATTAGCTTTGTTTGACTTCATTTTACTTTAATTTGATTCAATTAGCTTTGTTGAATGCATTTGAGTTTTATTTGATTCAATTAGCTTTGTTGAATGCATTTGAGTATCATTTGATTCAATTAGCTTTGTTGAATGCATTTGAGTTTCATTTGATTCAATTAGTTTTGTTGAATGCATTTGATTTTCAATTGATTCATTTAGCTTTGTTGAATGCATTTGAGTATCATTTGATTCAATTAGCTTTGTTGATTGCATTTGAGTTTCATTTACTGATGATATTAGCTATGTTTGACTTTGTTTGACTTTCATTTGATTCAATTAGCTTTGTTTGACTTCATTTGACTTTCATTTGATTCAATTAGCTTTGTTTGACTTCATTTTACTTTAATTTGATTCAATTAGCTTTGTTGAATGCATTTGAGTTTCATTTGATTCAATTACCTTTGTTGAATGCATTTGAGTCTCATTAGATTCTATTAGCTATGTGTGACTTCATTTGACTTTAATTTGATTCAATTAGCTTTATTTGATTTTATTTTACTTTAATTTGATTCAATTAGCTTTGTTGAATATGTTTGAGTTTAATTTGATTCAATGAGCTTTAATTGAATGCATTTGAGATTCATTTGATTCAATAAGTTTTGTTTGACTTCATTTGACTTTCATTTGATTCAATTAGCTTTGTTGAATGCATTTGAGTTTCATTTGATTATATTAGCTATGTTTGACTTTGTTTGACTTTCATTTGATTCAATTAGCTTTGTTTGACTTCATTTAACTTTAATTTGATTCAATTAGCTTTGTTGAATGCATTTGAGTTTCATTTAATTTAATTAGCTTTGTTGAATGCATTTGAGTTTATTTGATTCAATTAGCTTTGATGAATGCATTTGAGTTTCATTTGATTCAAGCTTTTTGGACTTCATTTGACTTTCGTTTGATACAATTAGCATTGTTTGACTTCATTTGATTCAATTAGCTTTGTTTGACTTCATTTTACTTTAATTTGATTCAATTAGCTTTGTTGAATGCATTTGAGTATCATTTGATTCAATTAGCTTTGTTGAATGCATTTGAGTTTCATTTGATTATATTAGCTATGTCTGACTTTGTTTGACTTTCATTTGATTCAATTAGCTTTGTTTGACTTCATTTGACTTTTATTTGATTCAATTAGCTTTGTTTGACTTCATTTTACTTTAATTTGATTCAATTAGCTTTGTTGAATGCATTTGAGTTTCATTTGATTATATTAGCTATGTTTGACTTCATTTGACTTTCATTTGATTCAATTAGCTTTGTTTGACTTCATTTAACTTTGATTTGATTCAATTAGCTTTGTTGAATGCATTTGAGTTTCATTTGATTCTATGAGCTATGTTTGAATTTGTTTGACTTTCATTTGATTCAATTAGCTTTGTTTGACTTCATTTAACTTTAATTTGATTCAATTAGCTTTGTTGAATGCATTTGAGTTTAATTTGATTCAATGAGCTTTAATTGAATGCATTTGAGATTCATTTGATTCAATAAGTTTTGTTTGACTTCATTTGACTTTCATTTGATTCAATTAGCTTTGTTGAATGCATTTGAGTTTCATTTGATTATATTAGCTATGTTTGACTTTGTTTGACTTTCATTTGATTCAATTAGCTTTGTTTGACTTCATTTAACTTTAATTTGATTCAATTAGCTTTGTTGAATGCATTTGAGTTTCATTTGATTTAATTAGCTTTGTTGAATGCATTTGAGTTTATTTGATTCAATTAGCTTAGATGAATGCATTTAAGTTTCATTTGATTCAAGCTTTTTGGACTTCATTTGACTTTCGTTTGATACGATTAGCATTGTTTGACTTCATTTGATTCAATTAGCTTTGTTTGACTTCATTTTACTTTAATTTGATTCAATTAGCTTTGTTGAATGCATTTGAGTAGCATTTGATTCAATTAGCTTTTTTGGACTTCATTTAACTTTAATTTGATTCAATTAGCTTTGTTTGACTTCATTTGATTCAATTAGCTTTGTTTGACTTCATTTAACTTTAATTTGATTCAATTAGCTTTGTTGAATGCATTTGAGTTTCTTTTGATTTAATTAGCTTTGTTGAATGCATTTGAGTTTATTTGATTCAATTAGCTTTGATGAATGCATTTGAGTTTCATTTGATTCAAGCTTTTTTGGACTTCATTTGACTTTCGTTTGATACGATTAGCATTGTTTGACTTCATTTGATTCAATTAGCTTTGTTTGACTTCATTTTACTTTAATTTGATTCAATTAGCTTTGTTGAATGCATTTGAGTATCATTTGATTCAATTAGCTTTGTTGAATGCATTTGAGTTTCATTTGATTATATTAGATATGTCTGACTTTGTTTGACTTTCATTTGATTCAATTAGCTTTGTTTGACTTCATTTGACTTTTATTTGATTCAATTAGCTTTATTTGACTTCATTTTACTTTAATTTGATTCAATTAACTTTGTTGAATGCATTTGAGTTTTATTTGATTCAATTAGCTTTGTTGAATGCATTTGAGTATCATTTGATTCAATTAGCTTTGTTGAATGCATTTGAGATTCATTTGATTCAATTAGTTTTGTTGAATGCATTTGATTTTCAATTGATTCATTTAGCTTTGTTGAATGCATTTGAGTAGCATTTGATTCAATTAGCTTTGTTGATTGCATTTGAGTTTCATTTGCTTGATATTAGCTATGTTTGACTTTGTTTGACTTTCATTTGATTCAATTAGCTTTGTTTGACTTCATTTGACTTTTATTTGATTCAATTAGCTTTATTTGACTTCATTTTACTTTAATTTGATTCAATTAACTTTGTTGAATGCATTTGAGTTTTATTTGATTCAATTAGCTTTGTTGAATGCATTTGAGTATCATTTGATTCAATTAGCTTTGTTGAATGCATTTGAGTTTCATTTGATTCAATTAGTTTTGTTGAATGCATTTGATTTTCAATTGATTCATTTAGCTTTGTTGAATGCATTTGAGTAGCATTTGATTCAATTAGCTTTGTTGATTGCATTTGAGTTTCATTTGCTGATATTAGCTATGTTTGACTTTGTTTGACTTTCATTTGATTCAATTAGCTTTGTTTGACTTCATTTTACTTTAATTTGATTCAATTAGCTTTGTTGAATGCATTTGAGTATCATTTGATTCAATTAGCTTTGTTGATTGCATTTGAGTTTCATTTTGACCATATTAGCTATGTTTGACTTTGTTTGACTTTCATTTGATTCAATTAGCTTTGTTTGACTTCATTTGACTTTCATTTGATTCAATTAGCTTTGTTTGCCTTCATTTTACTTTAATTTGATTCAATTAGCTTTGTTGAATGCATTTGAGTTTCATTTGATTCAATTACCTTTGTTGAATGCATTTGAGTCTCATTTGATTCTATTAGCTATGTGTGACTTCATTTGACTTTAATTTGATTCAATTAGCTTTATTTGATTTTATTTTACTTTAATTTGATTCAATTAGCTTTGTTGAATATATTTGAGTTTAATTTGATTCAATGAGCTTTAATTGAATGCATTTGAGATTCATTTGATTCAATAAGTTTTGTTTGACTTCATTTGACTTTCATTTGATTCAATTAGCTTTGTTGAATGCATTTGAGTTTCATTTGATTATATTAGCTATGTTTGACTTTGTTTGACTTTTATTTGATTCAAATAGCTTTGTTTGACTTCATTTAACTTTAATTTGATTCAATTAGCTTTGTTGAATGCATTTGAGTTTCATTTGATTTAATTAGCTTTGTTGAATGCATTTGAGTTTATTTGATTCAATTAGCTTTGATGAATGCATTTGAGTTTCATTTGATTCAAGCTTTTTGGACTTCATTTGACTTTCGTTTGATACGATTAGCATTGTTTGACTTCATTTGATTCAATTAGCTTTGTTTGACTTCATTTTACTTTAATTTGATTCAATTAGCTTTGTTGAATGCATTTGAGTATCATTTGATTCAATTAGCTTTGTTGAATGCATTTGAGTTTCATTTGATTATATTAGCTATGTCTGACTTTGTTTGACTTTCATTTGATTCAATTAGCTTTGTTTGACTTCATTTGACTTTTATTTGATTTAATTAGCTTTGTTTGACTTCATTTTACTTTAATTTGATTCAATTAGCTTTGTTGAATGCATTTGAGTTTTATTTGATTCAATCAGCTTTGTTGAATGCATTTGAGTATCATTTGATTCAATTAGCTTTGTTGAATGCATTTGAGTTTCATTTGATTCAATTAGTTTTGTTGAATGCATTTGATTTTCAATTGATTCATTTAGCTTTGTTGAATGCATTTGAGTATCATTTGATTCAATTAGCTTTGTTGATTGCATTTGAGTTTCATTTACTGATATTAGCTATGTTTGACTTTGTTTGACTTTCATTTGATTCAATTAGCTTTGTTTGACTTCATTTTACTTTAATTTGATTCAATTAGCTTTGTTGAATGCATTTGAGTATCATTTGATTCAATTAGCTTTGTTGATTGCATTTGAGTTTCATTTACTGATATTAGCTATGTTTGACTTTGTTTGACTTTCATTTGATTCAATTAGCTTTGTTTGACTTCATTTGACTTTCATTTGATTCAATTAGCTTTGTTTGCCTTCATTTTACTTTAATTTGATTCAATTAGCTTTGTTGAATGCATTTGAGTTTCATTTGATTCAATTACCTTTGTTGAATGCATTTGAGTCTCATTTGATTCTATTAGCTATGTGTGACTTCATTTGACTTTAATTTGATTCAATTAGCTTTATTTGATTTTATTTTACTTTAATTTGATTCAATTAGCTTTGTTGAATATATTTGAGTTTAATTTGATTCAATGAGCTTTAATTGAATGCATTTGAGATTCATTTGATTCAATAAGTTTTGTTTGACTTCATTTGACTTTCATTTGATTCAATTAGCTTTGTTGAATGCATTTGAGTTTCATTTGATTATATTAGCTATGTTTGACTTTGTTTGACTTTTTATTTGATTCAATTAGCTTTGTTTGACTTCATTTAACTTTAATTTGATTCAATTAGCTTTGTTGAATGCATTTGAGTTTCATTTGATTTAATTAGCTTTGTTGAATGCATTTGAGTTTATTTGATTCAATTAGCTTTGATGAATGCATTTGAGTTTCATTTGATTCAAGCTTTTTTGGACTTCATTTGACTTTCGTTTGATACGATTAGCATTGTTTGACTTCATTTGATTCAATTAGCTTTGTTTGACTTCATTTTACTTTAATTTGATTCAATTAGCTTTGTTGAATGCATTTGAGTATCATTTGATTCAATTAGCTTTGTTGAATGCATTTGAGTTTCATTTGATTATATTAGCTATGTCCGCCTTTGTTTGACTTTCATTTGATTCAATTAGCTTTGTTTGACTTCATTTGACTTTTATTTGATTTAATTAGCTTTGTTTGACTTCATTTTACTTTAATTTGATTCAATTAGCTTTGTTGAATGCATTTGAGTTTTATTTGATTCAATTAGCTTTGTTGAATGCATTTGAGTTTCATTTGATTCAATTAGCTTTGTTGAATGCATTTGAGTTTCATTTGATTCAATTAGTTTTGTTGAATGCATTTGATTTTCAATTGATTCATTTAGCTTTGTTGAATGCATTTGAGTATCATTTGATTCAATTAGCTTTGTTGATTGCATTTGAGTTTCATTTACCGATATTAGCTATGTTTGACTTTGTTTGACTTTCATTTGATTCAATTAGCTTTGTTTGACTTCATTTTACATTAATTTGATTCAATTAGCTTTGTTGAATGCATTTGAGTATCATTTGATTCAATTAGCTTTGTTGATTGCATTTGAGTTTCATTTGACTGATATTAGCTATGTTTGACTTTGTTTGACTTTCATTTGATTCAATTAGCTTTGTTTGACTTCATTTGACTTTCATTTGATTCAATAAGCTTTGTTTGACTTTGTTTGACTTTTATTTGATTCAATTAGCTTTGTTTGACTTCATTTAACTTTAATTTGATTTAATTAGCTTTGTTGAATGCATTTGAGTTTCATTTGATTTAATTATCTTTGTTGAATGCATTTTTGTTTATTTGATTCAATTAGCTTTGATGAATGCATTTGAGTTTCATTTGATTCAAGCTTTTTTGGACTTCATTTGACTTTCGTTTGATACGATTAGCATTGTTTGACTTCATTTGATTCAATTAGCTTTATTGAATGCATTTGCATTTCATTTGATTCAATTACCTTTGTTGAATGCATTTGAGTCTCATTTGATTCTATTAGCTATGTGTGACTTCATTTGACTTTAATTTGATTCAATTAGCTTTATTTAATTTTATTTTACTTTAATTTGATTCAATTAGTTTTGTTGAATATATTTGAGTTTAATTTGATTCAATGAGCTTTAATTGAATGCATTTGAGATTCATTTGATTCAATAAGTTTTGTTGAATGCATTTGAGTTTCATTTGATTCAATTAGCTTTGTTGAATGCATTTGAGTTTCATTTGATTATATTAGCTATGTTTGACTTTGTTTGACTTTTATTTGATTCAATTAGCTTTGTTTGACTTCATTTAACTTTAATTTGATTCAATTAGCTTTGTTGAATGCATTTGAGTTTCATTTGATTTAATTAGCTTTGTTGAATGCATTTGAGTTTATTTGATTCAATTAGCTTTGATGAATGCATTTGAGTTTCATTTGATTCAAGCTTTTTGGACTTCATTTGACTTTCGTTTGATACGATTAGCATTGTTTGACTTCATTTGATTCAATTAGCTTTGTTTGACTTCATTTAACTTTAATTTGATTCAATTAGCTTTGTTGAATGCATTTGAGTATCATTTGATTCAATTAGCTTTGTCTGAATGCATTTGAGTTTCATTTAATTATATTAGATATGTCTCGACTTTGTTTGACTTTCATTTGATTCAATTAGCTTTGTTTGACTTCATTTGACTTTTATTTGATTCAATTAGCTTTATTTGACTTCATTTTTCTTTAATTTGATTCAATTAACTTTGTTGAATGCATTTCGAGTTTTATTTGATTCAATTAGCTTTGTTGAATGCATTTGAGTATCATTTGATTCAATTAGCTTTGTTGAATGCATTTGAGTTTCATTTGATTCAATTAGTTTTGTTGAATGCATTTGAATTTCAATTGATTCATTTAGCTTTGTTGAATGCATTTGAGTATCATTTTGATTCAATTAGCTTTGTTGATTGCATTTGAGTTTCATTTGATGATATTAGCTATGTTTGACTTTGTTTGACTTTCATTTGATTCAATTAGCTTTGTTTGACTTCATTTGACTTTCATTTGATTCAATTAGCTTTGTTTGACTTCATTTTACTTTAATTTGATTCAATTAGCTTTGTTGAATGCATTTGAGTTTCATTTGATTCAATTACCTTTGTTGAATGCATTTGAGTCTCATTTGATTCTATTAGCTGTATGTGACTTCATTTGACTTTAATTTGATTCAATTAGCTTTATTTGATTTTTATTTTACTTTAATTTGATTCAATTAGCTTTGTTGAATATATTTGAGTTTAATTTGATTCAATGAGCTTTGATTGAATGCATTTGAGATTCATTTGATTCAATAAGTTTTGTTTGACTTCATTTGACTTTCATTTGATTCAATTAGCTTTGTTGAATGAATTTGGAGTTTCATTTACTTATATTAGCTATGTTTGACTTTGTTTGACTTTCATTTGATTCAATCAGCTTTGTTTTGACTTCATTTAACTTTAATTTGATTCAATTAGCTTTTAGGAGAGTTTGAACGCCTTTCGGTGGTGTGTGATATTGAAGAAAGGGAGGACCAAAAAGTTGGCTAGATTCATGGGAGGCTTAGACCAAGAAATTGCGGACAAGGTAGAACTACAACCCTACTTTTCTTTTGAAGAAACATGTAAGCTAGCCATGAAGGTTGAAAAACAAAGGAAGCCGCGAACCACCAAAGCATACACCAAGCCTTTTGTTGCTTTTAAGGCTAACCCTACTACCCCTACTTCGACTAAAGAAGGTAGTAAAGATTGGAGATTAGAGAACGACAAACAAAGAGGCAAGGAGAAGGTGGGCAAGCAAGGAGGTCGACAAAGTCAAGTGCTTTAAGTGTCGAGGCTACGGACACTATAAGGCAAATTGTCCCTACTTGCTAGAATTATGACTATGCGAGACATAGAGGAGATTGAGGAGCTCGAGAAGATAGCATTGATGGCTAGGGAAGAAGATGGGGAGGAGGAAGAGGATATATGCAATCCAGAAAGTGATGATGAAGCGCATATACTAGTCCTTCGAGCACTACATGCTACTATTGTTGCGGAGAATGAAGAGCAAAGGGAAACCATCTTCCACACTAAGTGTAGAGTGAAGGATAAGGTGTGTAGCTTGATCATAGATGGGGAAGTTGTGCAAACGTAGCCTCGGCAGCATTAGTGGAAAAACTACAATTACCCACAACCAAGCACCCTAGACCTTATAGATTGAAGTGGCTAGATGACGAGAACGAGGTAAGGGTGAAGAGAAGGGTGTTAATTGCTTTTACTATTGGAAACTACCAAGATGAGATTGCGTGTGATGTGGTACCAATGAGTGCGTGCCATATACTCTTGGGAAGACCTTGGCGCTTGATAGGGGGTCACGCATGATGGAAAAAGGAACGTGTACAAATTCTCGATGGATGGAAAGTTGAAGACTTTACTACCATTACCACCATCTAAGATAGCCAAGCCTCGACCAAATTCACCTAAGGCAGCCTTGTGCATGAGGGGAAAGGAGTTTGAGAAAGAGATGTTGGAGGAGAACGTAGTGTTCATGTTGATGCCCAAAGAAGTAAGCGAGCCTAGGGAAGAAGGTGATCCGGAATTGCAGCGTTTGTTGGACGAATTTGGAGATGTTTTTCCTAGTGATTTGCCACCGGGATTACCACCTATGAGAGGGATTGAGCATCAAATAGATTTAGTTCCGGGGCAAGTGATACCTAATAAACCACCATATAGGAGTAACCCCGAGGAAACTAGAGAGCTCCAACGCCAAATTGATGAACTTATGGAGAGAGGTTATGTGCGTGAGAGTATGAGTCCTTGTGCGGTACCAGCCTTATTAGTACCAAAGAAGGATGGAACTTGGCGAATGTGCATAGATAGCCGAAGTCGTTAATAATATCACCATCAAGTATCGGTTTCCTATACCAAGGTTGGATGATATGCTAGATGAATTGTGTGGTTCTCGGTTGTTTTCAAAGATTGATCTAAGAAGTGGGTACCATCAAATTAGGATGCGTGAGGGAGATGAATGGAAGACGGACCTTCAAGACAAAGCATGGGTTGTTTGAATGGTTAGTTATGCCCTTTGGTTTGACAAACGCACCTAGTACATTCATGCGACTAATGAATGACGTTTTGAGGCCTTTTCTTGGCAAATTCATTGTGGTTTACTTAGATGATATCCTCGTCTATAGTGAGACCAAGGAGGCGCATTTGCAACACCTACGCCAATTATTCCAAGTTTTAAGAAGCAAGCAATTGTACGGGAAATTGGAGAAGTGTTCGTTCATGCAAGAAGAACTAGGGTTCCTAGGATACATTGTATCTAAGGATGGAATCAAGGTGGATCCAAGTAAAATTGAAGCAATATCAACGTGGCCAATTCCAAAGACAAAGGACGGAGGTACGTTCTTTTCATGGCTTAGCTTCATTTTATAGGAGGTTCATCAAGAATTTTAGCACTCTTCTGAGCCCTATTACCGAATGCACCAAGCAAGGGAAGTTTGAGTGGACTAAAGAAGCACAACAAGCATTCGAACTAGTAAAGGATAAGATGTGCAATGCACCAATTTTGGCCCTACCGATTTCTCTAAACCTTTTGAGGTTGAGTGTGATGCAAGTGGGACGGGAATTGGGGGCGCTTTTGATTCAAGGAGGAAGACCTATAGCATATTTTAGTGAGAAGTTGGGGGAGGTAAACCGAATTACTCCACGTATGACAAAGAATTCTATGCTATGGTACGTGCCTTAGATCATTGGAGCCACTATTTGAGACCTCAATCATTTGTTTTACATTCTGATCATGAGTCATTGAGGTATATCCACGGCCAACACAAGCTAAATACACGGCATGCTAAGTGGGTTGAGTTCTTGCAATCATTTACTTTTGTGTCAAAGTATAAGGCAGGGAAGGCTAATGTAGTGGCGGATGCACTTTCTAGGAGACATGTTCTTTTGGGCGTGGTTAGTACGAAGCTTTTGGGGTTTGATTTACTTAAAGAGTACTATACTACGGATGTGGATTTTGGAGAGTTGTATGCAGCGTGTGAGAAGGGATCTCATGGGCATTATTCACGTGAGCAAGGTTTTCTTTTCAAGGGGAATAAGTTGTGTGTGCCAAATTGTTCTGTGAGAGACTTGTTGGTTAGGGAGGCTCATGGGGGAGGTATAGCTGGTCATTTTGGGATGAACAAAACGATGGAATTAGTCCAAGAGCATTTCTTTTGGCCTAAGATGGTAGGCGTGTTCAAGCCGTGGTTGCTAGATGTGGGACTTGTCAACGAGCCAAGAGTACGTTTCATAAGGGACTATATACACCCTTACCTGTTCCGGAGAGGCCTTGGGCAGATGTGAGCATGGATTTCATAGTTGCTCTACCTCGAACTCAAAGGCAACGAGATGCTATCATGGTTGTTGTTGATCGTTTTAGTAAGATGGCACATTTTATTCCTTGCAACAAGACTGATGATGCATCACATGTGGCAACCTTGTATTTTCGAGAGATTGTTAGATTACATGGTGTACCTCGTACCATTGTCTCGGATAGGGATAGCAAGTTTTTGAGCTACTTTTGGAAGACCTTGTGGAGGTTGTTGGGTACGAAATTGCTTTTTAGCACCTCCCACCATCCACAAACCGATGGGCAACCGAGGTAACAAATCGAACCTTGGGCTCATTGCTTCGAGGATTGGTGAGTAAAACAGTAAGGATTGGGATAATAAGCTTTGTCATGCGGAATTTGCGTACAATAGAACGCCTACATATGCCACAAAACATTCACCGTTTGAGGTTGTGTATGGTATTAATCCATATTTGCCCGTAGACTTGGTTGAAATTCCAAAGCAAGATTATGTGCATGGGGACGCGAAGCAACAAGCTGCTGTTCTTATGAAGCTCCATCATCAAATTAAAGCACGCATTGAGAAGGTTAATGAGCAATATAAGAACAAAGCAAACAAGGGTCGTAAACCTAGGGTGTTCGAACCGGGAGATCTTGTGTGGGTGCATCTTAGGAAGGAGCGTTTTCCCAAAGAAACGCAAGCACAAGCTCATGCCACGAGTCAAGGTCCTTACCAAATATTGGAGAAATATGGTGATAATGCCTACAAGGTGGACCTTCAAGGGGAACATGGCGTGGCTGCTACTTTCAACATTGGAGATTTGACGCCTTATTTAGATGATGAGCAAGTACAAGAATTGAGGACAATTCCTTTTGAAGAAGGGGAGGATGATCCAGGGAGCAAGTACAAGTGATTCAACTGAAGAAAGGGTCCAAGAATTGATGTTAAGCAAGGATTGAATGGAAGGTGTACGTTACTTTGGTTTTCATAAACTTGGAAGAAATGAAGGTCATTGTTGCATTTCCTTGATAGGCGTCCAAGGGTTGGAGTAGAGTTGGTGTTTTGTGTTTATGGCATCTCCTAGTTACGTTAGGAGTTAAATGTGACTAATCCTTGTTGGATTAGGAGTCTTTGTTATGCATATATAGTAAGTACTTAGGCGTGTGGAGTAATCCGAATAGAAATCGGATTAGTAGTAGTAGTCCTAATTCGAATAGAACTCGGATTAGTAGTAGTAGTTCTAATCCGAATAGAACTCGGATTAGTAGTAGTATAAATATGCGATTATTTCATTAATGAAGGGCAGATTTGATTTTGTTAAACACTTGTTATTACTCTTGCAAATTCGTGTGAATTGGAGAGCAAATAGACCGTGAGTTTGGGAGTTCAAAGCTGCAAAGTCACACCACGTTTGAGAGTTTTGAGAGTATTCTTGCGACAATCAAACACCAATCATTAGTTTAAGTTAAGAGGGCTTCTTTTCCTAAACTAATATAGTCGAAAGTGATTAAGAGGGGTTCTTTCTTGCTGGAGACATATCTATCTTGTTGGTTAATCAAGTCATACACGACCGTGTCGTCGCCTTGGTGAATCAATATAGATCAGATGTAAGGGGTGAATAGTGTTGTTTGTGTGTTTTGTTGACTTTGGGGACAAAGGTGGCTGGTTTTCTCAAGCAAGTGGGGGGGCTTCTCTTAGCTTGCAAGTAAAGCTCCAAAAGATCTCCAAGAGTTCCCTTTACACGTCCCAAGTATAATTTACGTCCCCAAGCATGGTTCGTCCCATATTACAATTTACGCTACACAAAATAATTTCCGGTTTTACAAAACCGTAAATTACAAAAACTGTAATTAAGATTAGTACTTAGCTAAACTTCTAACAAGTGATCCTAATCCATGATATGAGCCATATCCAACGGATCTTGTTAGGTCGAATAGGTGATACTAAATCAGGGTTAAGGATGATCATGTAAGCCATCCTTAATAATCTTGGTACCTTCCCATTTTGTACCACAAGCTAAGGGAGGCCATCCACTTGGTGTGGAAAACCGGCCCTCCTTCCCTTTTAGTCAACAAAACACACAACAACACTATTCCTCTTACACCTTTGTTGGAAGATTAGAGATATTTGTTGTTTATTGCTTTGTTTAATCTTTTATGTACTTAGATCTTTTGGGAGTGATTAGTTTGTAATATATATGTAATGGTGATCATAAATGAAAATCAGATTTGGATAATTGAAATTTAAGCTTTGTGCTTCAAATTAAAACACGTTGTGTTAAAGATTAAAAACCGAGGTTTTTATTCTATCTTTGAACCGATTTTCTTGGGAGGTCAAACTACGAGAAAGTCAACCTAATTGACATATTCGAGAGTGGAGATTCTCGTTCTTTGTTAATTAAAAACGTGATTGAGGAAGAGAGTGGAGATTCATTTCCTTAGTTATAAACCGAATTATAAACTTGAAGTGGAGGCTTTTAGTTTATTGTTCAACTATCGTAAACGCAATTCCTATTTTAGAAGTGTGTTCGTATCAAGTGGTATCAAGAGCCGAGTTACGAAATGGACGATGAAATGAATGATAATGCTAGACGAGATGCGATGCTAGAAGCTTTAGCTAAGCAAAACGAAGCATTACACGACATGATGGCAAAGATAACCTTAGAATTGTTTAAGAAGAAACCCAATGAGGAAGAAAAGAGTTCTAGGGCTGATGATAGGGGTTTGAAAATCGAAGTTCCGGATTTTGATGGAGCTAGTGATCCGGAATTATACATTGAATGGGAACGTTCTTTGGAGCGTTTTTTTGATTACAAAGACACTCCGAATGACAAGAAATACAAGGTGGCTGTATTGAAGCTAACCAAATATGCATCCATTTGGTTAGAAGGATTGAAGAGGCAAAGGGTGAAGGAGAACAAATCCAAGATTGCTACTTGGGAAAAATTGAAGAAGCAATTGAGGAAACGTTTTGTTCCAACTAACTACAAACAAAATCGAGTATGTTAGATGGTCCACACTCAAGCAAGGCGCCATGCCTATGGAGGAGTACATCAAGGAATTTGAGAAACTTTCCATTGTTTGTGAAATCGAAGAAATGGAGGAGCAAAAGTTAGGCCGGTTCTTAGGAGGCCTAAATGAAGAGGTGCGTGAGAAAGTAGAGGTGTTCCCATACCTCACATTCGATGAAGCTTGCAAAGTGGCTCTCAAAATGGATAGCCAAAAGAAGAAACCAGTAGCAAGTAAGTCTTATTCCAAGCCATTTAGTACTTTCAAAGTTAATCCTAGTACTAGTAATCTTGATAAGAACAAAAAACCTGATTTCACTAGGAAAGATAAGGAGAAAGTCGGAGATGACAAAACCTTAAAAGTAAAATGTTTTAAGTGTCAAGGCTATGGTCATTACCAAGCTAATTGTCCGACTAAAAGAATCATGACCATAAGAGATATAACAAAAATAGACGAGTTGGAAAGACAATCTCTTTTAGAGATGGAACATGATAAAAATGGAAGTGAGGATGAGGAGGACGTGTGCAATCCTGAAATGGAGGGTGAAACCTTAGTGATTAGGAGGTCCTTATACTCAAATGTGGTGGCCGAAAATGAGGAACAAAGGGAGACCATTTTTCATTCGAAATGCCTAGTGAAAAAAAAAACTATGCAATTTGATCATAGATGGTGGAAGTTGTACTAATGTAGCTTCAACTCGAACTTGTAGAGAAGTTAGCATTACCTATGACTAAACATCCAATTCCTTATAAACCGAAATGGCTAGATGATGATAGTGAAGTAAGGGTAAAAAATAGAGTTTTAATCACATTCTCAATTGGAAATTATGAAGATGAAATTCTATGTGATGTAATCCCTATGACTGCGTGCCATATACTACTTGGTAGACCGTGGCAATTTGATCGCAAGGTGATGCATGATGGTTTTAAGAATGTGTATAAGGTGAACAAGAATGGCAAAATCAAAACCTTACTACCATTACCTCCTTCAAAAATCCGAAACACAAAACCAACACCAAAAGAAAACCCGATGTGTAGTGGCGTGTTCTTAGGGAGAAAACGATTTGAGAGGGAGTTGGAGGAAAATCAGTTGGTGTATATTCTGGTTGCCAAGGAGGTGAATGAGGGAGTGAACGTTGAGGATCCGCATTTGAGGGAGTTGTTGGAGGAGTTTGGAGATGTGTTCCCTAATGACCTACCAAATGGCCTACCCCCAAAACGTGGAATTGAACATCAAATTGATCTCATTCCCGGAGCACCAATTCCAAATAAGCCTTCCTATAGATGTAATCCCAAAGAGAGTGAGGAATTACAAAGCCAAATCAGTGAGTTGATGGGCAAGGGTTACGTGAGGGAGAGCAAGAGTCCGTGTGCCGTTCCGGCTTTGCTTGTGCCAAAAAAAGACGGTTCATGGAGGATGTGTATTGATAGCCGTGCTGTGAACAACATCACCATAAAGTACAGATTTCCCATCCCTAGATTGGATGACATGCTAGATGAGTTGAGTGGATCCAAGTTGTTTTCGAAAATTGATTTGAGAAGTGGATACCACCAAATATGCATGAAGGAGGGAGATGAGTGGAAGACGGCTTTCAAGACGAAGTATGGGTTGTATGAATGGCTGGTTATGCCATTTGGTCTCACGAATGCCCCTAGTACTTTCATGAGATTAATGAATGAAGTACTTAGGCCATTTTTGGGAAAGTTCGTTGTTGTATATTTGGATGATATTCTTGTTTTCAGTGCTAACAAGGATGATCATTTAAATCATTTGCAACAAGTGTTCGAAGTTTTGAGAGAACAAAAACTATATGGGAAGCTTGAAAAGTGCACGTTCATGCAACGAGAGATTGGCTTCCTTGGGTTCATCATTTCGGATGAAGGGGTGAAAGTGGATCCATCCAAAGTTGAAGCAATTTCTTCTTGGCCGGTTCCTACAACTATCACCGAGGTGAGGTCTTTTCATGGTTTAGCTTCGTTTTATAGGAGGTTTATAAACAATTTCAGTACCTTATTAGCTCCTATAACGGAATGCACTAAACATGGAAAATTTGAATGGAGTGACGCAGCTCAAAAGGCGTTTGAGCTTGTAAAGGAGCGAATGTGTAAAACGCCTATCCTAGCTTTACCGGATTTTGCAAAACCATTTGAAGTTGAGTGTGATGCAAGTGGAACGGGTATTGGGGCTGTTTTGATTCAATGTGGCAAGCCTATTGCGTATTTTAGCGAAAAATTAAATCAGGCTAAGTTGAATTATTCCACTTATGATAAAGAGTTTTACGCCATGGTTAGATCTCTTAATCATTGGAGTCACTATTTACGACCACAAGCTTTTGTTCTTCATTCCGATCATGAATCACTGAAATATATTCATGGACAACATAAGCTTAGTGCTCGGCATGCTAAATGGGTAGAGTTCTTAAAATCGTTCAACTTTGTTGCCAAGTACAAGGCCGGGAAAGCTAACGTGGTAGCTGATGCTTTATCTCGGAGACACGTATTGCTTAATATGGTGGATTCCAAGGTACTTAGGTTTGAACTAATTAAAGAATTTTATGTTCTTGATGAGGGGACACGAGATCCGTTCGAGGCTACCAAAGATGGTCCAAAAGACCATTATCATCGAATGGAGGGGTTCTTGTTCAAAGGGAACAAACTTTGCGTTCCCAAATGTCCCGTTCGTGATTTGCTCATAAGAGAGGCTCATGGTGGCGGTTTGGCTGGCCATTTTGGCGTTGCCAAAACCATGGAATTATTACAAGAACATTTTACTTGGCCTCATATGATCAAGGAAGTGCACGCTGTTTTGGCTCGTTGCGGAGTTTGTCAAAGAGCCAAAAGCACGTTTCATAAGGGGTTGTATACTCCTTTGCCATGCGGAGAGGCCTTGGGAGGATATTAGTATGGATTTCATCGTTGCACTTCCGAGAACGCAAAGAGGAAAGGATTCGGTCATGGTGGTGGTGGACCGTTTCTCAAAAATGGCACACTTTGTGCCTTGTCATAAAACAGAAGATGCTATTAACGTTTCTTGTTTATATTTCAGGGAAATTGTCCGTCTACATGGAATACCAAAAACTATTGTCTCGGATCGAGATAGCAAGTTTTTGAGTCATTTTTGGAGGTCCCTGTGGAGGATGATGGGTACTAAGTTGCTGTTTAGTACTTCACATCACCCCCAAACCGACGGTCAAACAAGTGACAAATCGAACTCTAGGCACCTTGTTAAGGGGCTTAGTGAGCAAGACCGGGAAAGATTGGGATGTCAAGCTATGCCACGCGGAATTTGCTTACAATAGGACTCCCACTTTTGCAACAAGACATTCACCGTTCGAAGTGGTATATGGGGTAAACCCGTATGTACCTATTGATCTCATTTCGTTGCCTAAGGACTCTTATGTCCACGGGGATGCTAGGCAACAAGCTGAAACAATGGTGAAGGTTCACAAAGAAATCCGCGCCAACATCGAAAAGGCCAATGAAATGTACAAGAAAAAAGCAAACAAGGGCCGAAAACCGAGGTTGTTTGCTCCGGGAGATTTGGTGTGGATACACTTGAGGAAGGAAAGGTTTCCAAGTAAAAGAAAGCATAAACTCATGCCCCGAGCTGAAGGACCTTTCAAGGTTCTTGAACGCTACGGCAATAATGCTTACAAAATAGACCTTCCCGGAGACTATGGTGTGGCAGCCACATTCAACATAGGGGACTTATCCCCCTATTTCGAAGACAACGATGTGCAAGAATTGAGGACAATTCCTTTTGTGGTACGAAATGGGAAGGTACCAAGATTATTAAGGATGGCTTACATGATCATCCTTAACCCTGATTTAGTATCACCTATTCGACCTAACAAGATCCGTTGGATATGGCTCATATCATGGATTAGGATCACTTGTTAGAAGTTTAGCTAAGTACTAATCTTAATTACAGTTTTTGTAATTTACGGTTTTGTAAAACCGGAAATTATTTTGTGTAGCGTAAATTGTAATATGGGACGAACCATGCTTGGGGACGTAAATTATACTTGGGACGTGTAAAGGGAACTCTTGGAGATCTTTTGGAGCTTTACTTGCAAGCTAAGAGAAGCCCCCCCACTTGCTTGAGAAAACCAGCCACCTTTGTCCCCAAAGTCAACAAAACACACAAACAACACTATTCACCCCTTACATCTTTGTTGGATTAAGAGATATTTGTTGTTTAATTGCTTTGTTTAATTACCTTAGTGTATTAGATATTTATGGCTGATTTGTTAAGCCTTTTTAGCTCTTTGCTATATATATGTAATATGGTTCATCAATGGAAGGGAGATTTGGATAATTGAAATTTAAGCTTTGTGCTTCAAATTAAAACACGTTGTGTTAAAGATTAAAAACCGAGGTTTTTATTCTATCTTTGAACCGATTTTCTTGGGAGGTCAAACTACGAGAAAGTCAACCTAATTGACATATTCGAGAGTGGAGATTACCACTTGATGCGAAATTGGACTCCTCTCACGTGTGTGTTTAGAAGACCCAAGAACACAATGCAGCTGAAAACGAACGAACAATGATATAGACTTTTAGTCGAAAGAAAATCTCTTAAAACTAAAAGAATTGGTTCAAACACAACTCAATGAAGAAATGTGTTTAGGATAGATTGAATTACCAAATAAAAAGACTCCACTCAAAGTTAGTAATTCGGGTTTAATTAAGGAAGTGAATCTCCACTCTCAACCTTAATTAAGGGTTTTAACTAACAAATTATGAGAACCTCCACTCTCAAATCACGCTAATTGGGTTGAATTCTTGTAGTGTTACCTCCCAAGAAATTCGGTTCAAAGATAGAATAAAAACCTCGGTTTTTAGACTTTAAACACAACGTGTTTTTAAATAAGCACAAAGCTCAAGTTTTCAACAACAAAATCTCTCTTCCATTGATGAACCATATTACATATATATAGCAAAGAGCTAAAAAGGCTTAACAAATCAGCCATAAATATCTAATACACTAAGGTAATTAAACAAAGCAATTAAACAACAAATATCTCTTAATCCAACAAAGATGTAAGGGGTGAATAGTGTTGTTTGTGTGTTTTGTTGACTTTGGGGACAAAGGTGGCTGGTTTTCTCAAGCAAGGGGGGGCTTCTCTTAGCTTGCAAGTAAAGCTCCAAAAAGATCTCCAAGAGTTCCCTTTACACGTCCCAAGTATAATTTACGTCCCCAAGCATGGTTCGTCCCATATTACAATTTACGCTACACAAAATAATTTCCGGTTTTACAAAACCGTAAATTACAAAAACTGTAATTAAGATTAGTACTTAGCTAAACTTCTAACAAGTGATCCTAATCCATGATATGAGCCATATCCAACGGATCTTGTTAGGTCGAATAGGTGATACTAAATCAGGGTTAAGGATGATCATGTAAGCCATCCTTAATAATCTTGGTACCTTCCCATTTCGTACCATTCTCTCTTTCTTCAAAAGAATTCGACCTTGAATTCTGTTGTTGGAGCTTGAAGGTTGTGCATAATCTTTCTTGTTCACCTCCATGCTCTTTAGAATTGGTGCTGCATCATTTTGTGGTGGTAGGGTTGGTGGTAGTTGTTCTATTACAACAACCTCCAATAAGTGATACGAAATCAGTTGCTAATTCCGAAATTCTACTAAGTACTAATCTCAATCACAACAAAGGAGAGATTCACGGTTTAAAGATTAGTACTAGTTTAATCATGTTGAGCAACGAAGGAAAGGAAGTTAATTAAGCTAGTTAGTTTAATTAACGTTTTTGTAATTTTCGGTTTTTGTAAACCCGGAATTATTTTGTTTAGCGTAAGTGTAAATTGGTCGAACCGTACTTGGGGTTGCGAACCATACTTGGGACGTGTAATGGGCACTCATGGAGATCTTTTGAAGCTTCCCTTGCAAGCTAAGACAAGCCCTCCACTTGCTTGAAGAAAACCGTCCCACTTTGCCCCAAAGTCAACAAAACACACAACAACACTATTCCTCCTTACATCCTTGTTGGATTAAGAGATATTTGTTGTTTAATTGATTTGTTTAATTACTTTGGTGCTTAGATATTTTGGCTAATGTTTTAAGCCTTCTTTAACTTGTACTTGATATATGTAATGGATCAAGTAATGAAAAAAATCAGTTTTAGTTTGGATTTAAACTTTGTGTTTATTCGAGTTTTTGGAGATTGAAAAATCCGAAATTCCTCTTGTGATTAAGAAGTGATCTTAATTTGAAACCCTTGAGTTAAGTGAGTGAAACTTAATTTAAGAGAGAGTTAATATAATTAGTGAGTTTAAACTAATTAAATCCACTCTCAAAACCCTCCTAAATCGGTTAATAAGTGAGATAAACTTCATAACCGATTTAGAATCCTTAAGCACAAATAAGTGAGTAAAGCTTATCGAGCTTAAGTTACATTTTCATATACGTTTTCGTATCAAGTGGTATCCGAGCTAAGTTCGAAATGGACGATGAAATGAATGATAATGCTAGAAGAGATGCGATGCTAGAAGCTCTAGCTAAGCAAAACGAAGCATTACACGACATGATGGCAAAGATAACCTTAGAATTGTTTAAGAAGAAACCCAATGAGGAAGAAAGGAGTTCTAGGGCGATGATAGGGGTTTGAAAATCGAAGTTCGGATTTTGACGGAGCTAGTGATCCGGAATTATACATTGAATGGGAACGTTCTTTGGAGCGTTTTTTGATTACAAAGACACTCCGAATGATAAGAAATACAAGGTTGCTGTTTTAAAGCTAACCAAATATGCATCCATTTGGTTAGAAGGCTTGAAGAGGCAAAGGGTGAAGGAGAACAAATCCAAGATTGCTACTTGGGAGAAATTGAAGAAGCAATTGCGGAAGCGTTTTGTTCCTACTAACTACAAGCAAAATCGGTATGTTAGATGGTCCACACTCAAACAAGGCACCACGTCCATGGATGAGTACATCAAGGAATTCGAAAAGCTTTCCATTGTTTGTGAAATAGAAGAAATGGAGGAGCAAAAATTGGGCGAATTCTTGGGAGGCCTAAATGAGGATGTGCGTGTGAAGGTGGAGGTATACCCATACCTTTCTTTCGATGAGGCTTGCAAAGTGGCTCTCAAAATTGACAGCCAAAAGAAGAAAGCAACAACAAGTAAGTCTTATTCAAAGCCATT
This sequence comes from Beta corolliflora, assembly GCA_947648045.1. Classification (NCBI taxonomy): domain Eukaryota; kingdom Viridiplantae; phylum Streptophyta; class Magnoliopsida; order Caryophyllales; family Amaranthaceae; genus Beta; species Beta corolliflora. The sequence goes on along the minus strand of CANSZD010003417.1, from coordinate 63,225 downwards.
TAGTACTTTTTAAAGCTAATACTAGTACTAGCAACTTTGATAAGAACAAAAAATCAGATTTCATTCCAAAAGAGAAGGAGAAAGTTGTAGATGATAAAGCCTTTAAAGTGAAATGTTTTAAGTGTCAAGGTTATGGTCATTACCAATCGACTTGTCCTACGAAAAGAGTCATGACTATAAGGGACATAGAGGAGATAGACGAATTGGAGAGGTTATACCTCTTAGAAAAGCAACATGATAACTGATTTAGGAAACGAAAGTGATGAGGACGTGTGTAATCCGGAAATGGAGGGTGAAATGTTGGTTCTTAGAAGATCCTTGTACTCTAATGTCGTGGCTGAAAATGAGGAACAAAGAGAAACCATTTTTCATTCGAAATGCTTAGTGAATAAGAAGCTATGCACGTTAATCATTGATGGTGGTAGTTGTACAAATGTGGCTTCAACCGAACTCGTAGAGAAGTTAGCATTACCTACTACTAAACATCCACATCCTTATAAACTGAAATGGTTAGATGATGATAGTGAAGTAAGGGTGAAGAATAGAGTTTTAATCACGTTTTCCATTGGAAATTATGAAGATGAAATTCTATGTGATGTAATTCCTATGACTGCGTGCCATATTCTACTTGGTAGACCGTGGCAATTTGATCGAAAAGTAATGCATGATGGTTGTTCGAATGTGTATAAGGTAAACAAGAATGGTAAAATCAAAACCTTAGTACCATTGCCCCCTTCAAAAATCCGAGACACTACACCTAAACAAAAAAAGAACCTCGTGTGTGGTAGTGTGTTTTTGGGGAGAAAAAGATTCGAGAGGGAGTTGGGAACAAATCAGGTCGTGTATGTTCTAATTGCTAAGGAGGTGAACGAGGGAATGGAAGTTGAAGATTCGGATTTGAGGGAGTTATTGGAGGGATTTGGAGACGTGTTTCCTAATTACCTACCAAATGGCCTACCCCCTAAACGTGGGATTGAGCATCAAATTGATCTCATTCCCGGAGCACCACTTCCAAATAAACCTTCCTATAGATGCAATCCCAAAGAAAGTGAGGAGTTACAAAGCCAAATCGGTGAATTGATGAAGAAAGGCTACGTGAGAGAGTAAAAGTCCATGTGCTTGTTCCGGCTTTACTAGTGCCAAAAAAAGACTGAACATGGAGGATGTGTATTGATAGCCGTGCTGTGAACAATATAACCATCAAATACAGATTTCCCATCCCTAGGTTAGATGACATGTTAGATGAGTTAAGTGGATCCAATTTGTTTTCGAAAATTGATTTGAGGAGTGGATACCACCAAATATGCATGAGAAAGGGAGATGAGTGGAAGACGGCTTTCAAAACGAAGTATGGGTTGTATGAATGGATGGTTATGCCGTTTGGTCTCACTAAATGCCCCTAGTACGTTCATGAGATTGATGAATGAAGTACTTAGGCCGCTTTTTGGGAAAGTTCGTGGTGGTGTATTTGGATGATATTCTTGTCTATAGTTCTAACAAGGAGGATCATTTGGAGCATTTGCAACGATTGTTCGAAGTTCTAAAAGAGCAAAAACTGTACGGAAAGCTAGAAAAGTGCACGTTTATGCAAAGGGAGATTGGCTTCCTTGGTTTCATCATTTCGATGAAGGCGTGAAGGTGGATCCATCCAAAGTAGAAGCAATTTCTTCTTGGCCGGTTCCCACCACTATCACTGAGGTGAGATCTTTTCATGGTTTAGCTTCATTTTATAGGAGGTTTATAAATAATTTCAAGCACATTATTAGCTCCTATAACTCGAATGTACTAAGCATGGAAAATTTACATGGAGTGACGCAGCTCAAAAGGCGTTTGAACTTGTAAAGGAGAAAATGTGTAACACGCCTATTTTAGCTTTACCCGATTTCACTAAACCATTTGAAGTTGAGTGTGACGCCGTGGAACGGGTATTGGGGCTGTTCTAATTCAATGTGGCAAACCTATTGCTTATTTTAGCGAGAAACTAAATCAGGCCAAGTTGAATTATTCCACGTATGATAAAGAGTTTTACGCCATGGTTAGAGCTCTTAATCATTGGAGTCACTATTTGCGACCACAAGCTTTTTGTTCTCCATTCGGATCATGAATCATTGAAATATATTCATGGCCAACATAAGCTTAGTGCTCGTCATGCTAAATGGGTGGAATTCTTACAATCTTTCAATTTTGTTGCCAAGTACAAGGCCTGAAAAGCCAACATTGTAGCCGATGCTTTATCTCGGAGACACGTATTGCTTAACATGGTGGATTCCAAGGTACTTGGGTTTGAGTTGATTAAAGAATTCTATGTTCTTGATGAGGAGACACGTGACCTGTTCGTGGCTACCAAGGATGGTCCAAAAGACCATTATCATCAAATGGAAGGGTTTTTGTTTAAAGGGAACAAACTTTGTGTTCCTAAATGTCCCGTTCGTGATTTGCTAATTAGAGAAGCTCATGGAGGTGGGTTAGCTGGCCATTTTGGCGTTAACAAGACTATGGAGTTGTTACAAGAACATTTTTCGTGGCCTCATATGCTCAAAGAAGTACATGCTGTTTTGGCTCGTTGTGGTGTTTGTCAAAGAGCTAAAAGCACGTTCCATAAGGGGTTGTACACTCCTTTACCAACACCGGAGAGACCATGGGAGGATGTCAAGTATGGATTTCATTGTGGCTCTTCCTAGGACACAAAAGAGGGAAGGATTCGGTCATGGTGGTAGTGGACCGTTTCTCAAAAATGGCACACTTCGTGCCTTGTCACAAAACGGAAGATGCTCTTAATGTTTCTTGTTTATATTTCAGGGAAATTGTTCGCTTGCATGGAGTGCCAAGAACTATTGTCTCGGATCGAGATAGTAAGTTTTTGAGTCATTTTTGGAGGTCCCTATGGAGGATGATGGGTACTAAGTTGCTGTTTAGTACTTCACATCACCCCCAAACAGATGGTCAAACCGAAGTGACCAATCGAACTCTAGGCACCTTGTTAAGGGGCTTAGTGAGCAAGACGGGAAAGGATTGGGATGTCAAGTTATGCCATGCGGAGTTTGCTTACAATAGAACTCCAACTTTTGCAACAAAACATTCACCGTTCGAAGTGGTATATGGGGTAAATCCGTATGTACCTATTGATCTTATTTCGTTGCCTAAAGACTCTTATGTCCATGGAGATGCTAGGCAACAAGCTGAAACAATGGTGAAAGTTCACAAAGAAATACGCACCAATATCGAGAAGACAAATGAGATGTACAAAAGGAAAGCAAACAAAAGTCGGAAACCGAGGTTGTTTGCTCCGGAAGATTTGGTGTGGATTCACTTGAGGAAGGAGAGGTTTCCAAGTAAAAGAAAGCATAAACTCATGCCCCGAGCTGAAGGACCTTTCAAGGTTCTTGAACGTTATGGAGACAATGCTTACAAGATAGACCTTCCCGGAGACTATGGCGTGGCAGCAACATTCAACGTAGGGGACTTATCCCCCTATTTAGAAGATGAAGATGTGCAAGAATTGAGGACAATTCCTTTTGAAGAAGGAGAGGATGATACGAAATCAGTTGCTAATTCCGAAATTCTACTAAGTACTAATCTCAATCACAACAAAGGAGAGATTCACGGTTTAAAGATTAGTACTAGTTTAATCATGTTGAGCAACGAAGGAAAGGAAGTTAATTAAGCTAGTTAGTTTAATTAACGTTTTTGTAATTTTCGGTTTTTGTAAACCCGGAATTATTTTGTTTAGCGTAAGTGTAAATTGGTCGAACCGTACTTGGGGTTGCGAACCATACTTGGGACGTGTAATGGGCACTCATGGAGATCTTTTGAAGCTTCCCTTGCAAGCTAAGACAAGCCCTCCACTTGCTTGAAGAAAACCGTCCCACTTTGCCCCAAAGTCAACAAAACACACAACAACACTATTCCTCCTTACATCCTTGTTGGATTAAGAGATATTTGTTGTTTAATTGATTTGTTTAATTACTTTGGTGCTTAGATATTTTGGCTAATGTTTTAAGCCTTCTTTAACTTGTACTTGATATATGTAATGGATCAAGTAATGAAAAAATCAGTTTTAGTTTGGATTTAAACTTTGTGTTTATTCGAGTTTTTGGAGATTGAAAAATCCGAAATTCCTCTTGTGATTAAGAAGTGATCTTAATTTCGAAACCCTTGAGTTAAGTGAGTGAAACTTAATTTAAGAGAGAGTTAATATAATTAGTGAGTTTAAACTAATTAAATCCACTCTCAAAACCCTCCTAAATCAGTTAATAAGTGAGATAAACTTCATAACCGATTTAGAATCCTTAAGCACAAATAAGTGAGTAAAGCTTATCGAGCTTAAGTTACATTTTCATATACGTTTTCGTATCAAGTGGTATCCAGAGCTAAGTTCTGAAATGGACGATGAAATGAATGATAATGCTAGAAGAGATGCGATGCTAGAAGCTCTAGCTAAGCAAAACGAAGCATTACACGACATGATGGCAAAGATAACCTTAGAATTGTTTAAGAAGAAACCCAATGAGGAAGAAAGGAGTTCTAGGGCTGATGATAGGGGTTTGAAAATCGAAGTTCCGGATTTTGACGGAGCTAGTGATCCGGAATTATACATTGAATGGGAACGTTCTTTGGAGCGTTTTTTTGATTACAAACAGAAGAAAAACAAAACATTCTGCCTAGAGACTGCCAAGAATTTTCACCAAAAATTCGAGCTTCAAAACCTAATCAAATCAACTTGAAATTGAATGAAATTTTGTCACAACGTAGCCCTAGGTGTTTTAAGCACTCGACCAAAATTTCATAAAAAAATAACAAACCAATTGATTGCAGTTTTTATTTTTCTAAAGCTGCTCCAGATTAATCCGGTTTTAGACCACTTAAGAAAAACACGCTGATTATGCTAGCAAATGACCACCAAAAGTTATGAAATTTTACAGGCCAAAACTAGACATAAAAATAACCACTTTCAAAAAAAGAATCACCCAAAAACACGATCTGAGATGTGAGAACCTCGCGTTCAAAGTTACCTCAAAAAACTGTCTTTTACGGGTTGCTTTCTTTTGCTTCTTTTTTGTGGTTTTCCTTCTTCTCCAAGAACGTCTAAGTGCCAAGAGGACTTAGAGGCTGCAGCTCTGATACCACTTGATGCGAAATTGGACTCCTCTCACGTGTGTGTTTAGAAGACCCAAGAACACAATGCAGCTGAAAACGAACGAACAATGATATAGACTTTTAGTCGAAAGAAAATCTCTTAAAACTAAAAAGAATTGGTTCAAACACAACTCAATGAAGAAATGTGTTTAGGATAGATTGAATTACCAAATAAAAGACTCCACTCAAAGTTAGTAATTCGGGTTTAATTAAGGAAGTGAATCTCCACTCTCAACCTTAATTAAGGGTTTTAACTAACAAATTATGAGAACCTCCACTCTCAAATCTGCTAATTGGGTTGAATTCTTGTAGTGTTACCTCCCAAGAAATTCGGTTCAAAGATAGAATAAAAACCTCGGTTTTTAGACTTTAAACACAACGTGTTTTTAAATAAGCACAAAGCTCAAGTTTTCAACAACAAAATCTCTCTTCCATTGATGAACCATATTACATATATATAGCAAAGAGCTAAAAAGGCTTAACAAATCAGCCATAAATATCTAATACACTAAGGTAATTAAACAAAGCAATTAAACAACAAATATCTCTTAATCCAACAAAGATGTAAGGGGTGAATAGTGTTGTTTGTGTGTTTTGTTGACTTTGGGGACAAAGGTGGCTGGTTTTCTCAAGCAAGTGGGGGGCTTCTCTTAGCTTGCAAGTAAAGCTCCAAAAGATCTCCAAGAGTTCCCTTTACACGTCCCAAGTATAATTTACGTCCCCAAGCATGGTTCGTCCCATATTACAATTTACGCTACACAAAATAATTTCCGGTTTTACAAAACCGTAAATTACAAAAACTGTAATTAAGATTAGTACTTAGCTAAACTTCTAACAAGTGATCCTAATCCATGATATGAGCCATATCCAACGGATCTTGTTAGGTCGAATAGGTGATACTAAATCAGGGTTAAGGATGATCATGTAAGCCATCCTTAATAATCTTGGTACCTTCCCATTTCGTACCATTTTGAAGAAGGAGAGGATGATCCGAAACTAGTTGCTAGTTCCGGGCCCTACTAAGTACTAATCTCAATCACAACAAGGGAGAAATTCACGGTTTTAAGGATTAGTACTAGTTTAATTATGTTGAGCAACATAGGAAAGGAAGTTAATTAAGCGAGTTAGTTTAATTAACGTTTTTTGTAATTTTCGGGTTTTTGTAAAACCGGAATTATTTTGCGTAGCGTAAGTTGTAACATCCACGAAATATGCTTGGGGATGCGATCTACACTTGGGGCGTGTGAAAGGGAGGTCCTTGAAGATATTTATGGAGCTTGTGTTGCAAGCTAAGGGAGGCCATCCACTTGGTGTGGAAAACGGCCCTCCTTCCCTTTTAGTCAACAAAACACACAACAACACTATTCCTCTTACACCTTTGTTGGAAGATTAGAGATATTTGTTGTTTATTGCTTTGTTTAATCTTTTAAGTACTTAGATCTTTTGGGAGTGATTAGCTTGTAATATATATGTAATGGTGATCATAAATGAAAATCAGATTTGGATAATTGAAATTTAAGCTTTGTGCTTCAAATTAAAACACGTTGTGTTAAAGATTAAAAACCGAGGTTTTTATTCTATCTTTGAACCGATTTTCTTGGGATGTCAAACTACGAGAAAGTCAACCTAATTGACATATTCGAGAGTGGAGATTCTCGTTCTTTGTTAATTAAAAACGTGATTGAGGAAGAGAGTGGAGATTCATTTCCTTAGTTATAAACCGAATTATAAACTTGAAGTGGAGGCTTTTAGTTTATTGTTCAACTATCGTAAACGCAATTCCTATTTTAGAAGTGTGTTCGTATCAGATTCAATTAGCTTTTTGAATGCATTTGAGTTTCATTTGATTCAATAAGTTTTGTTTGACGTCATTTGACTTTAATTTGATTCAATTAGCTTTGTTGAATGCGTTCAAGTTTCATTTTATTCAATTAGCTTTGTTGAATGCATTTGAGTTTCATTTGATTCAATTAGCTTTGTTGAATGCATTTGAGTTTCATTTGATTCAATTTGCTTTTTGAATGCATTTGAGTTTCATTTGATTCAATAAGTTTTGTTTGACGTCATTTGACTTTAATTTGATTCAATTAGCTTTGTTGAATGCATTCAAGTTTCATTTGATTCAATTAGCTTTGTTGAATGCATTTGAGTTTCATTTGATTCATTTAGCTATGTTTGACTTCATTTGACTTTCATTTGATACAATTAGCTTTTTTGTGAATGCATTTGAGTTTCATTTTATTCAATTAGCTTTGTTGAATGCATTTGAGTTTCATTTGATTCAATTAGCTATGTTTGAATTTCATTTGATTATTCATTTGACTTTAATTTGATTCAATTAGCTTTGTTGAATGCATTTGAGTGTCATTTGATTCAATTAGCTTTGTTGAATGCATTTGAGTTTCATTTGATTCATTTAGCTATGTTTGACTTCATTTGACTTTCATTTGATACAATTAGCTTTTTGTGAATGCATTTGAGTTTCATTTTATTCAATTAGCTTTGTTGAATGCATTTAAGTTTCATTTGATTCAATTAGCTTTGTTGAATATATTTGAGTTTCATTTGATTCAATTAGCTTTTTTAATGCATTTGAGTTTCATTTGATTCAATAAGTTTTGTTTGACGTCATTTGACTTTAATTTGATTCAATTACCTTTGTTGAATGCATTCGAGTTTCATTTGATTCAATTAGCTTTGTTGAATGCATTTAAGTTTCATTTGATTCAATTAGCTTTCTTGAATGCATTTGAGTTTGATTTGATTCAATTAGCTTTTTGAATGCATTTGAGTTTCATTTGATTCAATAAGTTTTGTTTGACGTCATTTGACTTTAATTTGATTCAATTAGCTTTGTTGAATGCATTCAAGTTTCATTTGATTCAATTAGCTTTGTTGAATGCATTTGAGTTTCATTTGATTCAATTAGCTTTGTTTGACTTCATTTTACTTTCATTTGATTCAACTAGCTTTGTTTGACTTCATTTTACTTTAATTTGATTCAATTAGCTTTGTTGAATGCATTTGAATTTCATTTGATTCAATTAGCTTTGTTGAATACATTTGAGTTTCATTTAATTCAATTAGCTTTGTTTGACTTCATTTTACTTTAATTTGATTCAATTAGCTTTCTTGAATGCATTTGAGTTTCATTTGATTCAATTAGCTTTGTTGAATGCATTTAAGTTTCATTTGATTCAATTAGCTTTCTTGAATGCATTTGAGTTTGATTTGATTCAATTAGCTTTTTGAATGCATTTGAGTTTCATTTGATTCAATAAGTTTTGTTTGACGTCATTTGACTTTAATTTGATTCAATTAGCTTTGTTGAATGCATTCAAGTTTCATTTGATTCAATTAGCTTTGTTGAATGCATTTGAGTTTCATTTGATTCAATTAGCTTTCTTGAATGCATTTGAGTTTCATTTGATTCAATTAGCTTTTTGAATGCATTTGAGTTTCATTTGATTCAATAAGTTTTGTTTGACGTCATTTGACTTTAATTTGATTCAATTAGCTTTGTTGAATGCATTCAAGTTTCATTTGATTCAATTAGCTTTGTTGAATGCATTTGAGTTTCATTTGATTCAATTAGCTTTGTTTGACTTCATTTTACTTTCATTTGATTCAACTAGCTTTGTTTCGACTTCATTTTACTTTAATTTGATTCAATTAGCTTTGTAGAATGCATTTGAATTTCATTTGACTTAATTAGCTTTGTTGAATACATTTGAGTTTCATTTGATTCAATTAGCTTTGTTGAATGCATTTGAGTTTCATTTGATTCAATTAGCTTTATTTGACTTCCTTTGACTTTCATTTAATTCAATTAGCTTTGTTTGACTTCATTTTACTTGAATTTGATTCCATTAGCTTTCTTGAATGCATTTGAGTTTCATTTGATTCAATTAGCTTTGTTGAATGCATTTAAGTTTCATTTGATTCAATTAGCTTTCTTGAATGCATTTGAGTTTGATTTGATTCAATTAGCTTTTTGAATGCATTTGAGTTTCATTTGATTCAATAAGTTTTGTTTGACGTCATTTGACTTTAATTTGATTCAATTAGCTTTGTTGAATGCATTCAAGTTTCATTTGATTCAATTAGCTTTGTTGAATGCATTTGAGTTTCATTTGATTCAATTAGCTTTGTTTGACTTCATTTTACTTTCATTTGATTCAACTAGCTTTGTTTGACTTCATTTTACTTTAATTTGATTCAATTAGCTTTGTAGAATGCATTTGAATTTCATTTGACTTAATTAGCTTTGTTGAATACATTTGAGTTTCATTTGATTCAATTAGCTTTGTTGAATGCATTTGAGTTTCATTTGATTCAATTAGCTTTATTTGACTTCCTTTGACTTTCATTTAATTCAATTAGCTTTGTTTGACTTCATTTTACTTGAATTTGATTCAATTAGCTTTCTTGAATGCATTTGAGTTTCATTTGATTCAATTAGCTTTGTTGAATGCATTTAAGTTTCATTTGATTCAATTAGCTTTCTTGAATGCATTTGAGTTTGATTTGATTCAATTAGCTTTTTGAATGCATTTGGGTTTCATTTGATTCAATAAGCTTTGTTTGACGTCATTTGACTTTAATTTGATTCAATTAGCTTTGTTGAATGCATTCGAGTTTCATTTGATTCAATTAGCTTTGTTGAATGCATTTGAGTTTCATTTGATTCAATTAGCTTTGTTTGACTTCATTTTACTTTCATTTGATTCAACTAGCTTTGTTTGACTTCATTTTACTTTAATTTGATTCAATTAGCTTTGTAGAATGCATTTGAATTTCATTTGACTTAATTAGCTTTGTTGAATACATTTGAGTTTCATTTGATTCAATTAGCTTTGTTGAATGCATTTGAGTTTCATTTGATTCAATTAGCTTTATTTGACTTCCTTTGACTTTCATTTAATTCAATTAGCTTTGTTTGACTTCATTTTACTTGAATTTGATTCAATTAGCTTTCTTGAATGCATTTGAGTTTCATTTGATTCAATTAGCTTTGTTGAATGCATTTAAGTTTCATTTGATTCAATTAGCTTTCTTGAATGCATTTGAGTTTGATTTGATTCAATTAGCTTTTTGAATGCATTTGAGTTTCATTTGATTCAATAAGTTTTGTTTGACGTCATTTGACTTTAATTTGATTCAATTAGCTTTGTTGAATGCATTCAAGTTTCATTTGATTCAATTAGCTTTGTTGAATGCATTTGAGTTTCATTTGATTCAATTAGCTTTGTTTGACTTCATTTTACTTTCATTTGATTCAACTAGCTTTGTTTGACTTCATTTTACTTTAATTTGATTCAATTAGCTTTGTAGAATGCATTTGAATTTCATTTGACTTAATTAGCTTTGTTGAATACATTTGAGTTTCATTTGATTCAATTAGCTTTGTTGAATGCATTTGAGTTTCATTTGATTCAATTAGCTTTATTTGACTTCCTTTGACTTTCATTTAATTCAATTAGCTTTGTTTGACTTCATTTTACTTGAATTTGATTCAATTAGCTTTCTTGAATGCATTTGAGTTTCATTTGATTCAATTAGCTTTGTTGAATGCATTTAAGTTTCATTTGATTCAATTAGCTTTCTTGAATGCATTTGAGTTTGATTTGATTCAATTAGCTTTTTGAATGCATTTGAGTTTCATTTGATTCAATAAGTTTTGTTTGACGTCATTTGACTTTAATTTGATTCAATTAGCTTTGTTGAATGCATTCAAGTTTCATTTGATTCAATTAGCTTTGTTGAATGCATTTGAGTTTCATTTGATTCAATTAGCTTTGTTTGACTTCATTTTACTTTCATTTGATTCAATTAGCTTTGTAGAATGCATTTGAATTTCATTTGATTCAATTAGCTTTGTTGAATACATTTGAGTTTCATTTAATTCAATTAGCTTTGTTTGACTTCATTTTACTTGAATTTGATTCAATTAGCTTTCTTGAATGCATTTGAGTTTCAATTGATTCAGTTAGCTTTGTTGAAAGCATTTAAGTTTCATTTGATTCAATTGCTTTCTTGAATGCATTTGAGTTTGATTTGATTCAATTAGCTTTTTGAATGCATTTCAGTTTCATTTGATTCAATAAGTTTTGTTTGACGTCATTTGACTTTAATTTGATTCAATTAGCTTTGTTGAATGCATTCGAGTTTCATTTGATTCAATTAGCTTTGTTGAATGCATTTGAGTTTCATTTGATTCAATTAGCTTTGTTTGACTTCATTTTACTTTCATTTGATTCAATTAGCTTTGTTTGACTTCATTTTACTTTAATTTGATTCAATTAGCTTTGTAGAATGCATTTGAATTTCATTTGACTTAATTAGCTTTGTTGAATACATTTGAGTTTCATTTGATTCAATTAGCTTTGTTGAATGCATTTGAGTTTCATTTGATTCAATTAGCTTTATTTGACTTCCTTTGACTTTCATTTAATTCAATTAGCTTTGTTTGACTTCATTTTACTTGAATTTGATTCCATTAGCTTTCTTGAATGCATTTGAGTTTCATTTGATTCAATTAGCTTTGTTGAATGCATTTAAGTTTCATTTGATTCAATTAGCTTTCTTGAATGCATTTGAGTTTGATTTGATTCAATTAGCTTTTTGAATGCATTTGAGTTTCATTTGATTCAATAAGTTTTGTTTGACGTCATTTGACTTTAATTTGATTCAATTAGCTTTGTTGAATGCATTCAAGTTTCATTTGATTCAATTAGCTTTGTTGAATGCATTTGAGTTTCATTTGATTCAATTAGCTTTGTTTGACTTCATTTTACTTTCATTTGATTCAATTAGCTTTGTTTGACTTCATTTTACTTTAATTTGATTCAATTAGCTTTGTTGAATGCATTTGAGTTTCATTTGATTCAATTAGCTTTGTTGAATACATTTGAGTTTCATTTGATTCAATTAGCTTTGTTGAATGCATTTGAGTTTCATTTGATTCAATTAGCTTTATTTGACTTCCTTTGACTTTCATTTAATTCAATTAGCTTTGTTTGACTTCATTTTACTTTAATTTGATTCAATTAGCTTTGTTGAATGCATTTGAGTTTCATTTGATTCAATTAGCTTTGTTGAATGCATTTGAGTTTCATTTGATTCAATTAGCTTTGTTTGACTTCATTTGACTTTCATTTAATTCAATTAGCTTTGTTTGACTTCATTTTACTTGAATTTGATTCAATTAGCTTTCTTGAATGCATTTGAGTTTCATTTGATTCAATTAGCTTTGTTGAATGCATTTGAGTTTCATTTGATTCAATTAGCTTTCTTGAATGCATTTGAGTTTCATTTGATTCAATTAGCTTTCTTGAATGCATTTGAGTTTCATTTGATTCAATAAGTTTTGTTTGACGTCATTTGACTTTAATTTGATTCAATTAGCTTTGTTGAATGCATTTGAGTTTCATTTGATTCAATTAGCTTTGTTGAATGCATTTGAGTTTCATTTGATTCAATTAGCTTTGTTTGACTTCATTTGACTTTCATTTGATTCAATTAGCTTTGTTGAATGCATTTGAATTTCATTTGATTCAATTAGCTTTGTTGAATGCATTTGAGTTTCATTTAATTCAATTAGCTTTGTTTGACTTCATTTTACTTTAATTTGATTCAATTAGCTTTCTTGAATGCATTTGAGTTTCATTTGATTCAATTAGCTTTGTTGAATGCATTTGAGTTTCATTTGATTCAATTAGCTTTCTTGAATGCATTTGAGTTTGATTTGATTCAATTAGCTTTTTGAATGCATTTGAGTTTCATTTGATTCAATGAGTTTTGTTTGACGTCATTTGACTTTAATTTGATTCAATTAGCTTTGTTGAATGCATTCGAGTTTCATTTGATTCAATTAGCTTTGTTGAATGCATTTGAGTTTCATTTGATTCAATTAGCTTTGTTTAACTTCATTTTACTTTCATTTGATTCAATTAGCTTTGTTTGACTTCATTTTACTTTAATTTGATTCAATTAGCTTTGTTGAATGCATTTGAATTTCATTTGATTTAATTAGCTTTGTTGAATACATTTGAGTTTCATTTGATTCAATTAGCTTTGTTGAATGCATTTGAGTTTCATTTGATTCAATTAGCTTTATTTGACTTCCTTTGACTTTCATTTAATTCAATTAGCTTTGTTTGACTTCATTTTACTTGAATTTGATTCAATTAGCTTTCTTGAATGCATTTGAGTTTCATTTGATTCAATTAGCTTTGTTGAATGCATTTAAGTTTCATTTGATTCAATTAGCTTTCTTGAATGCATTTGAGTTTCATTTGATTCAATTAGCTTTTTGAATGCATTTGAGTTTCATTTGATTCAATAAGTTTTGTTTGACGTCATTTGACTTTAATTTGATTCAATTAGCTTTGTTGAATGCATTCAAGTTTCATTTGATTCAATTAGCTTTGTTGAATGCATTTGAGTTTCATTTGATTCAATTAGCTTTGTTTGACTTCATTTTACTTTCATTTGATTCAATTAGCTTTGTTTGACTTCATTTTACTTTAATTTGATTCAATTAGCTTTGTTGAATGCATTTGAGTTTCATTTGATTCAATTAGCTTTGTTGAATACATTTGAGTTTCATTTGATTCAATTAGCTTTGTTGAATGCATTTGAGTTTCATTTGATTCAATTAGCTTTATTTGACTTCCTTTGACTTTCATTTAATTCAATTAGCTTTGTTTGACTTCATTTTACTTTAATTTGATTCAATTAGCTTTCTTGAATGCATTTGAGTTTCATTTGATTCAATTAGCTTTGTTGAATGCATTTGAGTTTCATTTGATTCAATTAGCTTTCTTGAATGCATTTGAGTTTGATTTGATTCAATTAGCTTTGTTGAATGCATTTGAGTTTCATTTGATTCAATAAGCTTTGTTTGACGTCATTTGAGTTTAATTTGATTCAATTAGCTTTGTTGAATGCATTTGAGTTTCATTTGATTCAATTAGCTTTGTTGAATGCATTTGAGTTTCATTTGATTCAATTAGCTTTGTTTGACTTCATTTGACTTTCATTTGATTCAATTAGCTTTGTTTGACTTCATTTTACTTTCATTTGATTCAATTAGCTTTGTTGAATGCATTTGAGTTTCATTTGATTCAATTAGCTTTGTTGAATGCATTTGAGTTTCATTTGATTCAATTAGCTTTGTTTGACTTCATTTGACTTTAATTTGATTCAATTAGCTTTGTTGAATGCATTTGAGTTTCATTTGATTCAATTAGCTTTGTTGAATGCATTTGAGTTTCATTTGATTCAATTAGCTTTGTTGAATGCATTTGAGTTTCATTTGATTCAATTAGCTTTGTTGAATGCATTTGAGTTTCATTTGATTCAATTAGCTTTGTTTGACTTCATTTGACTTTAATTTGATTCAATTAGCTTTGTTGAATGCATTTGAGTTTCATTTGATTCAATTAGCTTTGTTGAATGCATTTGAGTTTCATTTGATTCAATTAGCTTTCTTGAATGCATTTGAGTTTCATTTGATTCAATTAGCTTTGTTGAATGCATTTGAGTTTCATTTGATTCAATAAGTTTTGTTTGACGTCATTTGACTTTAATTTGATTCAATTAGCTTTGTTGAATGCATTCAAGTTTCATTTGATTCAATTAGCTTTGTTGAATGCATTTGAGTTTCATTTGATTCAATTAGCTTTGTTTGACTTCATTTTACTTTCATTTGATTCAATTAGCTTTGTTTGACTTCATTTTACTTTCAATTTGATTCAATTAGCTTTGTTGAATGCATTTGACTTTCATTTGATTCAATTAGCTTTGTTGAATACATTTGAGTTTCATTTGATTCAATTAGCTTTGTTGAATGCATTTGAGTTTCATTTGATTCAATTAGCTTTATTTGACTTCCTTTGACTTTCATTTAATTCAATTAGCTTTGTTTGACTTCATTTTACTTGAATTTGATTCAATTAGCTTTCTTGAATGCATTTGAGTTTCATTTGATTCAATTAGCTTTGTTGAATGCATTTAAGTTTCATTTGATTCAATTAGCTTTCTTGAATGCATTTGAGTTTGATTTGATTCAATTAGCTTTCTTGAATGCATTTGAGTTTCATTTGATTCAATAAGTTTTGTTTGACGTCATTTGACTTTAATTTGATTCAATTAGCTTTGTTGAATGCATTCAAGTTTCATTTGATTCAATTAGCTTTGTTGAATGCATTTGAGTTTCATTTGATTCAATTAGCTTTGTTTGACTTCATTTTACTTTCATTTGATTCAATTAGCTTTGTTTGACTTCATTTTACTTTAATTTGATTCAATTAGCTTTGTTGAATGCATTTGAGTTTCATTTGATTCAATTAGCTTTGTTGAATACATTTGAGTTTCATTTGATTCAATTAGCTTTGTTGAATGCATTTGAGTTTCATTTGATTCAATTAGCTTTATTTGACTTCCTTTGACTTTCATTTAATTCAATTAGCTTTGTTTGACTTCATTTTACTTGAATTTGATTCAATTAGCTTTGTTGAATGCATTTGAGTTTCATTTGATTCAATTAGCTTTGTTGAATGCATTTAAGTTTCATTTGATTCAATTAGCTTTCTTGAATGCATTTGAGTTTCATTTGATTCAATTAGCTTTTTGAATGCATTTGAGTTTCATTTGATTCAATAAGTTTTGTTTGACGTCATTTGACTTTAATTTGATTCAATTAGCTTTGTTGAATGCATTCGAGTTTCATTTGATTCAATTAGCTTTGTTGAATGCATTTGAGTTTCATTTGATTCAATTAGCTTTGTTTGACTTCATTTGACTTTCATTTGATTCAATTAGCTTTGTTTGACTTCATTTTACTTTAATTTGATTCAATTAGCTTTGTTGAATGCATTTGAGTTTCATTTGATTCAATTAGCTTTGTTGAATGCATTTGAGTTTCATTTGATTCAATTAGCTTTGTTGAATGCATTTGAGTTTCATTTGATTCAATTAGCTTTATTTGACTTCCTTTGACTTTCATTTAATTCAATTAGCTTTGTTTGACTTCATTTTACTTGAATTTGATTCAATTAGCTTTGTTGAATGCATTTGAGTTTCATTTGATTCAATTAGCTTTGTTGAATGCATTTGAGTTTCATTTGATTCAATTAGCTTTCTTGAATGCATTTGAGTTTCATTTGATTCAATTAGCTTTGTTGAATGCATTTGAGTTTCATTTGATTCAATTAGTTGTTTAGACATTTGACTTTAATTTGATTCAATTAGCTTTGTTGAATGCATTTGAGTTTCATTTGATTCAATTAGCTTTGTTGAATGCATTTGAGTTTCATTTGATTCAATTAGCTTTGTTTGACTTCATTTGACTTTCATTTGATTCAATTAGCTTTGTTTGACTTCATTTTGACTTTAATTTGATTCAATTAGCTTTGTTGAATGCATTTGAATTTCATTTGATTCAATTAGCTTTGTTGAATGCATTTGAGTTTCATTTGATTCAATTAGCTTTGTTGAATGCATTTGAGTTTCATTTGATTCAATTAGCTTTATTTGACTTCCTTTGACTTTCATTTAATTCAATTAGCTTTGTTTGACTTCATTTTGACTTTAATTTGATTCAATTAGCTTTGTTGAATGCATTTGAGTTTCATTTGATTCAATTAGCTTTGTTGAATGCATTTGAGTTTCATTTGATTCAATTAGCTTTCTTGAATGCATTTGAGTTTCATTTGATTCAATTAGCTTTTTTGAATGCATTTGAGTTTCATTTGATTCAATAAGTTTTGTTTGACGTCATTTGACTTTAATTTGATTCAATTAGCTTTGTTGAATGCATTTGAGTTTCATTTGATTCAATTAGCTTTGTTGAATGCATTTGAGTTTCATTTGATTCAATTAGCTTTGTTTGACTTCATTTGACTTTCATTTGATTCAATTAGCTTTGTTGAATGCATTTGAATTTCATTTGATTCAATTAGCTTTGTTGAATGCATTTGAGTTTCATTTGATTCAATTAGCTTTGTTTGACTTCATTTTACTTTAATTTGATTCAATTAGCTTTGTTTGAATGCATTTGAGTTTCATTTGATTCAATTAGCTTTGTTGAATGCATTTGAGTTTCATTTGATTCAATTAGCTTTGTTGAATGCATTTGAGTTTCATTTGATTCAATTAGCTTTGTTGAATGCATTTGAGTTTCATTTGATTCAATAAGTTTTGTTTGACGTCATTTGACTTTAATTTGATTCAATTAGCTTTGTTGAATGCATTCGAGTTTCATTTGATTCAATTAGCTTTGTTGAATGCATTTGAGTTTCATTTGATTCAATTAGCTTTGTTTGACTTCATTTGACTTTCATTTGATTCAATTAGCTTTGTTTGACTTCATTTTACTTTCATTTGATTCAATTAGCTTTGTTGAATGCATTTGAATTTCATTTGATTCAATTAGCTTTGTTGAATGCATTTGAGTTTCATTTGATTCAATTAGCTTTGTTGAATGCATTTGAGTTTCATTTGATTCAATTAGCTTTATTTGACTTCCTTTGACTTTCATTTAATTCAATTAGCTTTGTTTGACTTCATTTTACTTTCATTTGATTCAATTAGCTTTGTTGAATGCATTTGAGTTTCATTTGATTCAATTAGCTTTGTTGAATGCATTTGAGTTTCATTTGATTCAATTAGCTTTGTTGAATGCATTTGAGTTTCATTTGATTCAATTAGCTTTTTGAATGCATTTGAGTTTCATTTGATTCAATAAGTTTTGTTTGACGTCATTTGACTTTCAATTTGATTCAATTAGCTTTGTTGAATGCATTCAAGTTTCATTTGATTCAATTAGCTTTGATGAATGCATTTGAGTTTCATTTGATTCAATTAGCTTTGTTTGACTTCATTTGACTTTCATTTGATTCAATTAGCTTTGTTTGACTTCATTTTACTTTAATTTGATTCAATTAGCTTTGTTGAATGCATTTGAGTTTCATTTGATTCAATTAGCTTTGTTGAATGCATTTGAGTTTCATTTGATTCAATTAGCTTTGTTGAATGCATTTGAGTTTCATTTGATTCAATTAGCTTTATTTGACTTCCTTTGAGTTTCATTTGATTCAATTAGCTTTGTTTGACTTCATTTTGACTTTCATTTGATTCAATTAGCTTTGTTGAATGCATTTGAGTTTCATTTGATTCAATTAGCTTTGTTGAATGCATTTAAGTTTCATTTGATTCAATTAGCTTTCTTGAATGCATTTGAGTTTCATTTGATTCAATTAGCTTTGTTTAATGCATTTGAGTTTCATTTGATTCAATAAGCTTTGTTTGACTTCATTTGACTTTAATTTGATTCAATTAGCTTTGTTGAATGCATTTGAGTTTCATTTGATTCAATTAGCTTTGTTGAATGCATTTGAATTTCATTTGATTCGATTAGCTTTGTTGAATGCATTTGAGTTTCATTTGATTCAATTAGCTTTGTTGAATGCATTTGAGTTTCATTTGATTCAATTAGCTTTGTTGAATGCATTTGAGTTTCATTTGATTCAATTAGCTTTGTTTGAATTCATTTTACTTTAATTTGATTCAATTAGCTTTGTTGAATGCATTTGAAGTTTCATTTGATTCAATTAGCTTTGTTGAATGCATTTGAGTTTCATTTGATTCAATTAGCTTTGTTGAATGCATTTGAGTTTCATTTGATTCAATTAGCTTTTTTGAATGCATTTGAGTTTCATTTGATTCAATAAGTTTTGTTTGACGTCATTTGACTTTAATTTGATTCAATTAGCTTTGTTGAATGCATTTGAGTTTCATTTGATTCAATTAGCTTTGTTGAATGCATTTGAGTTTCATTTGATTCAATTAGCTTTGTTGAATGCATTTGAGTTTCATTTGATTCAATTAGCTTTGTTGAATGCATTTGAGTTTCATTTGATTCAATTAGCTTTGTTTGAATGCATTTGACTTTCATTTGATTCAATTAGCTTTGTTGAATGCATTTGAGTTTCATTTGATTCAATTAGCTTTGTTGAATGCATTTGAGTTTCATTTGATTCAATTAGCTTTATTTGACTTCATTTGACTTTCATTTAATTCAATTAGCTTTGTTTGACTTCATTTGATCTTAATTTGATTCAATTAGCTTTGTTTGAATGCATTTGAGTTTCATTTGATTCAATTAGCTTTGTTGAATGCATTTGAGTTTCATTTGATTCAATTAGCTTTGTTGAATGCATTTGAGTTTGCATTTGATTCAATTAGCTTTGTTGAATGCATTTGAGTTTCATTTGATTCAATAAGCTTTGTTTGACGTCATTTGACTTTAATTTGATTCAATTAGCTTTGTTGAATGCATTTAAGTTTCATTTGATTCAATTAGCTTTGTTGAATGCATTTGAGTTTCATTTGATTCAATTAGCTTTGTTGAATGCATTTGAGTTTCATTTGATTCAATTAGCTTTGTTTGACTTCATTTTACTTTAATTTGATTCAATTAGCTTTGTTGAATGCATTTGAGTTTCATTTGATTCAATTAGCTTTGTTGAATGCATTTGAGTTTCATTTGATTCAATTAGCTTTGTTGAATGCATTTGAGTTTCATTTGATTCAATTAGCTTTAGTTGACTTCCTTTGACTTTCATTTGATTCAATTAGCTTTGTTTGACTTCATTTTACTTTAATTTGATTCAATTAGCTTTCTTGAATGCATTTGAGTTTCATTTGATTCAATTAGCTTTGTTGAATGCATTTGAGTTTCATTTGATTCAATTAGCTTTGTTGAATGCATTTGAGTTTCATTTGATTCAATTAGCTTTGTTGAATGCATTTGAGTTTCATTTGATTCAATAAGCTTTGTTTGACGTCATTTGACTTTCATTTGATTCAATTAGCTTTGTTGAATGCATTTGAGTTTCATTTGATTCAATTAGCTTTGTTGAATGCATTTGAGTTTCATTTGATTCAATTAGCTTTGTTTGAATGCATTTGAGTTTCATTTGATTCAATTAGCTTTGTTGAATGCATTTGAGTTTCATTTGATTCAATTAGCTTTGTTGAATGCATTTGAGTTTCATTTAATTCAATTAGCTTTGTTTGACTTCATTTTACTTGAATTTGATTCAATTAGCTTTCTTGAATGCATTTGAGTTTCATTTGATTCAATTAGCTTTGTTGAATGCATTTGAGTTTCATTTGATTCAATTAGCTTTCTTGAATGCATTTGAGTTTCATTTGATTCAATTAGCTTTGTTGAATGCATTTGAGTTTCATTTGATTCAATAAGTTTTGTTTGACGTCATTTGACTTTTAATTTGATTCAATTAGCTTTGTTGAATGCATTCAAGTTTCATTTGATTCAATTAGCTTTGTTGAATGCATTTGAGTTTCATTTGATTCAATTAGCTTTGTTTAACTTCATTTGACTTTCATTTGATTCAATTAGCTTTGTTTGACTTCATTTTACTTTAATTTGATTCAATTAGCTTTGTTGAATGCATTTGAATTTCATTTGATTCAATTAGCTTTGTTGAATGCATTTGAGTTTCATTTGATTCAATTAGCTTTGTTGAATGCATTTGAGTTTCATTTGATTCAATTAGCTTTATTTGACTTCATTTGAGTTTCATTTAATTCAATTAGCTTTGTTTGACTTCATTTGACTTTAATTTGATTCCATTAGCTTTGTTGAATGCATTTGAGTTTCATTTGATTCAATTAGCTTTGTTGAATGCATTTGAGTTTCATTTGATTCAATTAGCTTTCTTGAATGCATTTGAGTTTCATTTGATTCAATTAGCTTTTTGAATGCATTTGAGTTTCATTTGATTCAATAAGTTTTGTTTGACGTCATTTGACTTTAATTTGATTCAATTAGCTTTGTTGAATGCATTCAAGTTTCATTTGATTCAATTAGCTTTGTTGAATGCATTTGAGTTTCATTTGATTCAATTAGCTTTGTTTGACTTCCATTTGACTTTCATTTGATTCAATTAGCTTTGTTTGACTTCATTTGACTTTAATTTGATTCAATTAGCTTTGTTGAATGCATTTGAGTTTCATTTGATTCAATTAGCTTTGTTGAATGCATTTGAGTTTCATTTGATTCAATTAGCTTTGTTGAATGCATTTGAGTTTCATTTGATTCAATTAGCTTTATTTGACTTCCTTTGACTTTCATTTAATTCAATTAGCTTTGTTTGACTTCATTTTACTTTCATTTGATTCAATTAGCTTTGTTGAATGCATTTGAGTTTCATTTGATTCAATTAGCTTTGTTGAATGCATTTGAGTTTCATTTGATTCAATTAGCTTTTTGAATGCATTTGAGTTTCATTTGATTCAATTAGCTTTATTTGAATGCATTTGAGTTTCATTTGATTCAATAAGTTTTGTTTGACTTCATTTGACTTTAATTTGATTCAATTAGCTTTGTTGAATGCATTTGAGTTTCATTTGATTCAATTAGCTTTGTTGAATGCATTTGAGTTTCATTTGATTCAATTAGCTTTGTTTGACTTCATTTGAGTTTCATTTGATTCAATTAGCTTTGTTTGACTTCATTTTACTTTAATTTGATTCAATTAGCTTTGTTGAATGCATTTGAGTTTCATTTGATTCAATTAGCTTTGTTGAATGCATTTGAGTTTCATTTGATTCAATTAGCTTTGTTTGACTTC
The DNA here is from genome assembly GCA_947648045.1 of Beta corolliflora. NCBI lineage: Eukaryota > Viridiplantae > Streptophyta > Magnoliopsida > Caryophyllales > Amaranthaceae > Beta > Beta corolliflora. The sequence continues at coordinate 41,425 of CANSZD010003417.1, read as the reverse complement.
ATTTTAGTTGAATTTGATTCAATTAGCTTTGTTGAATGCATTTGAGTTTCATTTGATTCAATTAGCTTTGTTGAATGCATTTGAGTTTCATTTGATTCAATTAGCTTTGTTGAATGCATTTGAGTTTCATTTGATTCAATTAGCTTTGTTGAATGCATTTGAGTTTCATTTGATTCAATAAGTTTTGTTTGACGTCATTTGACTTTAATTTGATTCAATTAGCTTTGTTGAATGCATTTGAGTTTCATTTGATTCAATTAGCTTTGTTTGACTTCATTTGACTTTCATTTGATTCAATTAGCTTTGTTTGACTTCATTTTACTTTAATTTGATTCAATTAGCTTTGTTGAATGCATTTGAATTTCATTTGATTCAATTAGCTTTGTTGAATGCATTTGAGTTTCATTTGATTCAATTAGCTTTGTTGAATGCATTTGAGTTTCATTTGATTCAATTAGCTTTATTTGACTTCCTTTGACTTTCATTTAATTCAATTAGCTTTGTTTGACTTCATTTTACTTGAATTTGATTCAATTAGCTTTCTTGAATGCATTTGAGTTTCATTTGATTCAATTAGCTTTGTTGAATGCATTTGAGTTTCATTTGATTCAATTAGCTTTCTTGAATGCATTTGAGTTTGATTTGATTCAATTAGCTTTGTTTGACTTCATTTGATTTTCATTTGATTCAATAAGCTTTGTTTGAATGCATTTGAGTTTCATTTGATTCAATTAGCTTTGTTGAATGCATTCGAGTTTCATTTGATTCAATTAGCTTTGTTGAATGCATTTGAGTTTCATTTGATTCAATTAGCTTTGTTTGACTTCATTTTACTTTCATTTGATTCAATTAGCTTTGTTTGACTTCATTTGACTTTAATTTGATTCAATTAGCTTTGTTGAATGCATTTGAATTTCATTTGATTTAATTAGCTTTGTTGAATGCATTTGAGTTTCATTTGATTCAATTAGCTTTGTTGAATGCATTTGAGTTTCATTTGATTCAATTAGCTTTATTTGACTTCCTTTGACTTTCATTTAATTCAATTAGCTTTGTTTGACTTCATTTTACTTGAATTTGATTCAATTAGCTTTCTTGAATGCATTTGAGTTTCATTTGATTCAATTAGCTTTGTTGAATGCATTTGAGTTTCATTTGATTCAATTAGCTTTCTTGAATGCATTTGAGTTTGATTTGATTCAATTAGCTTTTTGAATGCATTTGAGTTTCATTTGATTCAATAAGTTTTGTTTGACGTCATTTGACTTTAATTTGATTCAATTAGCTTTGTTGAATGCATTCAAGTTTCATTTGATTCAATTAGCTTTGTTGAATGCATTTGAGTTTCATTTGATTCAATTAGCTTTGTTTGAATTCATTTTACTTTCATTTGATTCAATTAGCTTTGTTGAATGCATTTGAGTTTCATTTGATTCAATTAGCTTTGTTGAATACATTTGAGTTTCATTTAATTCAATTAGCTTTGTTTGACTTCATTTGACTTTAATTTGATTCAATTAGCTTTGTTGAATGCATTTGAGTTTCATTTGATTCAATTAGCTTTGTTGAATGCATTTGAGTTTCATTTGATTCAATTAGCTTTCTTGAATGCATTTGAGTTTCATTTGATTCAATTAGCTTTGTTGAATGCATTTGAGTTTCATTTGATTCAATAAGTTTTGTTTGAAGGCATTTGACTTTAATTTGATTCAATTAGCTTTGTTGAATGCATTCGAGTTTCATTTGATTCAATTAGCTTTGTTGAATGCATTTGAGTTTCATTTGATTCAATTAGCTTTGTTGAACTGCATTTGAGTTTCATTTGATTCAATCAGCTTTGTTTGACTTCATTTGACTTTAATTTGATTCAATTAGCTTTGTTGAATGCATTTGAGTTTCATTTGATTCAATTAGCTTTGTTGAATGCATTTGAGTTTCATTTGATTCAATTAGCTTTGTTGAATGCATTTGAGTTTCATTTGATTCAATTAGCTTTATTTGACTTCCTTTGACTTTCATTTAATTCAATTAGCTTTGTTTGACTTCATTTTACTTTAATTTGATTCAATTAGCTTTGTTGAATGCATTTGAGTTTCATTTGATTCAATTAGCTTTGTTGAATGCATTTGAGTTTCATTTGATTCAATTAGCTTTGTTGAATGCATTTGAGTTTCATTTGATTCAATTAGCTTTGTTGAATGCATTTGAGTTTCATTTGATTCAATAAGTTTTGTTTGACGTCATTTGACTTTAATTTGATTCAATTAGCTTTGTTGAATGCATTCGAGTTTCATTTGATTCAATTAGCTTTGTTGAATGCATTTGAGTTTCATTTGATTCAATTAGCTTTATTTGACTGCATTTGAGTTTCATTTGATTCAATTAGCTTTATTTGACTTCATTTGACTTTAATTTGATTCAATTAGCTTTGTTGAATGCATTTGAGTTTCATTTGATTCAATTAGCTTTGTTGAATGCATTTGAGTTTCATTTGATTCAATTAGCTTTGTTGAATGCATTTGAGTTTCATTTGATTCAATTAGCTTTGTTTGACTTCATTTGACTTTCATTTGAATTCAATTAGCTTTGTTTGAATGCATTTGAGTTTCATTTGATTCAATTAGCTTTGTTGAATGCATTTGAGTTTCATTTGATTCAATTAGCTTTGTTGAATGCATTTGAGTTTCATTTGATTCAATTAGCTTTGTTGAATGCATTTGAGTTTCATTTGATTCAATTAGCTTTTTTGAATGCATTTGAGTTTCATTTGATTCAATAAGCTTTGTTTGAATGCATTTGACTTTAATTTGATTCAATTAGCTTTGTTGAATGCATTTGAGTTTCATTTGATTCAATTAGCTTTGTTGAATGCATTTGAGTTTCATTTGATTCAATTAGCTTTGTTTGACTTCATTTGACTTTCATTTGATTCAATTAGCTTTGTTTGACTTCATTTGACTTTAATTTGATTCAATTAGCTTTGTTGAATGCATTTGAGATTTCATTTGATTCAATTAGCTTTGTTGAATGCATTTGAGATTTCATTTGATTCAATTAGCTTTGTTTGAATGCATTTGAGTTTCATTTGATTCAATTAGCTTTGTTGAATGCATTTGAGTTTCATTTGATTCAATTAGCTTTGTTGAATGCATTTGAGTTTCATTTGATTCAATTAGCTTTGTTTGAATGCATTTGAGTTTCATTTGATTCAATTAGCTTTTTTGAATGCATTTGAGTTTCATTTGATTCAATTAGCTTTGTTTGAATTCATTTGAGTTTAATTTGATTCAATTAGCTTTGTTGAATGCATTTGAGTTTCATTTGATTCAATTAGCTTTGTTTGACTTCATTTGACTTTCATTTGATTCAATTAGCTTTGTTGAATGCATTTGAGTTTCATTTGATTCAATTAGCTTTGTTGAATGCATTTGAGTTTCATTTGATTCAATTAGCTTTGTTGAATGCATTTGAGTTTCATTTGATTCAATTAGCTTTGTTGAATGCATTTGAGTTTCATTTGATTCAATTAGCTTTATTTGACTTCATTTGACTTTCATTTGATTCAATTAGCTTTGTTTGACTTCATTTGACTTTAATTTGATTCAATTAGCTTTGTTGAATGCATTTGAGTTTCATTTGATTCAATTAGCTTTGTTGAATGCATTTGAGTTTCATTTGATTCAATTAGCTTTCTTGAATGCATTTGAGTTTCATTTGATTCAATTAGCTTTGTTTAATGCATTTGAGTTTCATTTGATTCAATTAAGCTTTGTTGAATGCATTTGAGTTTAATTTGATTCAATTAGCTTTGTTGAATGCATTTGAGTTTCATTTGATTCAATTAGCTTTGTTGAATGCATTTGAGTTTCATTTGATTCAATTAGCTTTGTTTGAATGCATTTGAGTTTCATTTGATTCAATTAGCTTTATTTGACTGCATTTGAGTTTAATTTGATTCAATTAGCTTTGTTGAATGCATTTGAGTTTCATTTGATTCAATTAGCTTTGTTGAATGCATTTGAGTTTCATTTGATTCAATTAGCTTTGTTGAATGCATTTGAGTTTCATTTGATTCAATTAGCTTTATTTGACTTCATTTGACTTTCATTTGATACAATTAGCTTTGTTTGAATGCATTTGAGTTTCATTTGATTCAATTAGCTTTGTTGAATGCATTTGAGTTTAATTTTATTCAATTAGCTTTGTTGAATGCATTTGAGTTTCATTTGATTCAATTAGCTTTGTTGAATGCATTTGAGTTTCATTTGATTCAATTAGCTTTTTGAATGCATTTGAGTTTCATTTGATTCAATAAGTTTTGTTTGACGTCATTTGACTTTAATTTGATTCAATTAGCTTTGTTGAATGCATTTGAGTTTCATTTGATTCAATTAGCTTTGTTGAATGCATTTGAGTTTCATTTGATTCAATTAGCTTTGTTTGACTTCATTTGACTTTCATTTGATTCAATTAGCTTTGTTTGACTTCATTTTACTTTAATTTGATTCAATTAGCTTTGTTGAATGCATTTGAGTTTCATTTGATTCAATTAGCTTTGTTGAATGCATTTGAGTTTCATTTGATTCAATTAGCTTTGTTTGAATGCATTTGAGTTTCATTTGATTCAATTAGCTTTGTTGAATGCATTTGAGTTTCATTTGATTCAATTAGCTTTGTTGAATGCATTTGAGTTTCATTAGATTCAATTAGCTTTGTTGAATGCATTTGAGTTTCATTTGATTCAATTAGCTTTGTTGAATGCATTTGAGTTTCATTTGATTCAATTAGCTTTGTTGAATGCATTTGAGTTTCATTTGATTCAATTAGCTTTGTTGAATGCATTTGAGTTTCATTTGATTCAATTAGCTTTTGTTTGACTTCATTTGACTTTCATTTGATTCAATTAGCTTTGTTTGAATGCATTTGAGTTTCATTTGATTCAATTAGCTTTGTTGAATGCATTTGAGTTTCATTTGATTCAATTAGCTTTGTTGAATGCATTTGAGTTTCATTTGATTCAATTAGCTTTGTTGAATGCATTTGAGTTTCATTTGATTCAATTAGCTTTGTTTGACTTCATTTGACTTTCATTTGATTCAATTAGCTTTGTTTGACTTCATTTGACTTTAATTTGATTCAATTAGCTTTGTTGAATGCATTTGAGTTTCATTTGATTCAATTAGCTTTGTTGAATGCATTTGAGTTTCATTTGATTCAATTAGCTTTGTTGAATGCATTTGAGCTTCATTTGATTCAATTAGCTTTGTTGAATGCATTTGAGTTTCATTTGATTCAATTAGCTTTGTTTGACGTCATTTGACTTTAATTTGATTCAATTAGCTTTGTTGAATGCATTTGAGTTTCATTTGATTCAATTAGCTTTGTTGAATGCATTTGAGTTTCATTTGATTCAATTAGCTTTGTTGAATGCATTTGAGTTTCATTTGATTCAATTAGCTTTGTTTGACTTCATTTGACTTTCATTTGATTCAATTAGCTTTGTTGAATGCATTTGAGTTTCATTTGATTCAATTAGCTTTGTTGAATGCATTTGAGTTTCATTTGATTCAATTAGCTTTGTTGAATGCATTTGAGTTTCATTTGATTCAATTAGCTTTGTTTGAATTCATTTGACTTTCATTTGATTCAATTAGCTTTGTTTGACTTCATTTGACTTTAATTTGATTCAATTAGCTTTGTTGAATGCATTTGAGTTTCATTTGATTCAATTAGCTTTGTTGAATGCATTTGAGTTTCATTTGATTCAATTAGCTTTGTTGAATGCATTTGAGTTTCATTTGATTCAATTAGCTTTGTTGAATGCATTTGAGTTTCATTTGATTCAATAAGTTTTGTTTGACGTCATTTGACTTTAATTTGATTCAATTAGCTTTGTTGAATGCATTTGAGTTTCATTTGATTCAATTAGCTTTGTTGAATGCATTTGAGTTTCATTTGATTCAATTAGCTTTGTTTGACTTCATTTGACTTTCATTTGATTCAATTAGCTTTGTTGAATGCATTTGAGTTTCATTTGATTCAATTAGCTTTGTTGAATGCATTTGAGTTTCATTTGATTCAATTAGCTTTGTTATGACTTCTTGAGTTTCATTTGATTCAATTAGCTTTGTTGAATGCATTTGAGTTTCATTTGATTCAATTAGCTTTCTTGAATGCATTTGAGTTTCATTTGATTCAATTAGCTTTGTTGAATGCATTTGAGTTTCATTTGATTCAATTAGCTTTGTTGAATGCATTTGAGTTTCATTTGATTCAATTAGCTTTGTTGAATGCATTTGAGTTTCATTTGATTCAATTAGCTTTGTTGAATGCATTTGAGTTTCATTTGATTCAATTAGCTTTGTTGAATGCATTCGAGTTTCATTTGATTCAATTAGCTTTGTTGAATGCATTTGAGTTTCATTTGATTCAATTAGCTTTGTTGAATGCATTTGAGTTTCATTTGATTCAATTAGCTTTGTTGAATGCATTTGAGTTTCATTTGATTCAATTAGCTTTGTTGAATGCATTTGAGTTTCTGATGCGAAATCGTATATGAAAATGTAACTTAAGCTCGATAAGCTTTACTCACTTATTTGTGCTTAAGGATTCTAAATCGGTTATGAAGTTTATCTCACTTATTAACTGATTTAGGAGGGTTTTGAGAGTGGATTTAATTAGTTTAAACTCACTAATTATATTAACTCTCTCTTAAATTAAGTTTCACTCACTTAACTCAAGGGTTTCGAAATTAAGATCACTTCTTAATCACAAGAGGAATTTCGGATTTTTCAATCTCCAAAAACTCGAATAAACACAAAGTTTAAATCAAAACTAAAACTGATTTTTCATTACTTGATCCATTACATATATCAAGTACAAGCTAAAGAAGGCTTAAAACATTAGCCAAAATATCTAAGCACCAAAGTAATTAAACAAATCAATTAAACAACAAATATCTCTTAATCCAACAAGGATGTAAGGAGGAATAGTGTTGTTGTGTGTTTTGTTGACTTTGGGGCAAAGTGGGACGGTTTTCTTCAAGCAAGTGGAGGGCTTGTCTTAGCTTGCAAGGGAAGCTTCAAAAGATCTCCATGAGTGCCCATTACACGTCCCAAGTATGGTTCGCAACCCCAAGTACGGTTCGACCAATTTACACTTACGCTAAACAAAATAATTCCGGGTTTACAAAAACCGAAAATTACAAAAACGTTAATTAAACTAACTAGCTTAATTAACTTCCTTTCCTTCGTTGCTCAACATGATTAAACTAGTACTAATCTTTAAACCGTGAATCTCTCCTTTGTTGTGATTGAGATTAGTACTTAGTAGAATTTCGGAATTAGCAACTGATTTCGTATCATCCTCTCCTTCTTCAAAAGGAATTGTCCTCAATTCTTGCACATCTTCATCTTCTAAATAGGGGGATAAGTCCCCTACGTTGAATGTTGCTGCCACGCCATAGTCTCCGGGAAGGTCTATCTTGTAAGCATTGTCTCCATAACGTTCAAGAACCTTGAAAGGTCCTTCAGCTCGGGGCATGAGTTTATGCTTTCTTTTACTTGGAAACCTCTCCTTCCTCAAGTGAATCCACACCAAATCTTCCGAGCAAACAACCTCGGTTTCCGACTTTTGTTTGCTTTCCTTTTGTACATCTCATTTGTCTTCTCGATATTGGTGCGTATTTCTTTGTGAACTTTCACCATTGTTTCAGCTTGTTGCCTAGCATCTCCATGGACATAAGAGTCTTTAGGCAACGAAATAAGATCAATAGGTACATACGGATTTACCCCATATACCACTTCGAACGGTGAATGTTTTGTTGCAAAAGTTGGAGTTCTATTGTAAGCAAACTCCGCATGGCATAACTTGACATCCCAATCCTTTCCCGTCTTGCTCACTAAGCCCCTTAACAAGGTGCCTAGAGTTCGATTGGTCACTTCGGTTTGACCATCTGTTTGGGGGGTGATGTGAAGTACTAAACAAGCAACTTAGTACCCATCATCCTCCATAGGGACCTCCAAAAATGACTCAAAAACTTACTATCTCGATCCGAGACAATAGTTCTTGGCACTCCATGCAAGCGAACAATTTCCCTGAAATATAAACAAGAAACATTAAGAGCATCTTCCGTTTTGTGACAAGGCACGAAGTGTGCCATTTTTGAGAAACGGTCCACTACCACCATGACCGAATCCTTCCCTCTTTGTGTCCTAGGAAGAGCCACAATGAAATCCATACTGACATCCTCCCATGGTCTCTCCGGTGTTGGTAAAGGAGTGTACAACCCCTTATGGAACGTGCTTTTAGCCCTTTGACAAACACCACAACGAGCCAAAACAGCATGTACTTCTTTGAGCATATGAGGCCACGAAAAATGTTCTTGTAACAACTCCATAGTCTTGTTAACGCCAAAATGGCCAGCTAACCCACCTCCATGAGCTTCTCTAATTAGCAAATCACGAACGGGACATTTAGGAACACAAAGTTTGTTCCCTTTAAACAAAAACCCTTCCATTTGATGATAATGGTCTTTTGGACCATCCTTGGTAGCCACGAACAGGTCACGTGTCTCCTCATCAAGAACATAGAATTCTTTAATCAACTCAAACCCAAGTACCTTGGAATCCACCATGTTAAGCAATACGTGTCTCCGAGATAAAGCATCAGCTACAATGTTGGCTTTTCCGGCCTTGTACTTGGCAACAAAATTGAAAGATTGTAAGAATTCCACCCATTTAGCATGACGAGCACTAAGCTTATGTTGGCCATGAATATATTTCAATGATTCATGATCCGAATGGAGAACAAAAGCTTGTGGTCGCAAATAGTGACTCCAATGATTAAGAGCTCTAACCATGGCGTAAAACTCTTTATCATACGTGGAATAATTCAACTTGGCTCGATTTAGTTTCTCGCTAAAATAAGCAATAGGTTTGCCACATTGAATTAGAACAGCCCCAATACCCGTTCCACTTGCGTCACACTCAACTTCAAATGGTTTAGTGAAATCAGGTAAAGCTAAAATAGGCGTGTTACACATTTTCTCCTTTACAAGTTCAAACGCCTTTTGAGCTGCGTCACTCCATGTAAATTTTCCATGTTTAGTACATTCGAGTTATAGGAGCTAATAATGTGCTGAAATTATTTATAAACCTCCTATAAAATGAAGCTAAACCATGAAAAGATCTCACCTCGGTGATAGTGGTGGGAACCGGCCAAGAAGAAATTGCTTCTACTTTGGATGGATCCACCTTCACGCCTTCATCGAAATGATGAAACCAAGGAAGCCAATCTCCCTTTGCATAAACGTGCACTTTTCTAGCTTTCCGTACGGTTTTGCTCTTTTAGAACTTCGAACAATCGTTGCAAATGCTCCAAATGATCCTCCTTGTTAGAACTATAGACAAGAATATCATCCAAATACACCACCACGAACTTTCCCAAAAACGGCCTAAGTACTTCATTCATCAATCTCATGAACGTACTAGGGGCATTTGTGAGACCAAACGGCATAACCATCCATTCATACAACCCATACTTCGTTTTGAAAGCCGTCTTCCACTCATCTCCCTCTCTCATGCATATTTGGTGGTATCCACTTCTCAAATCAATTTTCGAAAACAAATTGGATCCACTTAACTCATCTAACATGTCATCTAACCTAGGGATGGGAAATCTGTATTTGATGGTTATATTGTTCACAGCACGGCTATCAATACACATCCTCCATGTTCCGTCTTTTTTTGGCACAAGTAAAGCCGGAACAACACATGGACTTTTACTCTCTCTCACGTAGCCTTTCTTCATCAATTCACTGATTTGGCTTTGTAACTCCTCACTTTCTTTGGGATTGCATCTATAGGAAGGTTTATTTGGAAGTGGTGCTCCGGGAATGAGATCAATTTGATGCTCAATTCCACGTTTAGGGGGTAGGCCATTTGGTAGGTCATTAGGAAACACGTCTCCAAATCCCTCCAATAACTCCCTCAAATCCGAATCTTCAACTTCCATTCCCTCGTTCACCTCCTTAGCAATTAGAACATACACGACCTGATTTGTTCCCAACTCCCTCTCGAATCTTTTTCTCCCCAAAAACACACTACCACACACGAGGTTCTTTTTTTGTTTAGGTGTAGTGTCTCGGATTTTTGAAGGGGGCAATGGTACTAAGGTTTTGATTTTACCATTCTTGTTTACCTTATACACATTCGAACAACCATCATGCATTACTTTTCGATCAAATTGCCACGGTCTACCAAGTAGAATATGGCACGCAGTCATAGGAATTACATCACATAGAATTTCATCTTCATAATTTCCAATGGAAAACGTGATTAAAACTCTATTCTTCACCCTTACTTCACTATCATCATCTAACCATTTCGGTTTATAAGGATGTGGATGTTTAGTAGTAGGTAATGCTAACTTCTCTACGAGTTCAGTTGAAGCCACATTTGTACAACTACCACCATCAATGATTAACGTGCATAGCTTCTTATTCACTAAGCATTTCGAATGAAAAATGGTTTCTCTTTGTTCCTCATTTTCAGCCACGACATTAGAGTACAAGGATCTTCTAAGAACCAACATTTCACCCTCCATTTCCGGATTACACACGTCCTCATCACTTTCGTTTCCTAAATCAGATTTATCATGTTGCTTTTCTAAGAGGTATAACCTCTCCAATTCGTCTATCTCCTCTATGTCCCTTATAGTCATGACTCTTTTCGTAGGACAAGTCGATTGGTAATGACCATAACCTTGACACTTAAAACATTTCACTTTAAAGGCTTTATCATCTACAACTTTCTCCTTCTCTTTTGGAATGAAATCTGATTTTTTGTTCTTATCAAAGTTGCTAGTACTAGTATTAGCTTTAAAAGTACTAAATGGCTTTGAATAAGACTTACTTGTTGTTGCTTTCTTCTTTTGGCTGTCAATTTTGAGAGCCACTTTGCAAGCCTCATCGAAAGAAAGGTATGGGTATACCTCCACCTTCTCACGCACATCCTCATTTAGGCCTCCCAAGAATCTGCCCAATTTTTGCTCCTCCATTTCTTCTATTTCACAAACAATGGAAAGCTTTTCGAATTCCTTGATGTACTCATCCATGGACGTGGTGCCTTGTTTGAGTGTGGACCATCTAACATACTGATTTTGCTTGTAGTTAGTAGGAACAAAACGCTTCCGCAATTGCTTCTTCAATTTCTCCCAAGTAGCAATCTTGGATTTGTTCTCCTTCACCCTTTGCCTCTTCAAGCCTTCTAACCAAATGGATGCATATTTGGTTAGCTTCAAAACAGCAACCTTGTATTTCTTATCATTCGGAGTGTCTTTGTAATCAAAAAAACGCTCCAAAGAACGTTCCCATTCAATGTATAATTCCGGATCACTAGCTCCGTCAAAATCCGGAACTTCGATTTTCAAACCCCTATCATCAGCCCTAGAACTCCTTTCTTCCTCATTGGGTTTCTTCTTAAACAATTCTAAGGTTATCTTTGCCATCATGTCGTGTAATGCTTCGTTTTGCTTAGCTAGAGCTTCTAGCATCGCATCTCTTCTAGCATTATCATTCATTTCATCGTCCATTTCAGAACTTAGCTCTGGATACCACTTGATGCGAAATCGTATATGAAAATGTAACTTAAGCTCGATAAGCTTTACTCACTTATTTGTGCTTAAGGATTCTAAATCGGTTATGAAGTTTATCTCACTTATTAACTGATTTAGGAGGGTTTTGAGAGTGGATTTAATTAGTTTAAACTCACTAATTATATTAACTCTCTCTTAAATTAAGTTTCACTCACTTAACTCAAGGGTTTCGAAATTAAGATCACTTCTTAATCACAAGAGGAATTTCGGATTTTTCAATCTCCAAAAACTCGAATAAACACAAAGTTTAAATCAAAACTAAAACTGATTTTTCATTACTTGATCCATTACATATATCAAGTACAAGCTAAAGAAGGCTTAAAACATTAGCCAAAATATCTAAGCACCAAAGTAATTAAACAAATCAATTAAACAACAAATATCTCTTAATCCAACAAGGATGTAAGGAGGAATAGTGTTGTTGTGTGTTTTGTTGACTTTGGGGGCAAAGTGGGACGGTTTTCTTCAAGCAAGTGGAGGGCTTGTCTTAGCTTGCAAGGGAAGCTTCAAAAGATCTCCATGAGTGCCCATTACACGTCCCAAGTATGGTTCGCAACCCCAAGTACGGTTCGACCAATTTACACTTACGCTAAACAAAATAATTCCGGGTTTACAAAAACCGAAAATTACAAAAACGTTAATTAAACTAACTAGCTTAATTAACTTCCTTTCCTTCGTTGCTCAACATGATTAAACTAGTACTAATCTTTAAACCGTGAATCTCTCCTTTGTTGTGATTGAGATTAGTACTTAGTAGAATTTCGGAATTAGCAACTGATTTCGTATCACTTAATTAGCTTTGTTGAATACATTTGAGTTTCATTTGATTCAATTAGCTTTGTTGAATGCATTTGAGTTTCATTTGATTCAATTAGCTTTATTTGACTTCCTTTGACTTTCATTTGATTCAATTAGCTTTGTTTGACTTCATTTTACTTTAATTTGATTCAATTAGCTTTCTTGAATGCATTTGAGTTTCATTTGATTCAATTAGCTTTGTTGAATGCATTTAAGTTTCATTTGATTCAATTAGCTTTCTTGAATGCATTTGAGTTTGATTTGATTCAATTAGCTTTTTGAATGCATTTGAGTTTCATTTGATTCAATAAGATTTGTTTGACGTCATTTGACTTTAATTTGATTCAATTAGCTTTGTTGAATGCATTCAAGTTTCATTTGATTCAATTAGCTTTGTTGAATGCATTTGAGTTTCATTTGATTCAATTAGCTTTGTTTGACTTCATTTTACTTTCATTTGATTCAACTAGCTTTGTTTGACTTCATTTTACTTTAATTTGATTCAATTAGCTTTGTAGAATGCATTTGAATTTCATTTGACTTAATTAGCTTTGTTGAATACATTTGAGTTTCATTTGATTCAATTAGCTTTGTTGAATGCATTTGAGTTTCATTTGATTCAATTAGCTTTATTTGACTTCCTTTGACTTTCATTTAATTCAATTAGCTTTGTTTGACTTCATTTTACTTGAATTTGATTCAATTAGCTTTCTTGAATGCATTTGAGTTTCATTTGATTCAATTAGCTTTGTTGAATGCATTTAAGTTTCATTTGATTCAATTAGCTTTCTTGAATGCATTTGAGTTTGATTTGATTCAATTAGCTTTTTGAATGCATTTGAGTTTCATTTGATTCAATAAGTTTTGTTTGACGTCATTTGACTTTAATTTGATTCAATTAGCTTTGTTGAATGCATTCAAGTTTCATTTGATTCAATTAGCTTTGTTGAATGCATTTGAGTTTCATTTGATTCAATTAGCTTTGTTTGACTTCATTTTACTTTCATTTGATTCAATTAGCTTTGTTTGACTTCATTTTACTTTAATTTGATTCAATTAGCTTTGTAGAATGCATTTGAATTTCATTTGATTCAATTAGCTTTGTTGAATACATTTGAGTTTCATTTAATTCAATTAGCTTTGTTTGACTTCATTTTACTTGAATTTGATTCAATTAGCTTTCTTGAATGCATTTGAGTTTCATTTGATTCAATTAGCTTTGTTGAATGCATTTAAGTTTCATTTGATTCAATTAGCTTTCTTGAATGCATTTGAGTTTGATTTGATTCAATTAGCTTTTTGAATGCATTTGAGTTTCATTTGATTCAATGAGTTTTGTTTGACGTCATTTGACTTTAATTTGATTCAATTAGCTTTGTTGAATGCATTCAAGTTTCATTTGATTCAATTAGCTTTGTTGAATGCATTTGAGTTTCATTTGATTCAATTAGCTTTGTTTAACTTCATTTTACTTTGATGCGAAATCGTATATGAAAATGTAACCTAAGCTCGATAAGCTTTACTCACTTATTTATGCTTAAGGATTCTAAATCGGTTTTGAAGTTTATCTTACTTAGAAACTGATTTAGGAGGTTTTTTGAGAGTGGATTTAATTAGTTTAAACTCACTAATTATATTAACTCTCTCTTAAATTAAGTTTAACTCACTTAACTCAAGGGTTTCGAAATTAAGATCACTTCTTAATTGCAAGAGGAATTTCGGATTTTTCAATCTCCAAAAAAACCGAATAAACACAATGTTTAATTCAAAACTAAAAACTGATTTTTCATTTATGATCACCAATACATATATATTACAAGCTAATCAATCTCAAAAAGATCTAAGTACCAAAGTGATTAAACAAAGCAATTAAACAACAAAGATCTCTTAATCCAACAAAGATGTAAGAAGGAATAGTGTTGTTGTGTGTTTTGTTGACTTTGGGGCAAGGTGGGACGGTTTTCATCACCAAGTGGGGGGGCTTGTCTTAGCTTGCAAGGAAAGCTTCAAGATATCTTCAAGAACCCCTTTTCACACGTCCCAAGTATGGTTCGCAACCCCAAGCATGGTTCGACCAATTTACACTTACGCTAAACAAAATAATTCCGGGTTTACAAAAACCGAAAATTACAAAAACGTTAATTAAACTAACTAGCTTAATTAACTTCCTTTCCTTTGTTGCTCAACATGATTAAACTAGTACTAATCTTTAAACCGTGAATCTCTCCTTTATTGTGATTGAGATTAGTACTTAGTAGAATTTCGGAATTAGCAACTGATTTCGTATCATCCTCTCCTTCTTCAAAAGGAATTGTCCTCAATTCTTGCACATCTTCATCTTCTAAATAGGGGGATAAGTCCCCTACGTTGAATGTTGCTGCCACGCCATAGTCTCCGGGAAGGTCTATCTTGTAAGCATTGTCTCCATAACGTTCAAGAACCTTGAAAGGTCCTTCAGCTCGGGGCATGAGTTTATGCTTTCTTTTACTTGGAAACCTCTCCTTCCTCAAGTGAATCCACACCAAATCTTCCGGAGCAAACAACCTCGGTTTCCGACTTTTGTTTGCTTTCTTTTTGTACATCTCATTTGTCTTCTCGATATTGGTGCGTATTTCTTTGTGAACTTTCACCATTGTTTCAGCTTGTTGCCTAGCATCTCCATGGACATAAGAGTCTTTAGGCAACGAAATAAGATCAATAGGTACATACGGATTTACCCCATATACCACTTCGAACGGTGAATGTTTTGTTGCAAAAGTTGGAGTTCTATTGTAAGCAAACTCCGCATGGCATAACTTGACATCCCAATCCTTTCCCGTCTTGCTCACTAAGCCCCTTAACAAGGTGCCTAGAGTTCGATTGGTCACTTCGGTTTGACCATCTGTTTGGGGGTGATGTGAAGTACTAAACAGCAACTTAGTACCCATCATCCTCCATAGGGACCTCCAAAAATGACTCAAAAACTTACTATCTCGATCCGAGACAATAGTTCTTGGCACTCCATGCAAGCGAACAATTTCCCTGAAATATAAACAAGAAACATTAATAGCATCTTCCGTTTTGTGACAAGGCACGAAATGTGCCATTTTTGAGAAACGGTCCACTACCACCATGACCGAATCCTTCCCTCTTTGTGTCCTAGGAAGAGCCACAATGAAATCCATACCGACATCCTCCCATGGTCTCTCCGGTGTTGGTAAAGGAGTGTACAACCCCTTATGGAACGTGCTTTTAGCCCTTTGACAAACCCCACAACGAGTCAAAACAAAGCATGTACTTCTTTGATCATATGAGGCCATGAGAAATGTTCTTGTAACAACTCTAGAGTCTTACTAACGCCAAAATGTCCAGCCAACCCACCTCCATGAGCTTCTCTAATTAACAAATCACGAACGGGACATTTAGGAACACAAAGTTTGTTCCCCTTAAACAAAAACCCTTCCATTTGATGATAATGGTCTTTCGGACCATCTTTGGTAGCCACGAACAGGTCACGTGTCTCCTCATCAAGAACATAGAATTCCTTAATCAACTCAAACCCAAGTACCTTGGAATCCACCATGTTAAGCAATACGTGTCTCCGTGATAAAGCATCGGCTACAATGTTGGCTTTTCCGCCTTATACTTGGCAACAAAATTGAAAGATTGTAAGAATTCTACCCATTTAGCATGACGAGCACTAAGCTTATGTTGGCCATGAATATATTTCAACGATTCATGATCGAAGTGGAGAACAAAAGCTTGTGGTCGCAAATAGTGACTCCAATGATTAAGAGCTCTAACCATGGCATAAAACTCTATCATACGTGGAATAATTCAACTTGGCTTGATTTAGTTTCTCGCTAAAATAAGCAATAGGTTTGCCACATTGAATTAAAACAGCCCCAATACCCGTTCCACTTGCATCACACTCAACTTCAAATGGTTTTGCAAAATCAGGTAAAGCTAGGATAGGCGTTTTACACATTTTCTCCTTTACAAGTTCAAACGCCTTTTGAGCTGCGTCACTCCATACAAATTTTCCATGTTTAGTGCATTCAGTTATAGGAGCTAATAAAGTGCTGAAATTATTTATAAATCTCCTATAAAAAGAAGCTAAACCATGAAAAGATCTCACCTCGGTGATAGTTGTGGGAACCGGCCAAGAAGAAATTGCTTCTACTTTGGATGGATCCACCTTCACCCCCTCATCGAAATGATGAAACCAAGGAAGCCAATCTCCCTTTGCATAAACGTGCACTTTTCAAGCTTTCCATACGAGTTTTGCTCTTTTAGAACTTCGAACAATTGTTGCAAATGATCTAAATGATCCTCCTTGTTAGCACTATAGACAAGAATATCATCCAAATACACAACCACGAACTTTCCCAAAAACGGCCTAAGTACTTCATTCATCAATCTCATGAACGTACTAGGGGCATTTGTGAGACCAAATGGCATAACCAGCCATTCATACAACCCATACTTCGTTTTGAAAGCCGTCTTCCACTCATCTCCCTCTCTCATGCATATTTGGTGGTATCCACTTCTCAAATCAATTTTCGAAAACAAATTGGATCCACTTAGCTCATCTAACATGTCATCTAACCTAGGGATGGGAAATCGTATTTGATGGTTATATTGTTCGCAGCACGGCTATCAATACACATCCTCCATGTTCCGTCTTTTTTTGGCACAAGTAAAGCCGGAACAGCACAGGGACTTTTACTCTCTCTCACGTAGCCTTTCTTCATCAATTCACTGATTTGGCTTTGTAACTCCTCACTTTCTTTGGGATTGCATCTATAGGAAGGTTTATTTGGAAGTGGTGCTCCGGGAATGAGATCAATTTGATGCTCAATTCCACGTTTAGGGGGTAGGCCATTTGGTAGGTCATTAGGAAACACGTCTCCAAATCCCTCCAATAACTCCCTCAAATCTGAATCTTCAACTTCCATTCCCTCGTTCACCTCCTTAGCAACTAGAACATACACGATCTGATTTGTTCCCAACTCCCTCTCGAATCTTTTTCTCCCTAAAAACACACTACCACTCACGAGGTTCTTTTTTGGCTTAGGTGTTGTGTCTCGTATTTTTGAAGGGGGCAATGGTAATAAGGTTTTGGTTTTGCCATTCTTGTTTACCTTATACACATTCGAACAACCATCATGCATTACTTTTCGATCAAATTGCCACGGTCAACCAAGTAGAATATGGCACGCAAATCATAGGAATTACATCACATAGAATTTCATCTTCATAATTTCCAATGGAAAACGTGATTAAAACTCTATTCTTCACCCTTACTTCACTATCATCATCTAACCATTTCAGTTTATAAGGATGTGGATGTTTAGTAGTAGGTAATGCTAACTTCTCTACAAGTTCGGTTGAAGCTACATTTGTACAACTACCACCATCAATGATTAACGTGCATAGCTTCTTATTCACTAAGCATTTCGAATGAAAAATGGTTTCTCTTTGTTCCTCATTTTCAGCCACGACATTAGAGTACAAGGATCTCCTAAGAACCAACATTTCACCCTCCATTTCCGGGATTACACACGTCCTCATCACTTTCGTTACCTAAATCGGATTTATCATGTTGCCTTTCTAAGAGGTATATCCTCTCCAATTCGTCTATCTCCTCTATGTCCCTTATAGTCATGACTCTTTTCGTAGGACAAGTCGATTGGTAATGACCATAACCTTGACACTTAAAACATTTAACTTTAAAGGCCTTGTCATCTACCACTTTCTCCTTCTCTTTCGGAATGAAATCTGATTTTTTGTTCTTATCAAAGTTGCTAGTACTAGTATTAGCTTTAAAAGTACTAAATGGCTTTGAATAAGACTTACTTGTTGTTGCTTTCTTCTTTTGGCTGTCAATTTTGAGAGCCACTTTGCAAGCCTCGTCGAAAGAAAGGTATGGGTACACCTCCACTTTCTCACGCACATCCTCATTTAGGCCTCCTAAGAATCTCGCCCAATTTTTGCTCTTCCATTTCTTCTATTTCACAAACAATGGAAAGCTTTTCGAATTCCTTGATGTACTCATCCATGGACGTGGTGCCTTGTTTGAGTGTGGACCATCTAACATACTGATTTTGCTTGTAGTTAGTTGGAACAAAACGCTTCCGTAATTGCTTCTTTAATTTCTCCCAAGTAGCAATCTTGGATTTGTTCTCCTTCACCCTTTGCCTCTTCAAGCCTTCTAACCAAATGGATGCATATTTGGTTAGTTTCAAAACAGCAACCTTGTATTTCTTATCATTCGGAGTGTCTTTGTAATCAAAAAAACGCTCCAAAGAACGTTCCCATTCAATGTATAATTCCGGATCACTAGCTCCGTCAAAATCTGGAACTTCGATTTTCAAACCCCTATCATCAGCCCTAGAACTCCTTTCTTCCTCATTGGGTTTCTTCTTAAACAATTCTAAGGTTATCTTTGCCATCATGTCATGTAATGCTTCGTTTTGCTTAGCTAGAGCTTCTAGCATCGCATCTCTTCTAGCATTATCATCTCTTTCCTCGTCCATTTCAGAACTTAGCTCTTGATACCACTTGATGCGAAATCGTATATGAAAATGTAACCTAAGCTCGATAAGCTTTACTCACTTATTTATGCTTAAGGATTCTAAATCGGTTTTGAAGTTTATCTTACTTAGAAACTGATTTAGGAGGTTTTTTGAGAGTGGATTTAATTAGTTTAAACTCACTAATTATATTAACTCTCTCTTAAATTAAGTTTAACTCACTTAACTCAAGGGTTTCGAAATTAAGATCACTTCTTAATTGCAAGAGGAATTTCGGATTTTTCAATCTCCAAAAAAACCGAATAAACACAATGTTTAATTCAAAACTAAAAACTGATTTTTCATTTATGATCACCAATACATATATATTACAAGCTAATCAATCTCAAAAAGATCTAAGTACCAAAGTGATTAAACAAAGCAATTAAACAACAAAGATCTCTTAATCCAACAAAGATGTAAGAAGGAATAGTGTTGTTGTGTGTTTTGTTGACTTTGGGGCAAGGTGGGGACGGTTTTCATCACCAAGTGGGGGGGCTTGTCTTAGCTTGCAAGGAAAGCTTCAAGATATCTTCAAGAACCCCTTTTCACACGTCCCAAGTATGGTTCGCAACCCCAAGCATGGTTCGACCAATTTACACTTACGCTAAACAAAATAATTCCGGGTTTACAAAAACCGAAAATTACAAAAACGTTAATTAAACTAACTAGCTTAATTAACTTCCTTTCCTTTGTTGCTCAACATGATTAAACTAGTACTAATCTTTAAACCGTGAATCTCTCCTTTATTGTGATTGAGATTAGTACTTAGTAGAATTTCGGAATTAGCAACTGATTTCGTATCATACTTTCATTTGATTCAACTAGCTTTGTTTGACTTCATTTTACTTTAATTTGATTCTATTAGCTTTGTAGAATGCATTTGAATTTCATTTGACTTAATTAGCTTTGTTGAATACATTTGAGTTTCATTTGATTCAATTAGCTTTGTTGAATGCATTTGAGTTTCATTTGATTCAATTAGCTTTATTTGACTTCCTTTGACTTTCATTTAATTCAATTAGCTTTGTTTGACTTCATTTTACTTGAATTTGATTCCATTAGCTTTCTTGAATGCATTTGAGTTTCATTTGATTCAATTAGCTTTGTTGAATGCATTTAAGTTTCATTTGATTCAATTAGCTTTCTTGAATGCATTTGAGTTTGATTTGATTCAATTAGCTTTTTGAATGCATTTGAGTTTCATTTGATTCAATAAGTTTTGTTTGACGTCTTTTGACTTTAATTTGATTCAATTAGCTTTGTTGAATGCATTCAAGTTTCATTTGATTCAATTAGCTTTGTTGAATGCATTTGAGTTTCATTTGATTCAATTAGCTTTGTTTGACTTCATTTTACTTTCATTTGATTCAACTAGCTTTGTTTGACTTCATTTTACTTTAATTTGATTCAATTAGCTTTGTAGAATGCATTTGAATTTCATTTGACTTAATTAGCTTTGTTGAAAACATTTGAGTTTCATTTGATTCAATTAGCTTTGTTGAATGCATTTAAGTTTCATTTGATTCAATTAGCTTTATTTGACTTCCTTTGACTTTCATTTAATTCAATTAGCTTTGTTTGACTTCATTTTACTTGAATTTGATTCCATTAGCTTTCTTGAATGCATTTGAGTTTCATTTGATTCAATTAGCTTTGTTGAATGCATTTAAGTTTCAATTGATTCAATTAGCTTTCTTGAATGCATTTGAGTTTGATTTGATTCAATTAGCTTTTTGAATGCATTTGAGTTTCATTTGATTCAATAAGTTTTGTTTGACGTCATTTGACTTTAATTTGATTCAATTAGCTTTGTTGAATGCATTCAAGTTTCATTTGATTCAATTAGCTTTGTTGAATGCATTTGAGTTTCATTTGATTCAATTAGCTTTGTTTGACTTCATTTTACTTTCATTTGATTCAACTAGCTTTGTTTGACTTCATTTTACTTTAATTTGATTCAATTAGCTTTGTAGAATGCATTTGAATTTCATTTGATTCAATTAGCTTTGTTGAATACATTTTAGTTTCATTTGATTCAATAAGTTTTGTATGACGTCATTTGACTTTAATATGATTCAATTAGCTTTGTTGAATGCATTTGAGTTTCATTTGATTCAATCAGCTTTGTTGAATGCATTTGAGTTTCATTTGATTAAATTAGCTTTGTTGAATGCATTTGAGTTTCATTTGATTCAATTAGCTTTGTTGAATGCATTTGAGTTTCATTTGATTCAATTAGCTTTTTGAATGCATTTGAGTTTCATTTGATTCAATAAGTTTTGTTTGACGTCATTTGACTTTAATATGATTCAATTAGCTTTGTTGAATGCATTTGAGTTTCATTTGATTCAATTAGCTTTGTTGAATGCATTTGAGTTTCATTTGATTAAATTAGCTTTGTTGAATGCATTTGAGTTTCATTTGATTCATTTAGCTATGTTTGACTTCATTTGACTTTCATTTGATACAATTAGCTTTTTGTGAATGCATTTGAGTTTCATTTTATTCAATTAGCTTTGTTGAATGCATTTGAGTCTCATTTGATACAATTAGCTATGTTTGAATTTCATTTGATTATTCATTTGACTTTAATTTGATTCAATTAGCTTTGTTGAATGCATTTGAGTGTCATTTGATTCAATTAGCTTTGTTGAATGCATTTGAGTTTCATTTGATTCATTTAGCTATGTTTGACTTCATTTGACTTTCATTTGATACAATTAGCTTTTTGTGAATGCATTTGAGTTTCATTTTATTCAATTAGCTTTGTTGAATACATTTGAGTTTCATTTGATTCAATAAGTTTCGTATGACGTCATTTGACTTTAATATGATTCAATTAGCTTTGTTGAATGCATTTGAGTTTTATTTGATTCAATTAGCTTTGTTGAATGCATTTGAGTTTCATTTGATTAAATTAGCTTTGTTGAATGCTGATACAAGTCAAGGTCAAGGTCAAGCTCCAAAATGATCCGATTTGTTTAGTCCTTTAAAGTTTCGAGTGCCAAGTTAAATTCAAACTCCTCATTTGTGTCATTTCTTAAGTGGGACGATGATTCCATTGATGAAGCTTGAAGGTGACACCATTTCTAGAGTCTTAGTTATTTTAATTAAGTCTTTATTTTTCAGCAAATAAGGTCCGAAAATATCTTGTGATATTTCGACCAAGATAGGCGTGTCATTTGGCGTGTGATTTGGACCTTGTGCTCCAAGTTTGCAAGTTGTCATTGAGTTGTAATACTTTCCTTATTTCTTGGTTTCCTTATGTATTTAGGCGTGTGAAGGGGGATTGGGGGCTGATTTGGTTGTTTCCTTATTTACTCCTTTATTCTCTCCTAGAATCAAGGGATTAAGATGTAAGGAATTAAGGAATGTTTCCTTAATTCTTATGGCTGATTTTCGGCCCTTGCTTGGTCCTTGGAGGACAAGTTTATTCTATTATAAATAATAGTTCCATGCTATCATTCAAGGCATGTGAGATTTACCTAAAAACTTTGTTATTGAATTTAATTGTGTGATCAATTACTTTCGGCCATTGAGTAATTTTCGGAGTGATTATTTACTTAGTGTTTAGTCTACTTTATTCCGGGAGTGGTGTAAGTGAGATTAAGAGTTAATTAAAATATTCAGGAGTGTTTATTTTAATTATCATATCCGGTGACCTAATCATAATTTTCGGACTTCATTATTCATTCAAGTTCGAACCTTTGCTCGGAATTCTTGGTTGCTCTTTCAACTTGGACGTGCAATCATATCAGTTGGTATCATATCGGTTGGTATCATATCGGTGCTTCTACTTTGTTCGATCCTTTGTTGGGGTTTTGTGTGGTTGTGGCTTGCTATTTGAGTTATAATGTCTCGAATTTGCTTTGAAATAAAAGCTCTTATTGAGAAAATTCATAACACTCAATTAGAGGAAAAGGAGAAAACGGCAAGATTAACAATAGCTCATAACATTCTTGCGGGTAAAGTGAACAATAAAAACGACCATAATCACATTGACTATGAATCGATGTTGAGGAGGTTAAAATTGTTAAACCGAGCTTATGATAATGATAGGGGGATTAAACTAGATGATTTTACTGGTGATTCTAGTCCCGAGGATTTACTTGAATGGATTCGTCAACTTGAGAAAATTTGTGATTATAAGGGATTTGATGATGAGAAACGTTTTAAAATTGCCACCATTAGACTAACTAAGTATGCTTGGAATTTGGTTAGAGAGTCTAAAGGCAAAAAGGGCGAGACTTGGGAAACCTAAGCTTAAAAAGTTGGACTAAGCTTAAAAGGAAATTGCATGAGAAGTTTGTTCCAAGTGATTTTATTCAAAGGCAATATATGAGAAAGAATTCTTTGACTCAAGATGTGTCAAGCGTGCATGATTATATGGTTGAATTTGACAAGTTATGTTTGATTTGTGATGTTGATGAAGTCGAACAAGAAAAAATTGCTAGGTTTGTTAATGGACTTAATAAATCTATTGCTAGAAAGGTTGATGTGTCGAATTATAGCACTTTTGATGATGTGTGTCGATTGGCTTTAAAATTTGAAAGGCATGAATTGGATGAAAAGAAATCATATGGGGGAAATTCAGCCATAATAAACCCAACTCTTCTTCTTCTTTCGTCCCTTCTTCTTCTAATTCTTCTAAACCCTTTGAAAAGAAAGATAATCCTTCTAAAGGGGAACCAAAGGGAGAACGACCTAAGTTGGTGATTTCTAAGGAAAAGTGGGAAGAAACCCGAAAGTGTTTTAAGTGTCAAGGAAGGGGTCATATTGCTAGTAGTTGTCCATCTAGAAAAACCCTAACTTTGAGACAATACATGACCATAGAAGAGGAGGAGAGAACTTATGACTATGTGTATGAAGAGGAGGAATGTGAAAGTGTTGATAATGAGATTGCATATGCCGAAGATGAGTCTAGAATGCTTGGGGTTATTAGGAGAACTTTGCATGTTGATCATTCTCCTAACCATGATCAAAGAGAAAACTTGTTTCATACTAGATGTCGAATTGGTGAGTTTACATGTAATGTGATTATTGACAAGTGGTTCATGTACGAATGTGGTTGCTTCTAATGTGGTTTCTAAGTTGAATTTGATTGTTAGAGACCATCCACATCCTTATAAGTTGAGTTGGTTGGATGACAAAACGGGTTTGTTGGTGAAAAAGCAAGCTCTTGTGTCGTTTTCTATTGGGGGTTACAACGATGAGTTGTGGGGTGATGTTCTACCCATGAGTGCTTGTCATCTTCTTCTTGGTAGACCTTGGCAATATGATCGAAAAGTTGTTCATGAAGGTGAAACCAATGTGTACACGGTTTTGATGGGTTCTAAAAAGATTCGGTTGGTTCCTTTGTCTCCTAGTTCCATGGCACCCAAGAAGGTGGTTGAAACGAAACAAAACTTGTTTCTTTCGGCCAAAGAATTCGAGAAAGAGGTAGAATTGGAAGGACATTGTTATGCTTTATGTGTTAAACTTGCTTTGACTAATGATGTTTCTTCTAGTAATCCGAAACTTGCAGCTCTATTGGACGAATTTTGTGATGTTTTTCCGGAGGAATTGCCTCAAGGATTACCACCATTGAGAGGCATTGAGCATGACATTGATCTTGTACCAGGCGCACCTTTGCCAAATAAGCCGGCATATAGATGTGATCCCGTAGCTTCTAAGTGATACGAAATCAGTTGCTAATTCCGAAATTCTACTAAGTACTAATCTCAATCACAACAAAGGAGAGATTCACGGGTTAAAGATTAGTACTAGTTTAATCATGTTGAGCAACGAAGGAAAGGAAGTTAATTAAGCTAGTTAGTTTAATTAACGTTTTTGTAATTTTCGGTTTTTGTAAACCCGAATTATTTTGTTTAGCGTAAGTGTAAATTGGTCGAACCGTACTTGGGGTTGCGAACCATACTTGGGACGTGTAATGGGCACTCATGGAGATCTTTTGAAGCTTCCCTTGCAAGCTAAGACAAGCCCTCCACTTGCTTGAAGAAAACCGTCCCACTTTGCCCCCAAAGTCAACAAAACACACAACAACACTATTCCTCCTTACATCCTTGTTGGATTAAGAGATATTTGTTGTTTAATTGATTTGTTTAATTACTTTGGTGCTTAGTTATTTTGGCTAATGTTTTAAGCCTTCTTTAGCTTGTACTTGATATATGTAATGGATCAAGTAATGAAAAAATCAGTTTTAGTTTTGAATTAAACATTGTGTTTATTCGGTTTTTTTGGAGATTGAAAAATCCGAAATTCCTCTTGCAATTAAGAAGTGATCTTAATTTCGAAACCCTTGAGTTAAGTGAGTTAAACTTAATTTAAGAGAGAGTTAATATAATTAGTGAGTTTAAACTAATTAAATCCACTCTCAAAAACCTCCTAAATCGGTTTCTAAGTAAGATAAACTTCAAAACCGATTTAGAATCCTTAAGCATAAATAAGTGAGTAAAGCTTATCGAGCTTAGGTTACATTTTCATATACGATTTCGTATCAAGTGGTATCCAGAGCTAAGTTCTGAAATGGACGATGAAATGAATGATAATGCTAGAAGAGATGCGATGCTAGAAGCTCTAGCTAAGCAAAACGAAGCATTACACGACATGATGGCAAAGATAACCTTAGAATTGTTTAAGAAGAAACCCAATGAGGAAGAAAGGAGTTCTAGGGCTGATGATAGGGGTTTGAAAATCGAAGTTCCGATTTTGACGGAGCTAGTGATCCGGAATTATACATTGAATGGGAACGTTCTTTGGAGCGTTTTTTGATTACAAAGACACTCCGAATGATAAGAAATACAAGGTTGCTGTTTTGAAGCTAACCAAATATGCATCCATTTGGTTAGAAGGCTTGAAGAGGCAAAGGGTGAAGGAGAACAAATCCAAGATTGCTACTTGGGAGAAATTGAAGAAGCAATTGCGGAAGCGTTTTGTTCCTACTAACTACAAGCAAAATCAGTATGTTAGATGGTCCACACTCAAACAAGGCACCACGTCCATGGATGAGTACATCAAGGAATTCGAAAAGCTTTCCATTGTTTGTGAAATAGAAGAAATGGAGGAGCAAAAATTGGGCAGATTCTTGGGAGGCCTAAATGAGGATGTGCGTGAGAAGGTGGAGGTATACCCATACCTTTCTTTCGATGAGGCTTGCAAAGTGGCTCTCAAAATTGACAGCCAAAAGAAGAAAGCAACAACAAGTAAGTCTTATTCAAAGCCATTTAGTACTTTTAAAGCTAATACTAGTACTAGCAACTTTGATAAGAACAAAAAATCAGATTTCATTCCAAAAGAGAAGGAGAAAGTTGTAGATGATAAAGCCTTTAAAGTGAAATGTTTTAAGTGTCAAGGTTATGGTCATTACCAATCGACTTGTCCTACGAAAAGAGTCATGACTATAAGGGACATAGAGGAGATAGACGAATTGGAGAGGTTATACCTCTTAGAAAAGCAACATGATAAATCTGATTTAGGAAACGAAAGTGATGAGGACGTGTGTAATCCGGAAATGGAGGGTGAAATGTTGGTTCTTAGAAGATCCTTGTACTCTAATGTCGTGGCTGAAAATGAGGAACAAAGAGAAACCATTTTTCATTCGAAATGCTTAGTGAATAAGAAGCTATGCACGTTAATCATTGATGGTGGTAGTTGTACAAATGTGGCTTCAACTGAACTCGTAGAGAAGTTAGCATTACCTACTACTAAACATCCACATCCTTATAAACTGAAATGGTTAGATGATGATAGTGAAGTAAGGGTGAAGAATAGAGTTTTAATCACGTTTTCCATTGGAAATTATGAAGATGAAATTCTATGTGATGTAATTCCTATGATTGCGTGCCATATTCTACTTGGTAGACCGTGGCAATTTGATCGAAAAGTAATGCATGATGGTTGTTCGAATGTGTATAAGGTAAACAAGAATGGTAAAATCAAAACCTTAGTACCATTGCCCCCTTCAAAAATCCGAGACACTACACCTAAACAAAAAAAGAACCTCGTGTGTGGTAGTGTGTTTTTGGGGAGAAAAAGATTCGAGAGGGAGTTGGGAACAAATCGGGTCGTGTATGTTCTAATTGCTAAGGAGGTGAACGAGGGAATGGAAGTTGAAGATTCGGATTTGAGGGAGTTATTGGAGGGATTTGGAGACGTGTTTCCTAATGACCTACCAAATGGCCTACCCCCTAAACGTGGAATTGAGCATCAAATTGATCTCATTCCCTGAGCACCACTTCCAAATAAACCTTCCTATAGATGCAATCCCAAAGAAAGTGAGGAGTTACAAAGCCAAATCGGTGAATTGATGAAGAAAGGCTACGTGAGAGAGAGTAAAAGTCCATGTGCTTTGCTAGCTTTACTTGTGCCAAAAAAGGACGGAACATGGAGGATGTGTATTGATAGCCGTCATTGTGAACAATATAACCATCAAATACAGATTTCCCATCCCTAGGTTAGATGACATGTTAGATGAGTTAAGTGGATCCAATTTGTTTTCGAAAATTGATTTGAGAAGTGGATACCACCAAATATGCATGAGAGAGGAGATGAGTGGAAGACGGCTTTCAAAACGAAGTATGGGTTGTATGAATAGATGGTTATGCCGTTTGGTCTCACAAATGCCCCTAGTACGTTCATGAGATTGATGAATGAAGTACTTAGGCCGTTTTTGGGAAAGTTCGTGGTGGTGTATTTGGATGATATTCTTGTCTATAGTTCTAACAAGGAGGATCATTTGGAGCATTTGCAACGATTGTTCGAAGTTCTAAGAGAGCAAAAACGTACGGGAAGCTAGAAAAGTGCACGTTTATGCAAAGGGAGATTGGCTTCCTTGGTTTCATCATTTCGATGAAGGCGTGAAGGTGGATCCATCCAAAGTAGAAGCAATTTCTTCTTGGCCTGTTCCCACCACTATCACCGAGGTGAGATCTTTTCATGGTTTAGCTTCATTTTATAGGAGGTTTATAAATAATTTCAAGCACATTATTAGCTCCTATAACTGAATGTACTAAACATGGAAAATTTACATGGAGTGACGCAGCTCAAAAGGCGTTTGAACTTGTAAAGGAGAAAATGTGTAACACGCCTATTTTAGCTTTACCCGATTTCACTAAACCATTTGAAGTTGAGTGTGACGCCGTGGAACGGGTATTGGGGCTGTTCTAATTCAATGTGGCAAACCTATTGCTTATTTTAGCGAGAAACTAAATCGGCCAAGTTGAATTATTCCACGTATGATAAAGAGTTTTACGCCATGGTTAGAGCTCTTAATCATTGGAGTCACTATTTGCGACCACAAGCTTTTGTTCTCCATTCGGATCATGAATCATTGAAATATATTCATGGCCAACATAAGCTTAGTGCTCGTCATGCTAAATGG
This sequence comes from Beta corolliflora, assembly GCA_947648045.1. NCBI lineage: Eukaryota > Viridiplantae > Streptophyta > Magnoliopsida > Caryophyllales > Amaranthaceae > Beta > Beta corolliflora. The sequence goes on along the minus strand of CANSZD010003417.1, from coordinate 13,036 downwards.
GTGGAATTCTTACAATCTTTCAATTTTGTTGCCAAGTACAAGGCCGGAAAAGCCAACATTGTAGGCGATGCTTTATCTCGGAGACACGTATTGCTTAACATGGTGGATTCCAAGGTACTTGGGTTTGAGTTGATTAAAGAATTCTATGTTCTTGATGAGGAGACACGTGACCTGTTCGTGACTACCAAGGATGGTCCAAAAGACCATTATCATCAAATGGAAGGGTTTTTGTTTAAAGGGAACAAACTTTGTGTTCCTAAATGTCCCGTTCGTGATTTGCTAATTAGAGAAGTCCATGGAGGTGGGTTAGCTGGCCATTTTGGCGTTAACAAGACTATGGAGTTGTTACAAGAACATTTTTCGTGGCCTCATATGCTCAAAGAAGTACATGCTGTTTTGGCTCGTTGTGGTGTTTGTCAAAGGGCTAAAAGCACGTTCCATAAGGGGTTGTACACTCCTTTACCAACACCGGAGAGACCATGGGGAGGATGTCAGTATGGATTTCATTGTGGCTCTTCCTAGGACACAAAGAGGGAAGGATTCGGTCATGGTGGTAGTGGACCGTTTCTCAAAAATGGCACACTTCGTGCCTTGTCACAAAACGGAAGATGCTCTTAATGTTTCTTGTTTATATTTCAGGGAAATTGTTCGCTTGCATGGAGTGCCAAGAACTATTGTCTCGGATCGAGATAGTAAGTTTTTGAGTCATTTTTGGAGGTCCCTATGGAGGATGATGGGTACTAAGTTGCTGTTTAGTACTTCACATCACCCCCAAACAGATGGTCAAACCGAAGTGACCAATCGAACTCTAGGCACCTTGTTAAGGGGCTTAGTGAGCAAGACGGGAAAGGATTGGGATGTCAAGTTATGCCATGCGGAGTTTGCTTACAATAGAACTCCAACTTTTGCAACAAAACATTCACCGTTCGAAGTGGTATATGGGGTAAATCCGTATGTACCTATTGATCTTATTTCGTTGCCTAAAGACTCTTATGTCCATGGAGATGCTAGGCAACAAGCTGAAACAATGGTGAAAGTTCACAAAGAAATACGCACCAATATCGAGAAGACAAATGAGATGTACAAAAGGAAAGCAAACAAAAGTCGGAAACCGAGGTTGTTTGCTCCGGAAGATTTGGTGTGGGTTCACTTGAGGAAGGAGAGGTTTCCAAGTAAAAGAAAGCATAAACTCATGCCCCGAGCTGAAGGACCTTTCAAGGTTCTTGAACGTTATGGAGACAATGCTTACAAGATAGACCTTCCCGGAGACTATGGCGTGGCAGCAACATTCAACGTAGGGGACTTATCCCCCTATTTAGAAGATGAAGATGTGCAAGAATTGAGGACAATTCCTTTTGAAGAAGGAGAGGATGATACGAAATCAGTTGCTAATTCCGAAATTCTACTAAGTACTAATCTCAATCACAACAAAGGAGAGATTCACGGTTTAAAGATTAGTACTAGTTTAATCATGTTGAGCAACGAAGGAAAGGAAGTTAATTAAGCTAGTTAGTTTAATTAACGTTTTTGTAATTTTCGATTTTTGTAAACCCGGAATTATTTTGTTTAGCGTAAGTGTAAATTGGTCGAACCGTACTTGGGGTTGCGAACCATACTTGGGACGTGTAATGGGCACTCATGGAGATCTTTTGAAGCTTCCCTTGCAAGCTAAGACAAGCCCTCCACTTGCTTGAAGAAAACCGTCCCACTTTGCCCCAAAGTCAACAAAACACACAACAACACTATTCCTCCTTACATCCTTGTTGGATTAAGAGATATTTGTTGTTTAATTGATTTGTTTAATTACTTTGGTGCTTAGTTATTTTGGCTAATGTTTTAAGCCTTCTTTAGCTTGTACTTGATATATGTAATGGATCAAGTAATGAAAAAATCAGTTTTAGTTTTGAATTAAACATTGTGTTTATTCGGTTTTTTTGGAGATTGAAAAATCCGAAATTCCTCTTGCAATTAAGAAGTGATCTTAATTTCGAAACCCTTGAGTTAAGTGAGTTAAACTTAATTTAAGAGAGAGTTAATATAATTAGTGAGTTTAAACTAATTAAATCCACTCTCAAAAACCTCCTAAATCAGTTTCTAAGTAAGATAAACTTCAAAACCGATTTAGAATCCTTAAGCATAAATAAGTGAGTAAAGCTTATCGAGCTTAGGTTACATTTTCATATACGATTTCGTATCACTAAGGAGCTACAAAAGCAAATTGAAGAGTTGATTGACCGAGGCTATGTAAGAGAAAGCATGAGTCCATGTGCCGTTCCCGCTTTGCTTGTTCCTAAGAAAGATGGTACTTGGAGGATGTGCATTGATAGTAGAGCTGTCAACAACATTACAATCAAGTATCGTTTTCCTATGCCTAGATTGGAGGACATGCTTGATGAGCTACATGGAGCTTCGATTTTTTCGAAGATTGACTTGAGGAGTGGCTATCATCAAATGAGAATTCGTGAAGGAGATGAATGGAAAACCGCTTTCAAGACCAAACAAGGTCTATATGAGTGGATGGTGATGCCCTTTGGTCTTTGCAATGCTCCTAGTTCTTTTATGAGGCTTATGAACGAGGTACTACGTCCCTTTCTTAACAAGTTTATTGTTGTCTATCTAGATGATATTCTTGTATATAGTACTAGTGTTGAGTCTCATTTACTTCACTTGAGAGCTTTATTTGAAAAATTAAGAGAGCAAAAGTTGTATGGAAAAATGGAAAAGTGTGATTTTCTTGTTCCTAGTATTGCTTTTCTTGGTTACATTGTGTCTAGGGATGGAGTTCATGTGGATCCGGAAAAAGTCAAGGCCATGTCATCATGGTTGGCGCCTACAAGTGCTCATGAATACCGAAGCTTTCATGGTCTAGCTTCCTTTTATAGAAGATTCATCCGAAATTTCTCAACCATCATGGCACCAATCACGGATTTGATGAAGAAAGGGGAGTTTTCATGGAACTCTCATGCTCAAAAGGCATTTGATGAAGTCAAGGAGCTACTTTGCAACGCTCCTATCCTTGCCTTGCCGGATTTCAACAAGTTGTTCGAAGTTGAATGTGATGCTAGTGGACTTGGTGTTGGAGCTGTTTTGCTTCAAGAAAGGAGGCCCATTGCCTACTTTAGTGAGAAGTTAAGTGGCGCCAAACTCAATTACTCCAACTATGATCGTGAATTCTATGCAATTGTGAGAGCTTTGGATCATTGGTCTCATTACTTGAGGCCCAAGCCTTTCATTCTTCATTCAGATCATGAAGCTCTCAAATACATCCATGGACAGCAAAAGCTCAACCATAGACATGCCAAGTGGGTTGAATTCCTACAAGCCTTCATATTTTCATCCAAGTACAAGGAAGGTAAGAGTAACATTGTTGCGGATGCCCTTTCTAGGCGTTCCTATCTTTTGGCCATGGTTGATGCAAGAGTGTTGGGATTTGAACACTTAAAGGATTTATATGTTGATGATGATGATTTTCGTGAGTCCTTTAAGAGTCCTAATGGCTTGTTTGTGTTACAAGAAGGTTTTTTGTTCAAGGGGAACAAGCTATGCATCCCTAAGAGTGGCGTGAGGGAGTTGCTTGTGAGAGAAGTCCATAGTGGTGGAGTGGCTGGTCATTTCGATGTTCAAAAGACATTAGACACTTTGAATGAGAGTTTTTATTGGCCTAACATGATGAAGGATGTTCATATGGTGGTTAGTAAGTGTGCTACTTGTCAAAGGTCGAAGAGTACCTTCCATAAAGGCCTTTATACTCCATTACCCGTACCTGATACACCTTGGGATAGTGTGAGTATGGATTTCATTGCAGGATTACCAAGAACTCAAAGGGGGAAGGACGCAATTATGGTGGTGGTGGATCGATTTTCGAAAATGGCTCATTTTGTTCCTATGCATAAAACTGATGATGCTTTGCATGTGGCGGATTTGTACTTCAAAGAGATTATTCGATTGCATGGTATTCCTAGAAGTATTGTTAGTGATCGTGATACAAAGTTCCTTAGTCATTTTTGGAGGAGCTTATGGAAGATGGTGGGAACTAAGTTACTCTTTAGCACAAGTCATCATCCTCAAACGGATGGTCAAACTGAGGTAACTAATAGAACTCTTGGAGCTTTGTTGCGTGGCTTGGTGAGTAAGACACAAAAGGATTGGGATATAAAGCTAGCTCACGCCGAGTTTGCTTATAATCGAGCTCATTCTTCTACTACTTCTAAGTCTCCATTTGAGGTGGTCTATGGTATCAATCCTTTCATTCCTATTGATTTTGTGTCACTAATTAAATCCGAAATTCATGTTGATTCAAAGAAGAGATTGGAAGCCTTTAAAAAGACTTGTGAGCAAGTGAAAGCACGAATTGAGAAGATGAATACTCAATACAAAGAACGAGCCAACAAGCATAGAAGACAACCGAAATTTCAGATTGGCGATTTGGTTTGGATTCATTTGAGGAAGGAACGGTTTCCAAGTAGAAGGAAGAACAAGCTTATGCCTAGAGGCGATGGTCCGTTCAAAGTTATTGATGTGATTAATGAAAGTGCTTATAAGATCGAGCTTCCAAGTGATTATGGAGGTGTGAGTGCAACCTTCAATGTTGGTGAACTTAGTCCTTATTTAGATGATGAAAATTTGAGGACAAATTCTTTTGAAGAGGGGGAGAATGATACAAGTCAAGGTCAAGGTCAAGCTCCAAATGATCCGATTTGTTTAGTCCTTGAAGTGTTCGGGTTCAAGTTAAATTCAAACTCCTCATTTGTGTCATTTCTTAAGTGGGACGATGATTCCATTGATGAAGCTTGAAGGTGACACCATTTCTAGAGTCTTAGTTATTTTAATTAAGTCTTTATTTTTCAGCAAATAAGGTCCGAAAATATCTTGTGATATTTCGACCAAGATAGGCGTGTCATTAGGCGTGTGATTTGGACCTTGTGCTCCAAGTTTGCAAGTTGTCATTGAGTTGTAATACTTTCCTTATTTCTTGGTTTCCTTATGTATTTAGGCGTGTGAAGGGGGGATTGGGGGCTGATTTGGTTGTTTCCTTATTTACTCCTTTATTCTCACCTAGAATCAAGGGATTAAGATGTAAGGAATTAAGGAATGTTTCCTTAATTCTTATGGCTGATTTTCGGCCCTTGCTTGGTCCTTGGAGGACAAGTTTATTCTATTATAAATAATAGTTCCATGCTATCATTCAAGGCATGTGAGATTTACCTAAAAACTTTGTTATTGAATTTAATTGTGTGATCAATTACTTTCGGCCATTGAGTAATTTTCAGGAGTGATTATTTACTTAGTGTTTAGTCTACTTTATTCCAGGAGTGGTGTAAGTGAGATTAAGAGTTAATTAAAATATTCAGGAGTGTTTATTTTAATTATCATATCCGAGGTGACCTAATCATAATTTTCGGACTTCATTATTCATTCAAGTTCGAACCTTTGCTCGGAATTCTTGGTTGCTCTTTCAACTTGGACGTGCAATCATATCAAATGCATTTGAGTTTCATTTGATTCATTTAGCTATGTTTGACTTCATTTGACTTTCATTTGATACAATTAGCTTTTTGTGAATGCATTTGAGTTTCATTTTATTCAATTAGCTTTGTTGAATGCATTTGAGTTTCATTTGATTCAATTAGCTATGTTTGAATTTCATTTGATTATTCATTTGACTTTAATTTGATTCAATTAGCTTTGTTGAATGCATTTGAGTGTCATTTGATTCAATTAGCTTTGTTGAATGCATTTGAGTTTCATTTGATTCATTTAGCTATGTTTGACTTCATTTGACTTTCATTTGATACAATTAGCTTTTTGTGAATGCATTTGAGTTTCATTTTATTCAATTAGCTTTGTTGAATGCATTTGATTTTCATTTGATTCAATTAGCTTTGTTGAATGCATTTGAGTTTCATTTGATTCAATTAGCTTTTTGAATGCATTTGAGTTTCATTTGATTCAATAAGTTTTCTTTGACGTCATTTGACTTTAATTTGATTCAATTAGCTTTGTTGAATGCATTTGAGTTTCATTTGATTCAATTAGCTTTGTTGAATGCATTCGAGTTTCATTTGATTCAATTAGCTATGATGAATGCATTTGAGTTTCATTTGATTCAATTAGCTTTGTTGAATGCATTTGAGTTTCATTTGATTTAATTAGCTTTATTTGACTTCCTGATGCGAAATGAGACACCTCTCACGTGTGTGTTTAGAAGACCCAAGAACACAATGCAGCGGAAAACGAACGAACAATGGATATAGACTTTTAGTCGAAAGAATCACTCTTAAAACTAAAAGAATTGTGTTTACTTAAGCTTGATAAGCTTCACTCACTTACTTCCACTTAAGGGTTCTAAATCTGATTAGAGGCTTCACTCACCTAGAAACTGATTTAGGAGGGTTTTGAGAGTAATTCAATTAGCTTCACTCACTAATTATCCTAACTCTCTCTTAGGTTAAGCTTTACTCACTTAACTCAAGGATTTCAAGATTAAGATCACTTCTTAATCACAAGAGGAATTTTCGGATTTAGCTATCCAAATTTTCAACAAGCACAAAGCTCAATTTCAACATTCAAATCTTTTTTTCATTCATGATCAACATTACATATATATATTACAAGCTAATCACTCCTAAAAGATCTAAGTACTTAAAAGATTAAACAAAGCAATAAACAACAAATATCTCTAATTCCAACCAAGGTGTAAGAGGAATAGTGTTGTTGTGTGTTTTGTTGACTAAAAGGGAAGGAGGGCCGGTTTTCCACACCAAGTGGATGGCTTCCCTTAGCTTGCAACACAAGCTCCACAAATATCTCCAAGAACCCCTTTCACACGTCCCTAGGGTGATTCGCATCCCCAAGTATGGTTCGTCCAATATTACAACTTACGCTAACAAAATAATTCCGGGTTTACACAAACCGAAAATTACAAAAACGTTAATTAAACTAACTCGCTTAATTAACTTCCTTTCCTATGTTGCTCAACATGATTAAATTAGTACTAATCTTTAAACCGAAAATTACAAAAACGTTAATTAAGATTAGTACTTAGCTAAATTTCTAACAAGTGATCCTAATCCATGATATGAGCCATATCCAACGGATCTTGTTAGTTGATACTAAATGATGCGTAATCGTATATGAAAATGTAACTTAAGCTCGATAAGCTTTACTCACTTATTTGTGCTTAAGGATTCTAAATCGGTTATGAAGTTTATCTCACTTATTAACCGGATTTAGGAGGGTTTTTGAGAGTGGATTTAATTAGTTTAAACTCACTAATTATATTAACTCTCTCTTAAATTAAGTTTCACTCACTTAACTCAAGGGTTTCGAAATTAAGATCACTTCTTAATCACAAGAGGAATTTCGGATTTTTCAATCTCCAAAAACTCGAATAAACACAAAGTTTAAATCCCAACTAAAACTGATTTTTCATTACTTGATCCATTACAATTATCAAGTACAAGCTAAAGAAGGCTTAAAACATTAGCCAAAATATCTAAGCACCAAAGTAATTAAACAAATCAATTAAACAACAAATATCTCTTAATCCAACAAGGATGTAAGGAGGAATAGTGTTGTTGTGTGTTTTGTTGACTTTGGGGGCAAAGTGGGACGGTTTTCTTCAAGCAAGTGGAGGGCTTGTCTAAGCTTGCAAGGGAAGCTTCAAAAGATCTCCATGAGTGCCCATTACACGTCCCAAGTATGGTTCGCAACCCCAAGTACGGTTCGACCAATTTACACTTACGCTAAACAAAATAATTCCGGTTTACAAAAACCGAAAATTACAAAAACGTTAATTAAACTAACTAGCTTAATTAACTTCCTTTCCTTCGTTGCTCAACATGATTAAACTAGTACTAATCTTTAAACCGTGAATCTCTCCTTTGTTGTGATTGAGATTAGTACTTAGTAGAATTTCGGAATTAGCAACTGATTTCGTATCATCCTCTCCTTCTTCAAAAGGAATTGTCCTCAATTCTTGCACATCTTCATCTTCTAAATAGGGGGATAAGTCCCCTACGTTGAATGTTGCTGCCACGCCATAGTCTCCGGGAAGGTCTATCTTGTAAGCATTGTCTCCATAACGTTCAAGAACCTTGAAAGGTCCTTCAGCTCGGGGCATGAGTTTATGCTTTCTTTTACTTGGAAACCTCTCCTTCCTCAAGTGAATCCACACCAAATCTTCCGGAGCAAACAACCTCGGTTTCCGACTTTTGTTTGCTTTCCTTTTGTACATCTCATTTGTCTTCTCGATATTGGTGCGTATTTCTTTGTGAACTTTCACCATTGTTTCAGCTTGTTGCCTAGCATCTCCATGGACATAAGAGTCTTTAGGCAACGAAATAAGATCAATAGGTACATACGGATTTACCCCATATACCACTTCGAACGGTGAATGTTTTGTTGCAAAAGTTGGAGTTCTATTGTAAGCAAACTCCGCATGGCATAACTTGACATCCCAATCCTTTCCCGTCTTGCTCACTAAGCCCCTTAACAAGGTGCCTAGAGTTCGATTGGTCACTTCGGTTTGACCATCTCTGTTTGGGGGTGATGTGAAGTACTAAACAAGCAACTTAGTACCCATCATCCTCCATAGGGACCTCCAAAAATGACTCAAAAACTTACTATCTCGATCCGAGACAATAGTTCTTGGCACTCCATGCAAGCGAACAATTTCCACGAAATATAAACAAGAAACATTAAGAGCATCTTCCGTTTTGTGACAAGGCACGAAGTGTGCCATTTTTGAGAAACGGTCCACTACCACCATGACCGAATCCTTCCCTCTTTGTGTCCTAGGAAGAGCCACAATGAAATCCATACCGACATCCTCCCATGGTCTCTCCGGTGTTGGTAAAGGAGTGTACAACCCCCTTATGGAACGTGCTTTTAGCCCTTTGACAAACACCACAACGAGCCAAAACAGCATGTACTTCTTTGAGCATATGAGGCCACGAAAAATGTTCTTGTAACAACTCCATAGTCTTGTTAACGCCAAAATGGCCAGCTAACCCACCTCCATGAGCTTCTCTAATTAGCAAATCACGAACGGGACATTTAGGAACACAAAGTTTGTTCCCTTTAAACAAAAACCCTTCCATTTGATGATAATGGTCTTTTGGACCATCCTTGGTAGCCACGAACAGGTCACGTGTCTCCTCATCAAGAACATAGAATTCTTTAATCAACTCAAACCCAAGTACCTTGGAATCCACCATGTTAAGCAATACGTGTCTCCGAGATAAAGCATCGCCTACAATGTTGGCTTTTCCGGCCTTGTACTTGGCAACAAAATTGAAAGATTGTAAGAATTCCACCCATTTAGCATGACGAGCACTAAGCTTATGTTGGCCATGAATATATTTCAATGATTCATGATCCGAATGGAGAACAAAAGCTTGTGGTCGCAAATAGTGACTCCAATGATTAAGAGCTCTAACCATGGCGTAAAACTCTTTATCATACGTGGAATAATTCAACTTGGCCCGATTTAGTTTCTCGCTAAAATAAGCAATAGGTTTGCCACATTGAATTAGAACAGCCCCAATACCCGTTCCCTTCGGCGTCACACTCAACTTCAAATGGTTTAGTGAAATCAGGTAAAGCTAAAATAGGCGTGTTACACATTTTCTCCTTTACAAGTTCAAACGCCTTTTGAGCTGCGTCACTCCATGTAAATTTTCCATGTTTAGTACATTCGGTTATAGGAGCTAATAATGTGCTGAAATTATTTATAAACCTCCTATAAAATGAAGCTAAACCATGAAAAGATCTCACCTCGGTGATAGTGGTGGGAACCGGCCAAGAAGAAATTGCTTCTACTTTGGATGGATCCACCTTCACGCCTTCATCGAAATGATGAAACCAAGGAAGCCAATCTCCCTTTGCATAAACGTACACTTTTCTAGCTTTCCGTACGGTTTTTGCTCTTTTAGAACTTCGAACAATCGTTGCAAATGCTCCAAATGATCCTCCTTGTTAGAACTATAGACAAGAATATCATCCAAATACACCACCACGAACTTTCCCAAAAACGGCCTAAGTACTTCATTCATCAATCTCATGAACGTACTTAGGGGCATTTGTGAGACCAAACGGCATAACCATCCATTCATACAACCCATACTTCGTTTTGAAAGCCGTCTTCCACTCATCTCCCTCTCTCATGCATATTTGGTGGTATCCACTCCTCAAATCAATTTTCGAAAACAAATTGGATCCACTTAACTCATCTAACATGTCATCTAACCTAGGGATGGGAAATCCGTATTTGATGGTTATATTGTTCACAAGACGGCTATCAATACACATCCTCCATGTTCCGTCTTTTTTTGGCACAAGTAAAGCCGGAACGACAAGACATGGACTTTTACTCTCTCTCACGTAGCCTTTCTTCATCAATTCACCGATTTGGCTTTGTAACTCCTCACTTTCTTTGGGATTGCATCTATAGGAAGGTTTATTTGGAAGTGGTGCTCAGGGAATGAGATCAATTTGATGCTCAATTCCACGTTTAGGGGGTAGGCCATTTGGTAGGTCATTAGGAAACACGTCTCCAAATCCCTCCAATAACTCCCTCAAATCCGAATCTTCAACTTCCATTCCCTCGTTCACCTCCTTAGCAATTAGAACATACACGACCTGATTTGTTCCCAACTCCCTCTCGAATCTTTTTCTCCCCAAAAACACACTACCACACACGAGGTTCTTTTTTTTGTTTAGGTGTAGTGTCTCGGATTTTTGAAGGGGGCAATGGTACTAAGGTTTTGATTTTACCATTCTTGTTTACCTTATACACATTCGAACAACCATCATGCATTACTTTTCGATCAAATTGCCACGGTCTACCAAGTAGAATATGGCACGCAAGTCATAGGAATTACATCACATAGAATTTCATCTTCATAATTTCCAATGGAAAACGTGATTAAAACTCTATTCTTCACCCTTACTTCACTATCATCATCTAACCATTTCAGTTTATAAGGATGTGGATGTTTAGTAGTAGGTAATGCTAACTTCTCTACGAGTTCGGTTGAAGCCACATTTGTACAACTACCACCATCAATGATTAACGTGCATAGCTTCTTATTCACTAAGCATTTCGAATGAAAAATGGTTTCTCTTTGTTCCTCATTTTCAGCCACGTACATTAGAGTACAAGGATCTTCTAAGAACCAACATTTCACCCTCCATTTCCGGATTACACACGTCCTCATCACTTTCGTTTCCTAAATCGGATTTATCATGTTGCTTTTCTAAGAGGTATAACCTCTCCAATTCGTCTATCTCCTCTATGTCCCTTATAGTCATGACTCTTTTCGTAGGACAAGTCGATTGGTAATGACCATAACCTTGACACTTAAAACATTTCACTTTAAAGGCTTTATCATCTACAACTTTCTCCTTCTCTTTTGGAATGAAATCTGATTTTTTGTTCTTATCAAAGTTGCTAGTACTAGTATTAGCTTTAAAAGTACTAAATGGCTTTGAATAAGACTTACTTGTTGTTGCTTTCTTCTTTTGGCTGTCAATTTTGAGAGCCACTTTGCAAGCCTCATCGAAAGAAAGGTATGGGTATACCTCCACCTTCTCACGCACATCCTCATTTAGGCCTCCCAAGAATCTCGCCCAATTTTTGCTCCTCCATTTCTTCTATTTCACAAACAATGGAAAGCTTTTCGAATTCCTTGATGTACTCATCCATGGACGTGGTGCCTTGTTTGAGTGTGGACCATCTAACATACTGATTTTGCTTGTAGTTAGTAGGAACAAAACGCTTCCGCAATTGCTTCTTCAATTTCTCCCAAGTAGCAATCTTGGATTTGTTCTCCTTCACCCTTTGCCTCTTCAAGCCTTCTAACCAAATGGATGCATATTTGGTTAGCTTCAAAACAGCAACCTTGTATTTCTTATCATTCGGAGTGTCTTTGTAATCAAAAAACGCTCCAAAGAACGTTCCCATTCAATGTATAATTCCGGATCACTAGCTCCGTCAAAATCCGGAACTTCGATTTTCAAACCCCTATCATCGCCCCTAGAACTCCTTTCTTCCTCATTGGGTTTCTTCTTAAACAATTCTAAGGTTATCTTTGCCATCATGTCGTGTAATGCTTCGTTTTGCTTAGCTAGAGCTTCTAGCATCGCATCTCTTCTAGCATTATCATTCATTTCATCGTCCATTTCAGAACTTAGCTCTGGATACCACTTGATGCGTAATCGTATATGAAAATGTAACTTAAGCTCGATAAGCTTTACTCACTTATTTGTGCTTAAGGATTCTAAATCGGTTATGAAGTTTATCTCACTTATTAACTGATTTAGGAGGGTTTTGAGAGTGGATTTAATTAGTTTAAACTCACTAATTATATTAACTCTCTCTTAAATTAAGTTTCACTCACTTAACTCAAGGGTTTCGAAATTAAGATCACTTCTTAATCACAAGAGGAATTTCGGATTTTTCAATCTCCAAAAACTCGAATAAACACAAAGTTTAAATCCCAACTAAAACTGATTTTTCATTACTTGATCCATTACATATATCAAGTACAAGCTAAAGAAGGCTTAAAACATTAGCCAAAATATCTAAGCACCAAAGTAATTAAACAAATCAATTAAACAACAAATATCTCTTAATCCAACAAGGATGTAAGGAGGAATAGTGTTGTTGTGTGTTTTGTTGACTTTGGGGGCAAAGTGGGACGGTTTTCTTCAAGCAAGTGGAGGGCTTGTCTAAGCTTGCAAGGGAAGCTTCAAAAAGATCTCCATGAGTGCCCATTACACGTCCCAAGTATGGTTCGCAACCCCAAGTACGGTTCGACCAATTTACACTTACGCTAAACAAAATAATTCCGGGTTTACAAAAACCGAAAATTACAAAAACGTTAATTAAACTAACTAGCTTAATTAACTTCCTTTCCTTCGTTGCTCAACATGATTAAACTAGTACTAATCTTTAAACCGTGAATCTCTCCTTTGTTGTGATTGAGATTAGTACTTAGTAGAATTTCGGAATTAGCAACCGATTTCGTATCAC